>CM033648.1:3073723-3115270 GCA_019512145.1 Engystomops pustulosus | reverse complement strand
GCTCAGCTCCTCCTGCTCTATAACATGCTGCCTGCAGATAGGACACTGTACAATCTGCTCAGCTCCTCCTGCTCTATAACATGCTGCCTGCAGTCTATAACATGCTGCTTGCAGATAGGACACTATGTACAATCTGCTCAGCTCCTCCTCGTCTATAACATGCTGCTTGCAGATAGGACACTATGTACAATCTGCTCAGCTCCTCCTGCTCTATAACATGCAGCCTGCAGATAGGACACTATGTACAATCTGCTCAGCTCCTCCTGCTCAGTTATATACCAGGATTGTACTGGGGGCATGTCCTCACACTGCTGTGCAGGCAGTGTTAGGTATTGTCCCTAAAGAGATGTGTTATCATACCTTCATATGTGTTGTTAGTAGCAGCAGGACTGTGTACAATTGATTTATATGCCAGATTATAGACTGGGAGTGCGTCCTCACACTGCTTTGCACTTAGCACTGGGCCACTCCACAGGTCCTCCTCCTGCTGTGCTAGTCAGAAGCTGTTGCAGGTTTCAGGTTTAATACTAAAGCACTCAGCGCAGGTGGAAGAGTTAATGGAGCAATTCAATGCAACATACAACAAAGATATGGGTTTCTATTCCGGGATTGTAGCTTCTTGGGGTGTGCCCTCACACTGCTGTGCTCCTGGCTCACTCCAGTGAACTGTTGCATGGCCAATCCAATCTTCTCAGAGTGACTGCAGTAGTTTTAAACTACAGGTCTGGAGAGAAAGGGCTGTGAAACAACTTTACGCAGAGCGCTCAGAGCACAGCAGTGTGAGCACAAGTGCCTGACCTCTCTCTGCAATTAAAAGAATGGAGGTCTCAGATGCAAAGAAAGTTGTGTTTATGGCCACTGAACAGAGCAGTAGCGGGGGAACGTGGGGACCTGAGACAAGGGTCTACTGATCAAAGGACCCTCAGATGTGGGACTTTCAGGGACCAGGATAGGGAATAAATATTATGTACAAGACTATAATGGAGGGAACTATGTATGGACACTGCTTTCGGGATGACAGAGTCTCATGTGTGAGGGCAATTGGCATAGGTATAGATATATAGATAGTATATAGCTGTAGTTTGTATCACCCGCTGTTGGCACTAGGTGTGACTAATGCCTCCTATAAGGCTGGCAACTGCTGCCCCTGCTCTGGTCTATGGGAATCAGAGTGGTGGGCACTAGGTAGAGTGTTAGTATCCCACTACACATACACAATGTAGCCTGCAGCTCTTCAGGACCAGATAGCACGGGCTATGTAGCTCTATAGATTAAAGGGATGGGGGAGTGAGCGTGTGGTGCGATCTGTCACACACCTCGATGCTGCTCATTAGCTGTGGTGATTAATGAGCTGGTGGCGGTGTCATGGCGGGCTCTGGGTGTCCCCAATCTAATTCTACACATTTATGGGTCACCTCCGCAGGTGCAATAACAACAGGGAGATAGACTTGTCCCTTCTGCAGTTGATAAAGTTTTGCAGTAACAGTAAGGAAAAAAAAAGTGTATAAATAAAGCTAAGAGTTAGGGGTTTAGCTTTATTCTGATAACTTTGGTAAAAGGGGTCCTCTGATCACAAACATCCCCTTTAAAACATGGCAGCAAATGGAGTAGAATACAAGCAACATATTAATTACATGAGTCATAACAATCATAATTCATTACATGAGCCCTGGTATGCAGTTAGTAGCAGCAGTAGAACTATGGTAAATGGATTTATATTCCAATTGTAGTTTCTGAAGTGCACTGGGGGAGTGTCCTCACACTGCTGTGTTCTGTGCACCAAACTTTTCCACAGCACATCCCCTTAGCCTTAACTCAAAGCTTTACAAGTCTTTTGGTTGGACACTACTGCAATGACTTGGGCCATATGGCAGGCCGTATGGAGGAGTAGCACAGAGCACAGCAGTGTAAGGATGTACCACCAGTGCATTTAGAGACGCTACAATCCCTCATTATGAATCCATATATCACAGTCCTGCTGCTACTAACAACATACATAAGGCGTGATCAGACATTTCTCCACCGTCTGCACTACTGCATGGTCAGTTTTTTAAGGCTCTATTCAGACTGGATTGTGAAATATAGTAGCTGCTCGTTGGGATGGGATCAATCCATAAGATTCTATCCATGACCCTAAAGCTCAAGGGATATGACTATTAACCCATTCTTGACCATGCATCGGGGGGATAGCACAACTGTCCCAGCACTTACTCTGAGGTCCGCCTCCTTGCCCAGGACGTCGTAGAGCAGCGCTCCCTTGGAGGTGATCTCCGATGCTAGCTGTCTGGCCATCTTCAGGTCCGTAATCTGCAGAACAAGGCGACATGCAGAGATAAGTGCGACCTACAACATCTGGAATTAGCAACCGCAACATGTGCTGGCGGGAGATAACGTGGAGGGGTCACCTTATTGGTGTTCTTGTCATGCAGCCGAAGTGTTTAACCCTCTCTCCTCAAAGCCATTCCCTTACACCACTGACATTCATTAATGCGGATGGCTGCCATGCTAAATTATATGTTCTAAATTACTGGTTTTCCTTGAAATGAGCCATTTTTACGGATCCATAGAACCAGGACCATCATCGATGTATTCTGAATTGTTGAGCAGTGTTCCCCTCTGCAGGGTCTGTCTGAGCTGACGGCTGGAGACCAGATGCTATGAGGTCTCCCATGTACTGCACAGCGAAAGCAGCGGAGAATCAGCTCAGTATCTCCTTATTCTATTCACCAGTATCATATAGTCCAGTACTGATCTGTATTAGGCTACATTCACATTGTGCCCACGGTACCGTAGTATGGCGGGCACACGGCGGCGCTGGGGAGAGGAGGAGGGGGTGAGTGCTGCTAACCCCTACCCCTCTCCATAGAGAAACATGGGGCACGGCGACATATTCCAGGGAAAGATGGGACATGTGCTATCTTTTCCCAGGGTACGGAACGTAACGGTGCCGCACTTGTGCTGCACCGTACCGCTCCTGTATGGCGCCATGCACCCATTACCGCCAACGGGGGCGTAAATACGGCCCTCAAACGGCTGTGTGAATGCAACCTTAATGTGAATAAAGGGGGTTAGACAGAAAACTCACTAGCATCTGCAGCAGCCTCGGCCTATTTCTGTCTCTCACCTCCTCCCCTCTCCAGATATCTAAGGAGTCATATATAGTCTCTATATAGAGTCATATATACTATCTGTAAAACCGTGGTGGATCAGTTACAGACCATTTAAAAGGGTCCTTAGAACTAGTTATACGCACTTTGGTTCCCAAGTCAAACTTAAAGGTGGACATGTCCTCATCTCCGCTCTGAATGTTATCGATGCCTTTGGTTTTCATAGCGTTGTACAGCACGGTGGTGACCTTCAGCAGCTCCTTCACAGAATAGCCGTCCGCCTGGTACAGCTTCTTGGTGTTCAGCTTGATATGGGCTTTAGTGGCCTGAAACAGAGTGAGCGCAGGAATAAGCTTTATTTTTGTGTACAAGGCCCCCCCCCCCCTGTACAACCCCTTTAAGAAACTGGTTATGGAGGAGAATGGCTGTAACTGGGAAGACCACCCTCTCCGTATAGAATATCCCTCCCCCTCCTCTTCTTTCTTCCCCGGTGTCCTTGCGTGTCTCTGTGCATCAGTACAATCTTTTATGCTGCACATTATTCAAAATTATTCTTGAAAACGACCTTCACAAAATATGGGAAAAGTAAGTTAATAAAAATACCGATGTATGACACAAGGACTTATAGAAAACTACAGAAAATAAAAGGTGCAAATTTGTTATTTTGAAAATGTTTATGATAAATATTGGAGACAATTAAAGGGGAATTTGTCATTGATGAAATCTCCCCCTTTCACCTATAAAAAAAATCTCCTATCAGAGTGAAGTTTACAGGCTGCAGGAGCAGGGCCACTTCAGACGGTTCTGTAATAGCTGGAAACATGGTGTCATTTTAAAGCTAAGAATCTCATCTTTTAGTTCACATGAGGCTTGTGGTTCTGTGATCCACAGAACCAGTGAAACGAGGAGTTAAAGACATGGTTGGAAATGTGAGCTGCAGATAAAAAAAATCCGATTACGCCTTTCTTTAACTGACTGTATCTCTGGTTCTGTAGATCACAGAACCACATGCCTGATGGCATCTAAAAGATGTGATTCCCATCTTTAATATGACACCATCTTTCTAGCTGTTATAAAACTGACAATAGTGGAGTTTGAAGTGACTCTCCTCCTGCAGCCTCTAAACTTGCCTCATCTCAGGTAAATATGACTGTTCTCTGTGCATTGTCACTTTTTTTTTCTAGGTACATGGATTACATTTAACATAAAAGAGGGAATTCTAAACAATTCATCCCCTACCTGAGGGGGCTGTAGTGTAATGGGGTATAACCTGTCCACAGGTTCAGTTTAAAGGGGTGGTATAATTAATAACACGGTATTATCACAGGGGGGGGGGTTCAGCTTTTGAACCCCTTGTGATCATCCTAACGCCAGAATTGCAATTCCCCCTGATTTGCTCCTTACTCCAGAGATTTACGGGTTTCGGCCATCCCATAAGCCGTCCTGAAGTCAATGGCGCGAAGGACGCAGCTCTGTCCTGTACTACACCGACTTCTGAGACTTACGGATGGGCTTAGAGATGGTGCAGCATAGCAGACGAATGTTATACAAAACCTATCCACGTGTTCCGAGAAATAACCCTGCAGCACATAATGACGGCTGCTGAAGCTGTAGAATCAATTAACACCGGCTGCGTAATTTATCCGCCGCAATACGAAGGTTGAGCCCCTCCAAAGAACACGATTGCAACCCAAAATCTACAGCAGCCGTATCCTAGAGACCAGCCAGATCTGCACTTGTTCACATCAATCAGGTTTTTTTTTTTCAGATGTTTTTTTTTTTTTCCCTCTCGGCTCCTGGGATTTGACATGAAAGATTCACCTGATGTGGGGAAAATAATAATGTCACAAAAGAGAAGCGAGCAGGATCAGTGCGTCCTCCTGCGAGAGGCGCTGCAAATATTACAATAATGAGTGGGAGCGCACCCCAGGAGCTAGCGGCCTTAACCATGTAGTGTCCGGGACTGTGCAGGAATCTGATCATCTGATCGGTGACAGTGGGAGGTAGATGGGAAACAATATGGGGGAACAGTGTCAACTATTACCGCAGAAACTCAGTGATCACATATCTGCTGTATGAGGACAGGGATATTCTAGAATAAGTAGATAATATATTATTGTGTCACTTAAGACATTTATCCCCTATACTCATTGCTGGGGTCTGAGAGCTGGGCTCCCCCTCCCCCGTCCTTCAAAACATGCCCCCTCAAGTGTCCCATAGTAAATTAATCACCCCATGCCATAAAATGGGGGGAGGGCACATGATTCCCCCCAATAATCAGCATTCAGACGAGCACAGTGCCGCACTGTGCATAGTGGCTATGCTTGGTATTGCAGCTCAGACCCAATCATCTTTTGTTTCAACTGAGCACTTCCTCTATCAGGAAATTGTCAAATGGGAGTTACCAGTAGAAGCCATGTCCCTAGTCAGTCCAATCAGTGCAGACGATCTAAGGACACGCCCCTTTGACAAGTTGAATTGACAGAAATTGAAGAATACAGCACCCCGTTACACCACAGAATTATCACCTAGAGGCAGAAAAGAAGCGATTACTATGGCAGACTTGTCGGGGAGGGGATGGGCCCTCAATAACGAATTTTAGGTTCAACTAGGTCTTCCTATGATCGGTCCGTTATCATAAAGCTTTGAGCCTCGACATGAAGGCCGGAGTTTTCCTTGCGGTCATCAATATTTCATGAGTAATTCTGATGAGTTATAGACACTTCAATCCACCTGAAGATTCCCGGGATCTTTCATCCTGGATGAGGCTGCACTTCCTCCTGACAGGTGGATCCGTCACAGCGCAGGTAAGTGATGTAAGTAGATGAATCTGTCAGCTACAGACTATGTCATCAGCAACAACATTCATGTTATCACCCATCCATCAAGAAATCTACAATCAAAATCCATCATGATAAAGCAGTGACGCTTAGGGCTCATTCAGATGGGTGTTTTGGCATCAGTTTGCTTAACATAATTTTGTGGATGGGATACTGGACGTTATTTACTAAGGGATCGCGTTTCGTTGGACCATTTTCGGGGTTTGAACAGTTTTTACAGGTATTTAACAGGTGTCTGCGCTGGGAATGTGTTGCACTTGATCGGATTGTGGCGCAGCTGCACTGGCTTTCATGTGACACAAATCGGGGACCGGGCCGTCGGACGATCCGACTTATTCGGACTGAGGGCGGGATTTAACTTTCAAATTGTGTCGCAATCCCAAGCACTTACACGCAACAGGAAGAAGATGGCGAATTCTGTCGGACCTGAGCGGGGAAGCGACACATACAGGATATCGGGCGCACGATCTTAGTGAATCGCGGCAAAGTGCACTACACACGGACGATGCACGTTCTGTGAACTCTTCAGACCGGGTATGTAAATGTGCCCCAACATGGACTGAACATTGAAAATTACGCATCTGCATGTTTTGTGGATGCAGAGCAGACACGCTGGTCTGAATAAGCCCTTACTCGTTGATCCACGCACTATGACTGTAGTAAACTTCTTTTATATGATATCAATAGCCTTCCTTCCATAGCCTCTAAAATCAATGTATAAAATTATGTTAATGAACCTACCCTAACCCCTCTCTGCTCTGTCTTCAAAGGCTGTTACACTGCCTCACCCCTTGTGCAGTGAGCACTTCCTGCTGTTATCTCAGTGCTGAGGGAGCAGGTGGAGGGTGAGCCAGTGTAACAGCCTGTAAAGCCAGAAAACAGAAGGGCTAGGGTAGCTCCTTCTTGCTCATTATTGCCGTCTTATTTTTAATTGATTTCATTGGGTTCTGTGTAATGCCTCATTCCCCCTAGGCTGGCACCTTGAAGGGGATGTCCAGAGGTTGCAAAATGTGACTACCTTCTTCCAAAAACAGTGCCACATCCGACTATGACTTGTGCCACTGCAGCTCAGCTCCATAAAGATGAATACAGTGGCAATACCATACACTACCTGTGGTCAGGAGGGGAGCTGTTTTTGGAAAAAAACAGCTACTTTTTTCAACCACTTTCAGCGCTGCTAAATTCCCCCAGAATCCATTGACTGATGGATTTACATCAAAGAAGCCTCATGGGATAAACAAGAATAACCTTCTTACAAAAAAGGGATGTTCAAAGTGAAGAAGAAAGATGGCTGGCGTGTATCCATGAACACAGACAACCTCCAAATCCGGTGAAGAGAAATTTCTAGAAGAAAGAAACCATTACTCTGTTCGGGCCCCATTGATGAGCTCTAGTTTGGCTGTGATGGTGTCACATATACAAAGTCCATAAAAGTGTAAGAATCTCTATTCCCGTTCTTCCAATTTAACTAATCTGCCTTTCAAAGATAAGGCAAAGAACCAAGGGGAAGATAAAGGCAGGCGGTCGGTGGGTAATTCATCACTCCCATGTGACGGGAGCGTAACGGGCCTCCATATGTCGATCAGTCCGGAGCGTTGTGAACCATGGCTGGATCAGACTGAAAGATACAGAAAATACTGGGGGGACCTGAGCCCCTCCTGTGTGATAAAAGTAATTACTGTACAGAATACAGTGTTCTCTCCAAATGTTATTCCGAGGAACACGGTCTTTGTGTTCTTGTGAAAGTTGTTTCCACCTGCTCCCAGGCGCCTCGTACAAAGACAACGCTGCACTATATATTGATCCGGCACCGATGAAAGTTTGGATGCATTTTGGACAAAATGAGGAATATAATGAGTAGTGAGTCGCCTGTGGCTGGTACAGGACTCCAGTCGCTCACAGCTTGTATGGATGAACTTTACAAATATGGCGATCACTACTGTCCAACTAAGTGTAGCAGTCCCCTGCATAGCAGTATTAGAGCCTGCAGCGCTTATTCATGTGCCCTTACATGGTCTCTGGATTATGGACAGGGGTTGCCATATTTCATGGCTAAAATGCTGCCCCCAGGAGCAGGACCCAAAACCGCTTAGTTATCGAAGATTCCCTGCAACCCGTGGGACCGCACCTCCAAGATCAGGTTCCCAACATGGCACTGTAGCTCTGAAAGTACACAGGGATGGTCCAAAGAATGGACCATCAGCAATCTGGAGAATGAAGGGGGGGGGGGGACCGGCAAGAACAGCAGGTCAAGCATGTGTCCTACTGTATCATTCAATTGCATGGGATTGTCAGAAATGACAGAGCAGAACGCTCGGGTATCTCCGGAGATTCCATTCACAGTCTATGAGAGTGAGCCTTTTCTGACACTCTTATACTATTGAATGAAGTGGCAGGACACATCCATCCATTAGTGAGAACGGGACCAGATTGATAGATGTTTCATTCTCATGTACATTGGTGATCCCATAAGTCGGACTCACACCGATCACCTTATTATCCCTATGCTGGAGATAGCTTGAAACTTGGTATAACCCCTTTAATGGGAACTTGATTAATCAAATGGGGATCCTTAAAAGAGAACTGAAAGCAAATTGAGCATGTGCATTAGCATCCTATTCACATACTGCATTTGTGACCACCATTCTCATGATCGCTGGGAGTCCATCCACAGAGGAAGCTTCTTCCCTATCCTGTGGCTACTGGAGAAGTGCACATAGCCGCCTAACCTCTATAATGTCCAGTGATCAAACAATCAGACATCTTTTTTTCCAAAGAACTGAACAAAATCAAGCAAAAGTTTCTCAGTAGAATACAGATTACCTCTGCATCTGAACACGTAACATGCACAAAACGTAGGCTACATAAGCTCCACCTGAGTTTTATGCTATGTTCTGCAGTAAGGATGCACAGCCTAGGGGGTCGGAGAACTTGTGAACCAGGTGTTTTAAAAATATAGTAATTTAATAAAATACAGAAAATTTCTGATTCAAACATTTACACGGGTTGTAAAGGACAAGACCAAGAGAACTAGGACTTCAATCTTACCATGAACTGTGCCACTGCCTTAATGAAGAAGACCCTGTCCTGCTCCGTGTCCACATCCACAGGTAACGTCATGTTAGGCTCATACCTGGAGGAGGAGACAAGGTATGACATTAGCCTCTAATGTAAAACTATTAAAGGGGAAATCCCATTTAAAGTATTTAATACATATAATATATCATTTGAAAAATTCCTGGAATTCATGTGTAGAAAGACAAGTTGATTGTGACTATATCTAATAACCAGGAGTAATGAACCTAAGAAAGGGGGGCAGTCATGACTTCCCAAGTCTACAGCAAAATAATTTTAGTCTAGTTACCTTTTCAGTAGAGCCTTGGATCAAATAATGTAATAATCAATTATATGAAAACAATGTTACATCTGAAGCTGTAGACATGGGAGGTCGTGATCTGACTGCTCCCCTCTCTCAAGTCTTATCACAGGAACAATATAATGGAGGATTTATTAACACTGTGTTATCTGAGCAAACTTTTCACCTTTATTTGTAGCTTATCAATTATATTGATAACCTATCCAGGGGTTTGCTCATCAATAGAAGACCAGAGGGGGTCCGACAATTAGTAGCCTTAGTAATCAGCCTAGTGCGGCTGTCTTCAATGCTGGATTCAACAAGGAGAACATCCATGTGAATTGGAAGAAGAGTGCTGCTCTCTGTTTGGTGGTTGGGACAGGGAGCTGCAGCTCTGTCTCCATTCTAGCAACCAGTCAGTCTAATGAGGACTGAACTTTGATATAACTTTATGCAAAAAAGGGTAAGTATTAAAATGTAATATCTTGCTTCTATTACTGACAAATTAAACATTTTATTGAAAAATGAAACGCACACAACCATGTTGTCACATTAAAAAGTGGTTTTGTTTTGACCAATCAGGGTAGTGCTCCTCTTATAGGTAATGGATATATATACTGTACCTTCTCACCAACCAAATGAGAACTTCAGAGACCAGAGGAAAGTTTGGGCTGCGGAAATTCTCCATGGAGATGAGGCGAGGGTAACCGAGTGCCCGCATCATTTCTGTGAAATCTGTGGATAGAGAAGGAGACGGTTAAAAAATATTGGCCACATTTATTAAGGTGTTTGTATCAGTTTTCTGTCTGACTTTGCACTGAAGAGAACATGCAAACTGCTTGCACATGTATTTATAAAGTGTCTGCGCCAGTTTTGTGTCCGAGAAGACAAAAAAAGAGTGCACCTAAAGGGGCGAGTTAGTGCTTAGACGGACCGTGGACCACAATTCTGCAGCATTAACAAAGTGCACCAAAAAAGTGCTCTCTATCAGAGTCGTGCAACGGACGCCAGATTCATAAAGAACGTGCGCCACAATTCGTGAATCTGGTGCCCCCTGCACACTACACAAGCAAACTGCATATAGTACAGACTGCACCGTTCTTGATAAATGTGGGCCATGGAGTAAGGAGCACCCTACTATGTAGTCCCACTGGGGGGATCTAGTAATTCTGGCGCAAGCACGACTGTCGGCACCAAAGATCAGTCTCCGCAAAGTACAGCCCAATGTTTTAAAGTGGCGCACAGCTATAAGTAAATAATGGGTAGAGGGTAATAATCAGTCGTGCGCCATAAAAATGCGGACATCAATGAGATGTGCGCCAAAATCTTACATGGACTTAATTTTGCTCTCTGACCAATTTTTTCCTGGTCTATTGTGCGCCAAAAATTGCCGACAAAACACACTTAAGTGTGACGGATAATGTGGGAAAGTTAGACCACACCCATTTGCGCCAAAAAAAGACGGAGGAGTCGGGATAGTCGGAAACATCTGTTCTTTCTGGCGCAAACTCATTATAAATGATCTGCAACAATTCTCCGCCCAAAAAAAAAAGATCCCGGCATTTTATAGATGCAGATACGATAATACATGTCCCCCACTGTGTCTACTCTCATATTGGGTCGGTGGCTTTAGTTCTGGTGATAAGTGTGTCCTAGATTTCTTGGCGTGTACCTTGGCCGCAAAGTTTTGGGATGTAACGTTGTAGAAGAATACGTCGCCTACAGGGTCTCATTATACACGGTACAATTTTATGATGTGACCCAGTGTAGAGAAAGGCAAGATCTGTGGTCCGGTCTCCATATCAACCCACAGCAGGATGAGACATCTTTAATGCCAGAATTGTGCACGCTATGTACAGGGCTCTGAGACGGCACGGCATTCGTGAATGCAGGGGGCAGCTGTTTGTGGAGGAGTGTGAAGAGGGGATCTGAGCGGGCGACATCGTGCAGGAACGTCTGGATAATACAAGGCGGACATTAATTGAGGACATCAAACATAGACAATTAAGCAACATTTAAGCTGCTTTAGAGGACATCTAATGCACCCACTTACAGGGAATGTGAGTCTGATGGATAATTAGGGTCCTAAGCCGCTCCGGTATATGGGAAGAAGGGGTCACGGTCACTGCCGGGTCCTCCATACTGAGGTCTTAAGGCCGGAATGGTAGGGGCCACATTACAGATTTTACTTTAGGGCCCCGTCAGCCTCAGTTTATACTAAGTATTGCAGCTCAGCCCCATTCACAGAATTGAAAATGATGAAAGGAAGTGACCGATACACGGAGAACCCCCCAAACTCACCCGAGCCAGTACCTTCCCAACACATGAGGGTGACAACTAGTTCTAATGTCACCAGCCTATTAGAGCATGACATCATTACACTATGATGTCATTCTCACCAGTCCGGAAGCTGTGACATCACATGAGAAAACTGACCAATCAGAATACATGGTACATCATATTACCAGTGCTGTCATTTGTATCAACCAATCAGATGACAGCTAATATCTAACAGGATGGGGGGCAGTTATCAGTACATGAGGTCATGGAACTTCAACCAATCAGATGACAGCTTTCATCTTACAGGATGGGGGCAGTTATCAGTACATGAGGGTCATGGAACTTCAACCAATCAGATGACAGCTTTTATCTTACAGGTTAGAGAGCAGCTATCTCATAGGTTAATGACCAAACGTGGTCAATCGCTTCAACCAGTCACATTACAGCTTTTATCTTGCAGGTAAGAGAGCAGCGATCTGATAGGCTGTCTGTGTGAAAATCATTACTCTAGAAGAAAAATGTCGGCCTCCTGTGACGACAGGAAGGCTCGGTGCTATGTATGTAGTTCTAAACTTCAGAAATTATCGCCATAACGTGCGCTCTTACTTCTTAGATCCCGGTAAGACATGATGCCGCGGCCCGCTCCACCAAAGACGACTAAAAAGACCAGGCCGTTACCAGGCGGAGGCGTTTCGCTACCATGACAACTACTACTCCGTACGGAACCTCGTTCAGACCAGAAAGAAGCGACGCGAAGCTCTAAGCATGCGTGTTGTGCATTTTATGATTTCGTTCTCAGTTGACTTGGTAAAGATCTTAAAGTACATCTGGAGGGTTTCGAGTAGACAATTACCTCAGTTTATTCTGCGAAAGGGGATACATATATATAGGAGACATATTGCTCTCATAACCTTGTAAATAACAGATCCTAATAATCTGTGTACTATCCCTGTACTGTGACATCACTGTGTGTATTATCCTGTACTGTGACATCACTGTGTGTATTATCCCTGTACTGTGACATCACTGTGTGTATTATCGTACTGTGACATCACTGTGTGTATTATCCCTGTACTGTGACATCACTGTATCATCCTGTACTGTGACATCACTGTGTGTATTATCCCTGTACTGTGACATCACTGTATCATCCTGTACTGTGACATCACTGTGTGTATTATCCCTGTACTGTGACATCACCGTGTGTATTATCCCTGTACTGTGACATCACCGTGTGTATTATCTCTGTACTGTGACATCACCGTGTGTATTATCTCTGTACTGTGACATCACCGTGTGTTTTATCCCTGTACTGTGACATCACTGTGTGTATTATCCCTATACTGTGACATCACTGTGTGTATTATCCCTGTGCTGTGACATCACTGTGTGTATTATCCCTGCACTGTGACATCACTGTGTGTATTATCCCTGTACTACTACTCCTATCCTGCATATATGGACACAGCTTATTACTACTACTCCTATCCTGACATAGTACTACAGCCCAGTACTTCTAATGTAATCCTGTATATATGATTTTCTATCAGGGATGATGGACCCACCTTTGTAACCTTTGCACTGGACCCTCTGATGTGTCAGTATGGTCCTGTTAGTTCTCTCTAATTAGGGCATCTAATCAATCTACCGGTTTTGCCTGATGGCATCACCCCTTTATGTAAACGTCAATAACCTCTATTTACATGACTGTAAGTGAAGCGATTAATCTTCATCTGCTGTAGGAAACCAATTAGTGATGATTAGCGGCAGCGCGGAGCAACCTGCAGCTCAGGCACAGTATAGAAGACAGCAGGGGGAGGACAGATGCCGATCCATGAACCTCGGCCAACAAGACGTCCGCTCCCGGCCCCCAGTGGTCCTGACGCTCACAATTAGTTACACAACTTTACACAGCGGTGTCCCATGCCAAGTCCCAGAGATGGAAATCTCAGTGTAATTGATATAATTTATATTATTACATCTCCCGCCTTAATATATTATATTGTATACATCCATATGAGGGGTTATCCCACAAATTATCCTAAAAGCTTGTGTGTGGGAACACCGATAATGCAACGCACGATTCCAATGCAACGTGTGAAACCCCTCCAATTACTCTGGGGTCTCCTTCCATCATGTGAGTGGAGCTGCTGGCTCAATCCACTACCCAACTCGTATGGGGTAATAGGACCGACCGCCTATGATCATCAAGGATTGCATCCATAAGACACTAATTACATACCTGGAAGAACCAACATTACCCAGTAATGGCTGCAAATTACCCCTTGTTTTCCATGTAGTGGCTTCTTTGTTCTGGTGCCAGTGTGGGTGTGCTGGGGAATCCAGGATCCTGCTGACAGGGGGCTCACAATAAAAGGGGTGCTGAGAGGGAGCCAAAAAATAAAGGGAGGGGGGTGAAGGGCCACAATTTGAGTCAAGAGATGTGGCCACAAAATAAGGGGAGATGAGGAGTAGATGAGGGACCATATTATGAGGGGGAGATGAGGGGCCCTAATATGAGGAGTAGATGAGAGGCTACAATATGAGGAGGAGGTGAGTGGCCACAATATGAGGAGGAGATGAGAGGGGCCACAATATGAGGGGAAGATGAGAGGGGCTACAATATGAGGGGGAGATGAGAGGGGACACAATATGAGGGGGAGATGAGAGGGGCCACAATATGAGGGGGAAATGAGAGGGGCCACAATATGAGGAGGAGATGAGAGGCCATAATATGAGGAGGAAATGAGAGGCCACAATATCAGGGGGAAATGAGAGGTGACACAATATGAGGAGGAAATGAGAGGGGCCACAATATGAGGGGGAGATGAGAGGGGCCACAATATGAGGGGGAGATGAGAGGGGCCACAATATGAAAAGGAAATGAGAGGGGCCACAATATGAAAAGGAAATGAGAGGGGTCACAATATGAGGAGGAAATGAGAGGGGACACAATATGAGGAGGAGATGAGAGGGGCCACAATATGAAGGGCCCTAATATGAGGAGGAGATGAGAACGGGCCACAATATGAGGAGGAGATAAGAGGCCACAATATGAGGGGGAGATGAGAGGCCACAATATGAGGGGGCGCACGGTCTTAGTGAATCGCGGATGTGGTGCATAAAAGGATCTGATGCACTTTCTGTGAATCCTCAGAAACCGGGTAAGTAAATTGGCCCAACATGGACACCGCAAATGGACATACACGTGGTTTGTGGTGCGAGAGAGGGACAGGTGGGCTGAATAAGCCCTTGCTCGTTGATCCATGCCGATGACTGTGTAACCCACTTCTATATTTGTTATCATTAGACCTTCCTTCTATAACCTCTAAAATCAACTTATGCAATATGTTAATGAGCCTGTAGGGCTACCCTAACCCCTCTCTGCTCTGTCTTCAAAGGCTGTTACACTGCCTCACCCTGCCTCAGCACTTGTTCTACTGTTAGCTCAGTGCTGAGGGAGCAGGTGGAGGCTGAGGCAGTGTAACAGCCTGTAAAGCCAGATCACAGAGGGCCTAGGGTAGCCCCTCAGACTCAGTAGATAATTTAAAAGATGATTTTAGAGGCGGCCATGGGTAACAAATATAGGAAGATTACCACAGTCACGGTGCCTGGATCTATAAGTAAGTGTCCTTGGTTTATCACAGTAGATTTCTTAAAAAGAACCTGTCGTTGTATGGGACGATAGCCTGGAGGATGTAATAGCATCCATTATACAGAAGCAGCAGAGTGCACTTCGGCCATACAGTTCTGCAGCCTGAGAAACGTGTAATCAGACCTTTGTGCTGTCAGTAGCTGCAGGACTTCAAAATATGGAATCATATTCCAGGATTGTAGCTTCTAGAAAAGTCCTCACACTGCTGCTGTGCTCTTAGCTCTCTGCATTGAGCTACTATATAGACCATCCCCTCTGATCTGTAGTATGCCTCTGTTTGAATATTACAGGAGGAGAGGGGTAATCCTGAGGGCTCAGAACACAGCAGTGTGAGGACACCCCCCAGTGCACTTGAAGAAGCTACAGTCCTAGAATATAACAGATGTTACCAACATACAAGTCCAGGCTTCCAACACACAACCGTTCAACTCATGATGTAAGCCCACTTACTGCGGCGTCGCACCCCAAAGATTGACTATTAATAGGTCATTGCAATTTTAGCGGTCGAAAATCCCCTTTAGGACACAGCCCTTTTTCATTTTTTTTACTACCCACTTTCATAATGCCATAACTTTTGTATTTTCCGGTATAGAGAGCTGTTTAAAGGCCGATTTCGTGGTTGTTGTAAAACTTGGTATTCCAAGTGACGGTATATAATATCTCATGTCGTGCATTGGGGAAGCTGGAAAAAAATTCAAATGTGGTAAAATTGACAAAAACACACATTTGCGCCATTTTGTTTTGGGCCCTGTTTTCACGGCTTTCACTGTGCGCTCCAAGTGACACCTGCCCTTTATTCTTTGGTTGGGTACAATCACGGAGATACCAAATTTATATAGGTTTTATTATGTTTATGGGAAGTAGATTTACAAAATGTAAATCTTTGGTACAAAAAAAAAACTATTCTTAATTTTGCCATATTCTAAAATTAATCACTTTTTTATACTTCGGTGTACCGAGCTGTTATTTTTTACGGGATGAGCTGATGTTTTCATTGCTCCCGTTATGAAGACTGTATAACCTTTTGATTGCTTTTTATTAAAATTTTGGTGTGTTGCAAAATGGAAAAAAAGTGGCGTTTCCGACATTTGCCCGCTATTTTCCGTGACGTGGTTCACCAACGGAATATCCGTTTTTAAATATTGATAGATCAGGATCATTGATAGATTGTTATATCAGTTCTAGGGATAGGGAAGGCGTTTCCAACTTTTATTTTATTTATGAATTTACTGATTTTTATACCCCCTAGGCCTAGGGTAATATAACCCTAGGTTGTCTCATGGATCCTACCATTTACTGCTATACTACAATATAGTAGTACGGTATATGGGGATTTTGCGCATGATCTGTTACAATGTGCCGCTGTTACATTTAACAGATCTTCAAAAATGACAAGTCCTGGGGATTTGTGAAGACCCCAGGCTGTCATGGCAACTGATTGTTCAGACGCCGCCGTCCGTTACATGTCACCGGCAAAGCTTTGCCGGCGGCATGTAAAGGGTTAATGTCACCCGCGATCGGGGCTGGTGCTAGCGGTGGGTGTGACGTTGGGGAACGTCATGGTGGCTTAAGGGGCTGAAGCTTCCAAAAGACCTGTCACTCATCTAGCCATATGTTCTGAACGCCAATTCTACCAAGCTTTAATCTGAGATATATTCTCCATCAGAACTAGGCAGATATGCCTTCCAGGACTGTAGGAAAGATGGGTGATCGGCTCTCCAGGGGCTGGAATGAATATTGTAATATGATGTGAGTTACTCCTACTGACAGCCCCTATATTATCCCCCCTGTGGGAGCATACCCCTATGTGCATACACAGCTCACACACATGTGATACATCTACATATGTCTGATCTTCATATAACAATGATGTGATAATGACCGTGTGGGGTGAGGTTTTTTTTTTTTTGGCTCTATGTAGGTAATGAACACCACTCACACTTTTTGCTCATTATTGGTGTCTTCTTTGTAATGGGGTTGATTTAATTGGGTTCTGTGTAATGCCTCATTCCCCCTAGGGTGGCACTGCAGAGGAATATAAAGGGGTTGTCCAGAGGTTGCAAAATGTGACTACCTTCTTCCAAAAACAGCGCCACATCCGACTATGACTGTGCCATGCAGCGCAGCTCCATAAAGATGAAACAGTGGCAATAAACCATACAATACCTGTGGTCAGAGGGGAGTTGTTTTGGAAGAAAACACGAATTTTTTTCAACCACTTCGAGGCTGCTAATGTCCCCCAGAATCCATGACGATGAGGGTCACATCAAGAAGCCTCATGGATAAACAAGAATAACCTTCTTACAAAAAAAAAGGTAAAGTGAAGAAGAAGATAAAGATGCTGGCGTGTATACATGAACACAGACAACCTCCAAATCCGTGTTGAAGAGAAATTTCTAGAGAGAACAGAAAGAACCATTACTCTGTTCGGGCCCCATGATGAGCTCTAGTTTGGCGGTGATGGGTCAATATACAAAGTCACATAAAAGTGTTAAGAATCTCTATTTCCCGTTCTGCAAATTTAAACTAATCTGCCTTGCCAAAGAAAGGCCAAGACTCAAGTGGATATAAAGGCCAGCCGGGTGGTCAGTGGGTAATTCATCACTCCCAGTGACGGGAGGCGTAAACGGCCTCCATATGCGATCCGTCCGGAGCGTTGTGAACCAGGGGCGGATCAGAAGCGAAAGATACAGAAAATATGGGGGGGGGGGGGGGGGGGGGGACTGAGCCTCCTGTGTGGTGATAAAAGTAATTACTGACAGAAACAGTGTTCTATCCAAAATGTTATCAGAGAACACGGTCTTTGTGTGTCTTGTGCAAGTTGTTTCCACTGCTCCCAGGGCGCCCGTACAAAGCACAACGCTGACACTATATATGGCTCCGGCACTGTGAAGTTTGGATGCAATAAATTCATTTTTTGGAGACAAAATGAGGAATATAATGAGTCGTGAGTCGCCTGTGGCTGGTACAGGGACTCCAGTCGCCACAGTGTAGATGAACTTACAAATATGGCGATCAATATGTTCCAACTAAGTGTCAGTCCCTGCATAGCAGGATTTAGAGCCTGCAGCGGCTTAGTCATGTGCCCTACATGTTTGGATATGGAAGGGGTTGGGCATATTTATGGCTAAAAATGCTGCCCCAGGAGCAGGACCCAAAACCGCTTAGTTATCGAAGAATCCCTGCAAACCCGTGGGACCGCCTCCAGTACAGGTACCAACATGGCATGTAGCTCTGAAAGTACACAGGGATGGTCCAAAGAATGGACCATCAGCAATCTGGAGAATGAAGGGGGGGGGGAGGGACGGCAGGAGCAGCAGGTTAAGCATGTTGTCCTACTGCATCATTCAATTGCATGGGATGTCAGAAATGACGAGCACAAGCTCGGGTATCTCCAGAGCTCCATTCACAGTCTATGAGAGTGAGCCTTTCGACACTAGTATACTATTGAATGAAGTGGCAGGACACATCATCATTAGTGAGAACGGGACCAAGATTGATAGATGTTTCATTTCATGTACATGGTGATCCCATAAGTCGGACTCACACCGATCACCTTATTATCCCTATGCTGGAGATAGCGTGAAACTGGTATAACCCCTTTAATGGGAACTGATTAATCAAATGGGGATCCTTAAAGAGAACTGAAAGCAAATTGAGCATGTGCATTAGATCCTATTCACTACTGCATTGTGACCACCCATTCTCATGATCGCTGGGAGTCCATCCACAGAGGAAGCTTCTTCCCTATCCTGTGGCTATGGGAGAGAAGTGCACATAGCCGCCTAACCTCTATAATGTCAGTGATCAAACAATCAGACACTTTTTTCCAAAGAACTGAACAAAATCCGGAAAAAGTTCTCAGTAGAATTACAGATAACCTCTGCATCTGAAAACGTAATGCACAAAACGTAGGCTACATAAGCTCAACCTGAGTTTTATGCTATGTTCTGCAGTAAGGATGCACAGCCTAGGGGGTCGGGAGAACTTGTGAACCAGTGTGTTTTAAAATATAGTAATTAATAAAATACAGAAAATTTCTGATTCCAACATTACACGGGTTTGTAAAGGACAAGACCAAGAGAACTAGGAGATTCAATCTTACCATGAACTGTGCCACGTGCCTTAATGAAGAAGACCTGTCCTGGCTCCGTGTTCCACATCCACAGGTAACGTCATGTTAGGCTATACCTGAGGAGGAGGACAAGGTATGACATTAGCCTCTAATGTAAAACTATTAAAGGGGAAATCCATTTAAAGGATTATACATATATAATATGAATTTGAAAAATTCCTGGAATCATGTGTAGAAAGACAAGTTGATTGTGACTATATCTAATAACCAGGAGTAATGAACCTAGAAAGGGGGGCAGTCATGACTTCCCAAGTCTACAGCAAAATAATTTAGTCTAGTCTTTTCAGTAGAGCCTTGGATCAAAAATGTAATAATCAATTATATGAAAACAATGTTACATCTGAAGGTAGACATGGGAGTGTGATTGACTGCTCCCCTCTCTCAGTCTTATCACAGGAACAATATAATGGAGGATTGTATAACAACTGGGTTATCTGAGCAAACTTTTCACCTTTATTGTAGCTTATCAAGTATATTGATAACCTATCCAGGGGTTTGACTCATCATAGAAGACCAGAGGGGTCCGACATTAGTTCGCTTAGTAATAGCCTAGTGCGGCTGTCTTCATGCTGATTCAACAAGGAGAACATCCATGTGAATGGAAGAGAAGGTGCTGCTCTCTGTTTGGTGGTTGGGACAGGGAGCTGCAGCTCGTCTCCATTCTAGCAACCGTCAGTCTAATGAGGACTGACTTTGATATAACTTTGGCAAAAAAAGGGAAAGTATCAAAATGTATTATTGTTTCTATCCTGACAAATTAAACATTTTATTGAAAAATGAACGCACACAACCATGTTGTTCACATTAAAAGTGGTTTTGTTTTGACCAATCCGGTAGGTAGTGCTCTCTTATAGGTAATGGATATATATAACTGACCTTCTCACCAACCAAATGAGACTTCAGAGACCAGAGGAAAGTTGTGGGCTGCGGAAATTCTCCATGGAGATGAGGCGAGGGTAACGCCAGTGCCCGATCATTTCGTGAAATCTGTGGATAGAGAAGGAGACGGTTTTAAAAAATATTGGCCACATTATTAAGGTGTTTGTATCAGTTTTTGTCTGACTTTGCACCTGAGAGAACATGCAAACTGCTTGCACATGTATTTATGAAAGTGTCTGCGCCAGTTTTGTGTCCGAGAAGACAAAAAAGAGTGCACCTAAAGGGGTGGCGAGTTAGTGCTTAGAAGGACCGTGGACCACAATTCTGCAGCATACAAAGTGCACCAAAAAAGTGCTCTCTATCAGAGTCGTGCAACGGACGCAGATTCATAAAGAAGTGCGCCACAATTCGTGAATCTGGTGCACCCTGCACACTACACAAGCAAACTGCTATAGTACAGACTGCACCGTTCTTGAATAAATGTGGGCCATGAGAGAGTAGGAGCACCCTACCTATGTGTCCCACTGGGGGGGATCTAGTAACTGGCGCAAGCACGACTGTCGGCACCAAAGATCAGTTCACGCAAAGTACAGCCCAATGTTTTTAAAAATGGCGCACAGCTATAAGTAAATAATGGTAGAGGGTAATAATCAGTCGTGCGCCATTAAAAATGCGGACATCAATGAGATGTGCGCCAAAATCGTACATGGACTAATTTTGCTCTCGACCAATTTTTTCCTGGGTCTATTGTGCGCCAAAAATTGCCGACCAAAACAAACTAAGTGTGACGGATAATGTGGGAAAGTTAGACCACACCCCATTTGGCCAAAAAAAAAAGACGGGAGGAGTCGGGATGTCGGAAACATTCTGTTCTTTCTGGCGCAAAACTCATATAAATGATCTGTCAACAATTCTCCGCCCAAAAAAAAAGATCCCGGCATTTTATAGATGCAGATACGATAATACATGTCCCCCACTGTGTTACTCCATATTGGTCGGTGGCTTTAGTTTGGTGATAATGTGTCCTAGATTTCTTGGCGTGTACTTGGCCGAAAGTTTTGGGATGTAACGTTGTAGAAGAATACGTCTCTACAGGGTCTCATTAGTACACGCGTACAATTTTATGATGTGACCCAGTGTAGAGAAAGGCAAGATCTGTGCGTCGGTTCCATATCAACCCACAGCAGGATGAGACATCTTTAATGCCAGAATTGTGCACGCTATGTACAGGCGCCTGAGACGGCACGGCATTCGTGAATGCAGGGGGCAGCTGTTTGTGGAGGAGGGTGAAGAGGGGATCTGAGCGGGCGACATCGTGCAGGAACTGGATATACAAGGGGACATTAATTGAGGACATCAACATAGGACAATTAAGCAACATTTAAGCTGCTTTAGAAGACATCTAATGCACCCACTACAGGGAATGTGAGTCTGATGGATATTAGGTCTAAGCCGCTCCGGTAGATGGAAGAAGGGTCTCACGGTCACTGCCGGGTCCTCCATACGGTGTCTAAGGCCGGGGAAGGTAGGGGCCACATTACAGATTTTACTTTAGGGCCCCGTCAGCCTCAGTATACTAGTATTGCAGCTCAGGCCCCATTCCAGAATTGAAAATGATGAAAGGAAGTGACCGATACACGGAGAAACCCCCCAAACTCACCCGAGCAGTACCATCCAAACACATGAGGGTGACAACTGTTCTAATTGTCACCAGCCTATTGAGCATGACATCATTACACTTGATGTCATTCTCACCAGTCCGGAAGCTGTGACATCCACATGAGAAACGACCAATCAGAATACATGGTACTAATATTACCAGTGCTGTCATTTGTATCACCAATAGATGCAGCTAATATCTAACAGGATGGGGGGCAGTTATCAGTACATGAGGTCATGGAACTTCAACCAATACATGACAGCTTCATCTTAAGGATGGGGGCAGTTATAGTACATGAGGGTCATGGAACTTCAACAATCAGATGACAGCTTTTATCTTACAGGTTAGAGGAGGCTATCTCATAGGTTAATGACCAAACGGGGTCAATCGCTTCAACCAGTCACATTACAGCTTTTCTTGCATGTAAGAGAGCAGCGATCTGATAGGCTTCTGTGTGAAAATCATTACTCTAGAAGAAAAATGTCGGCCTCCGTGCGACAGGAAGCTCGGGGTATGTATGTAGTTCTAAACTTCAAGAAATTATCGCCATAACGTGCGCTCTTACTTCTTAGATCCCGGTAGACATGATGCGCGGCCCGCTCCACACAAAGACGACCTAAAAAGAACAGGCCGTTACCAGGCGGAGGCGTTTCGCTACCATGACAACTTACTACTCCGTACGGAACCTCGTTCAGACCAGAAGAAGCGACGCGAAGCTCTAAGCATGCGTGTTGGCATTTTGATTTCGTTCTCAGTTGAATTGGTAAAGATCTTAAGTACATCGGAGGGTTCGAGTAGACAATTACCTCAGTTTATTCTGCGAAAGGGATACATATATATGGAGACATATTGCTCTATAACTTGAATAAAGATACTATAATCGCTATATCCATGTACTGTGAGCATCCACTGTGGTATTATCCTGTACTGTGACATCACTGTGTGTATTATCCTGTACTGTGACAATCACTGTGTGTATTCATCCTGTACTGTGACATCACTGTGTGTATATCCTGTACTGTGACCATCACTGTGTTGTATTATCCTGTACTGTGACATCACTGTGTGTACTCATCCTGTATGTGACATCACTGTGTGTATTATCCCTGTACTGTGACATCCTGTGTGTATTATCCCTGTACTGTGACATCACTGTGGTATATCCCTGCTACTGTGACATGAACTGTGTGTATTGTCCCTGTATGTGACATCACTGTGTGTATTATCTCTGTACTGTGACACCACGTGTGTATTATCCCTGGTACTGTGACATCACTGTATGTATTATCACTGTACTGTGAAATCGCTGTGTGTATTTATCCCTGTACTGTGACATCACTGTGTGTATATCCCTGTACTGTGACTCAGCTGTATGTATTATCTCTGTACTGTGACATCACTAGTGTGTATTATCCCTGTTATGTGACATCACTGTGTGTATTTCCTGTATGTGACATCACGTGGTATTTCCGTGTACTTGACATCTCTGTGGTGTGTATTATCCTGTACTGTGACATCACGTGTGTATATCCCGTACTGTGGGGGGACATCACTGTGTATTATACTGTACTGTGACATCACTGTGGTATTGTCCCTGTACTGTGAATCATGTGTGTAGTTGTCCGTACTGTGACATCACGTGTGTATTATCTGTACTGTGACATCACTGTGTGTATGTACCCTGGTACATGTGACATCGCTGTGTGTAATTACCCCTGTATAGGTGAACATCACTGTGTGTATTATCACTTGTAACTGTTTTGACATCGCCTGTGTGTATTATCCCTGTACTGTGACATCACTGTGTGTATATCCCTGTACTGTGACCTCACTATGTGTATTATCCCTGTACTGTGACATCCTGTGTGTATTATCCGTTACTGTGACACCTGTGTATTATCCCTGTGACTGTGAAATCACTGTGTGTATTATCCTAGGGACATCGCTGTGTGTATTATCCCTGTACTCGTGACATCAGCTGTTGTATGATCTTACTGGACAGCACTGTGGTATTATCCCGTACTGTGACATCAGGTGTGTATTATTCGGTACTGTGACATCACGGTGTATTATCCTGTACTGTGACATACTGTTATATCTGTATGTGACATCACTGTGGTGTATTATCCCGTACTGTGACATCACTGTTATCATCCTGTTACTGTGACATCACTGTGTTGTATTATCCCTGTACTGTGACAGCACCGGGGTTATCCTGTACTGTGACATACCGTGTATTATCTCTGTACTGTGACATCACGTTTATATCTCTGTCTGTGACATCACCGTGTGTTTATCCCTGTACTGTGACATCACTGTGTGTATTACCCTATACTGTGAATCACTGGGTATTATCCCTGTGCGGTGACATCACTGTGTGTATTATACCTGCACTGTGACATACTGTGGTATATCCCTGTACTACACTCCTATCATCATATATGGACACAGCTTATTACTAAACTCCTATCCTGACATAGTATACAGCCCAGTACTCTAATGTAATCTGTATATATGATTTTCTATCAGGGATGATGGACCACCTTTGTAAACTTTGCACTGGACCCTCTGATGTGTCAGTATGGTCCTGTTAGTTCTCTCTAATTAGGGCATCTATCAATCTACGGTTTTGCCTGATGGCATCACCACTTTATGTAAACGTCAAAACCTTATTACATGACTGTAAGTGAAGCGATTAATCTTCATCTGCTGAGGAAACAATTAGTGATGATTAGGGCAGCGCGGAGACAACCTGCAGCTCAGGCACAGTATATAGGACAGCAGGGGGGACAGATGCCGACCATGAAACCTCGGCCAACAAGACGTCCGCTCCCGGCCCCCCAGTGGTCCTGACGCTCACAATTAGTTACACAACTTTACACAGCGGTGTCCATGCAAGTCCCAGAGATGAAATCTCAGTGTAATTGAATAATTATATTATTACATTCCCGCCTTAATATATTATATGTATTACATCCATAGAGGGGTTATCACAAATTATCCTAAAAGCTTGTGTGTGGGAACACCGATTATAATGCAACGCACGATTCCAATGCACGTGTGAAACCCCTCCAATTACTCTGGTGGCTCCTTCCATCAGTGAGTGGAGCTGATGGCTCAATCCACTACCCAACTGTATTGTGGGTATAGGACCGACCGCCTATGATCATCAAGGATTGCATCCATAAGACACTAATACATACCTGGAAAACCAACATACCAGTAATGGCTGCAAATTACCCTGTGTTCACAGTAGTGGCTTCTTTGTTCTGGTGCCAGTGTGGGGTGTGCTGGGGAATCCAGGATCCTGCTGACAGGGGGCTCACAATAAAAGGGGTGCGGAGGGAGCCAAAAAATAAAGGAGGGGGGTGGGGTGAAGGGCCACATTTGAGTCAAGAGTGTGGCCCCACAAAATTAGGGAGATGGGAGAGATGATGGGACCAATTATGAGGGGAGATGAGGGGCCCTAATATGAGGAGTAGATGAGAGGCTACAATATGAGAGGAGGTGAGTGGCACAAATATGAGGAGGAGATGAGAGGGGGCCACAAATATGAGGGGACGAGGGATGAGAGTGGATTAGAGGGCTACAATATGAGGGGGAGATGATGAGGGGGACACAATATGAGGGGGAGATGAGAGGGCCACACATATGAGGGCCAAATGAGAGGGGCCACAAATGAGGAGGAGATGAGAGGCCACAAATATGAGGAGGAAATGAGAGGCCACAATATCAGGGGGAAATGAGAGGTGACACAATATGAGAGGAGGAAATGAGAGGGCGCCAATATGAGGGGGAGATGAGAGGGGCCCACATATGAGGGGAGATGAGAGGGGCCACCATATGAAAAGGAAATGAGAGGGGCACAATATGAAAAGGAAAATGAGAGGGGTCCACAATATGGAGGAGGAAATTGCAGAGGGGACACAATATGAGGAGGAGATGAGAGGGGCCACAATATGAAGGGCCCTAATATGAGGAGGAGATGAGAACGGGCCACAATATGAGGAGGAGATAAGAGGCCACAATATGAGGGGGGGAGATGAGAGGCCACAATATGAGGGGGAGATGAGAGGCCACAATATGAGGGGGAGATGAGAGGCCACAATATGAGGGGAAATGAGAGGCCACAATATGAGGAGGAAATGAGAGGGGCCACAATATGAGGAGGAAATGAGAGGGGCCACAATATGAGGGAGAGATGAGAGGGGCCACAATATGAGGGGGAGATGAGAGGGGACACAATATGAAGAGGAGATGAGAAAGGCCACAATATGAAGGGCCCTAATATGAGGAGGAGATAGAACATGGCCACAATATGAGGAGAGATAGAGGCCACAATATGATGGGGAAATGAGTGGCCACAAATGAGGGGAGATGGGAGGCCACAATATGAGGGGGAGATGAGAGGCCACATATGAGGGGGAAATGAGAGGCCACAATATGAGGAGGGGAAATGAGAGGGGCACAATATGAGGGTAAGAGAGGGAGATGGAACGGGCACATATGAGGGGGAGATGAGAGGGCCACCAATATGAAAAGGAAATGAGAGGGGCCACAATATGAGGAGAAATGAGAGGGGCCACAATAGTAGGAGGAAATGAGAGGGGCCCACATATGAGGATGAAATGAGAGGGACCACAATATGAGGAGGAGATGAGACGAGGAGAACAATATGAAGGGCCTAATATGAGGAGGAAGATGAGAAGGGCCACAATATGAGGAGGAGATAAGGCCACAATATGATGGGGGAGATGAGTGCCACAATATGAGGGGAGGATGGGAGGCCACACAATATGAGGGGGGAGATGGGAGGCCACAATATGAGGGGAGATAGAGGCCACAATATGAGGGGAAATGGGAGGCCCACAATATGAGGAGGAATGAGGAGGGGCCACAATATGAGGAGGAAATGAAGCGGGGCCACAATATGAGGGGGAGTAGAACGGGCCACAATATGAGGGGGAGATGAGAGGGGCCAAAAACCAATATGAAAATGGAAATGAGAGGGGCCACATATGGAGAAATGAGAGGGCCACAATATGAGGAGGAAATGAGAGGGGACACAATATGAGGAGGAGATGAGAGAGGCCACAATATGAAGGGGGAAATGAGTGGCCACAATATGAGGGGAGATGGGAGGCCACAATATGAGGGGGAGATGAGAGGCCACAATATGAGGGGGAAAATGAGAGGCCACAATATGAGGAGGAAATGAGAGGGGCCACAATATGAGGGGGAGATGAGAACGGGCCACAATATGAGGGGGAGATGAGAGGGGGCCACAATATGAAGGAGGAAATGAGAGGGTGCCCAAATGGAGCATGAGGAATAGGAGAAATGAGAGGGTACACATATGAGGAAGATGAGAGAGGCCACAATATTTTTTTTGAAAAGGGCCCTAATACCGAGGAAGGAGAGGAGGTGGCCACAATATGAGGAGGAGATAAGAGGCCACAATATGATGGGGGAAATGAGTGGCCACAATATGAGGGGAGATGGGAGGCCACAATATGAGGGGGAGATGAGAGGGGCCACAATATGAGGAGGAAATGAGAGGGGCCACAATATGAGGAGGAAATGAGAGGGGCCACAATATGAGGGGGAGATGAGAGGCCACAATATGAGGAGGAGATGAAAGGGGCCACAATATGAGGAGGAGATGAGAGGGGCCACAATATGAGGGGGAAATGAGAGGGGCCACAATATGAGGGAGAAATGAGAGGCCACAATATGAGGGGGAGATGAGAGGGGACACAATATGAGGGGGAGATGAGAGGCCACAATATGAGGGAGAGGTGAGAGGCCCTAATATGAGGAGGAGATACAAGGTGCCACAATATCAGGGGGAGATGAAGGGCCCTAATATGAGGAGGAGATGAGAACGGGCCACAATATGAGGGGGAGATGAGAAGGGCCACAATATGAGGGGCGATGGGAGGCCACAATATGAGGGGGAGATGAGAGGTAAATATTTCCATCTGTGCCAGGTAGGAGTTCATAGTTATAGCCTGCAATACAGACTGAAGTGGATTCACAGGGTTAAGTGTCTACTTAAAAAAAAGCTATATCGGATCAGAGGATGTCCGATGCCCCAGCAGTAAGCTTATATCAGGTGATGCAACGCTGTTATAATCTCTATACAATGGTTATTGCCTATGTAACGTCACTTCATCTCTGGCCATTATACATAGCTCCCAACTGTCCCGATTTTGACGGGACTTTCCCGTTTTTCGTACCTCTGTCCCGCGTCACGGGCAGCTATGAGATTGTCACGGATTTTCCCCCCAGGTCCCGCTGTGTCCGCATAGTAAATACTTTGAAAGTCTGAACTCACAGTACAGAATGGCTTCTGCAGACATCGGGCAGGGAATCCTTTTCAGAGAAGTGTCGGGCTTAGCGGAGATCACCTTCTCTCCATATATGGTCTCCAGGGCTTTCCCAGACACAAGCTATTTATATAATTAAATTAAATAAAGTTTTGGCCAGGTTGAGACTCGAACCTGGGACCCTCTGCACCATAGACAGAAGCCTTACTAACTGAGCTTTAAGCCCAGTGATACAGAGCTGAGGATTTCTGGTAACTAAGAAGGGTTATCTGCCATATACACTGTGACACAGACTAATGCACTGATATATAGAGAGGGATCTTCTCAGAGATTATTATTGTAATTATTGAGACTATTATTATTATAAATTTTATTATTTTTATTATTATGGAGATGATTATTAATAATGGTAAAAATAATAATAATCATCTCAATAATAATAATAATAATAATCTCCATAATAATAATAATAATAATAGTCTCAATAATTACAATAATCTGAGAAGATCCCTCCCTATATACCAAGGCAGTATATAGTCATAGTTCTTAGTTACCAAAATTCTCCACCTTGTTAATCACTGAGATTATAGCTCAGTTGGTTGAGGCACTGTGTTAACATTGTACATGGACACTGCAGGTTCTGGGTTCATATCCCACTGAGGATAGTTTTTATTTTTTTTTTATTGAGATGATTTTTATTATTTTAATATGGCTAAAATTTGGGGCGTGGCCAGGGAGTCATTGGGGGTGTGGCTTAGGGGATCGTCGCGGCACGCTACGCGTGCCGCCATTTTGTCCCTCTTTCCTTTTCACAAATGTTGGGAGGTATGCATTATATGACTATTGCAGTTTTCCCAGCTGCAGGCTCAATCACTAATTCTCAGAGCCTGGGATAGAGACTTTATACTATGATCTCTCCCGTACTCTGCACGCAGAAATAAGTCCATCAGCAGGATTATATACTACTTAGAGAGAAATTAATTGAACATTTGGGGTGAGGTAGAAAACTCACTGTTATCTCCAGCAGTCGCTAAGTCTCCACTTCTCCCTTCCCCTCCATAGACTTCAGTGTAATCTATTTGTCTAGTAAAACCTCCGGACTGATGTTATCTGTATCGGCGTCTATGTATTGTGTATTTCACCAGTACCCCACATTGATCATGTGATCCTAAAAGGGGATGTCCAGATCAGACAACGTCTCTGTTTGTTCATCACATAACATCCCTGCTGGATAGAGACATTACAATGAATTATGTTAACTAGCGGATTCCAGTTTCATGTCACCTCTGAGTAAGAGATCTAGAAGAGACCACAAAACCTTGCCCATGGCGGAGAATCATCAGTCACTTAAAATTATGCAAAGTGTTCTCAATGTAACAGCTTCATTCAGAGCTGTAGCCAGGGGGCAGTGTGCGGGCAGGAGACCCAGTCCATGCCACTTATCGCAGGGGTGCAGTATCCATGCTGACAAGAGGCAGGGGTGCGCTGTGGGGTGGGGGTGGCGTCTCTATATGGAGTCATACTATTGTTCTGCATGCTGATCCTTCTTCTCTTCATTGTTATAGAAGAAATAGAATCCATAGAACCCCCAAGAGGTTGTGTCATAGATAGCAGATCTGTAGATCTAACCTGCCAGGGATGGGGAATAACAATCAGACTGCTGGGACCCCTAGAAATCCACAGAATCCAGGGTGTCCCGTTCTCACTAATGGGTGAAGGCTGTACATTCAGTAGGATAGGAGTGTTGGAAATTACTTACCACAGTACTCACCTATCCCCACCTCTCACATAGATGGTGAATGGGAGTGCCGGAGATAGCCTAGCGCTGTGCTCAGCAAATTCTTACTATTAATCTTACTATTGGTTTCCACCCATTAGTGGAAACAGAAAACCCCATTCTCCAGATTGCTGGAGAATTCGGTAGGGGTCTATCCTGATCAGCTGGTTATTCCCTATCCTGTGGTTTGGAGATAACTAGCAACTCCTTAACATGTTATGGGACTTCTGAATCAGCCATCCTATAAGGTCCAATTATCCCATTGTAGTGAACAAAGCCCAGGTCAAGCATGCACACCTACCCTACTTATCTGCCCTACCTACCTACTTATCTGTCCCTTTAAGAGGATTAGTGGTTATGGCACAACCCCTTTAACTGTCTTATCTATGACGAGTACAATCACCTTCAAAAAAATTAGGCCTTTACTCAAATAGCAGTAAGGACATGTAGTATTTGCTGAGACACAGCCTTACTGTAGTGTGCTGCCCACCAGGGATACCCGGGCTATACATCTCTGGGACATGTTCTGGAGGCCTGCTTTGGGATGATTAAGTAAGGGTTGTATATTAGAACATCACCTTTTTATTACCATTAACTCATCTCTTGTGATCATCAGCGATCAGAGGTAACCTGTGGTAGATGCGGTGCCTCTGCAGGAGAAATGGGGTATTACACAGTTCCCATTGTACGCTGTCCTCCAGGTGAAGAAAAATTATGCAGTCTTTATTTTCATAGATGTTTAGCATGTTACACTTTTTTTTTACCGTCATATACATATTTTCTCTGAGAGCTCCAGCGATTAAGAGGATCTGCGAAGACCCACTGAGTGCTCCATGTGAATAGAGTGGCTAAGCATACCTGCATGCTTATTAAAGGTGTGACCGCTTTGAATATCAGGTAAGTGTCATTACTGGAAAATTCCTTTAAGCCATTTCTTTAATGTAATATATACAATACGATAGAACTTGTTTTGTACATAGTGTTCCAGCGGTTGTTACACACAGATACAGGCTTAAAGGGAACCTACCACCACAATTCTACCTATAAAGGTAGATTGGGTGGTAGGTGGATCAATGGGACGTGAGGATAGACCTTTTAAGGGCTAATCCTCACGTCCCGGCTATCTTTTAGTAAACTTTAATAAGCGGCTACTGAAGCGTGGAGTAGCCGGACATGAGGCTACACGTCGCGGCTACTCCACGCCCAAGTAGCCTCTTTGCTCCGCCTACCATATCATCTTCGGTGCGCAGCTCCTCGTACCTGCGCACCCTTGTCCGTATATCTGCGGTTGCGCGGCCATAGCTCCGAGGCTGGCGGTACTGCGCATGCGCAGAACGCCGGGTACAGGGACAAGGGCGCACAGCTACGAGGAGCTGCTCGCCGAAGATGAAATGGTAGGCGGAGAAAAGGGGCGTGGAGTAGCCGCGACGTCTAACCTCATGTCTGGCTACTCCACGCCCCAGTAGCTGCTTAAAAGAATTTACATACCCACTTATTAAAGTTTACTAAAAGATAGCTGGGATGTGAGGATTAGCCCAAAAAAGGGCTATCCTCACATCCCATTCATCCACCTACCACCCGTTCTACCTTTATAGGTAGAATCGTGGTGGTAGGTTCCCTTTAACGTTACAGTTACATACATACACTACGAGAGGCGCGTTCATACATGTTACTAGTTCCTTCGTTGTACACAAACATTTACAGGACAGGTCAACAAAACCAAATTACTTTACGTAAGTACAAGGTAAGTACAAAATACAATAGTGACAATAACAATAGACACAAGCTTGTCGGATATGTATAGGGGGTACTACAGAAGAGGTGCCGCTGCGGTGTTAACTCTTCACTCCTCTATGCAGCTGCTGAGAGTCATGTGTGCAGACCAGCCATTCAGCAGCCTCCGATGAATACCAAGACTCATGACATGAGAAAACCACGCCAATGCAGTGTTATCCAATGAAAGGCGCTAATAAACCTGTCCAGTCACATGACTCTTTCCTTTTGGCGCCCCCAATACTGGCTAAATGTAGTATTACACGGCGCATATTCAAATTGGTGGAAAGAGTCTTTGGAACTTTTTAATCCTAGTAAGTTCATATAATGGAATTGGGTCTTGTACAGATACCCCTTTACTATAACGTATATATATATACACTCACCGGCCACTTTATTAGGTACACCTGTCCAACTGCTCGTTAACACTTAGCCAATCACATGGCGGCAACTCAGTGCATTTAGGCATGTAGACATGGTCAAGACAATCTCCTGCAGTTCAAACCGAGCATCAGTATGGGGAAGAAAGGTGATTTGAGGCCTTTGAACGTGGCATGGTTGTTGGTGCCAGAAGGGCTGGTCTGCGTATTTCAGAAACTGCTGATCTACTGGGATTTTCACGCACAACCATCTCTAGGATTTACAGAGAATGGTCCGAAAAAGGAAAAACATCCAGTGAGTGGCAGTTCTGTGGGCGGAAATGCCTTGTTGATGCCAGAGGTCAGAGGAGAATGGGCAGACTGGTTCGAGCTAATAGAAAGGCAACAGTGACTCAAATCGCCACCCGTTACAACCAAGGTAGGCAGAAGAGCATCTCTGAACGCACAGTACGTCGAACTTTGAGGCAGATGGGCTACAGCAGCAGAAGACCACACCGGGTGCCACTCCTTTCAGCTAAGAACAGGAAACTGAGGCTACAATTTGCACAAGCTCATCGAAATTGGACAGTAGAAGATTGGAAAAACGTTGCCTTGTCTGATGAGTCTCGATTTCTGCTGCGACATTCGGATGGTAGGGTCAGAATTTGGCGTCAACAACATGAAAGCATGGATCCATCCTGCCTTGTATCAACGGTTCAGGCTGGTGGTGGTGGTGTCATGGTGTGGGGAATATTTTCTTGGCACTCTTTGGGCCCCTTGGTACCAATTGAGCATCGTTGCAACGCCACAGCCTACCTGAGTATTGTTGCTGACCATGTCCATCCCTTTATGACCACAATGTACCCAACATCTGATGGCTACTTTCAGCAGGATAATGCGCCATGTCATAAAGCTGGAATCATCTCAGACTGGTTTCTTGAACATGACAATGAGGTCACTGTACTCAAATGGCCTCCACAGTCACCAGATCTCAATCCAATAGAGCATCTTTGGGATGTGGTGGAACGGGAGATTCGCATCATGGATGTGCAGCCGACAAATCTGCGGCAACTGTGTGATGCCATCATGTCAATATGGAGCAAAATCTCTGTTGTATCTATGCCACGAAGAATTGAGGCAGTTCTGAAGGCAAAAGGGGGTCCAACCCGTTACTAGCATGGTGTACCTAATAAAGTGGCCAGTGAGTGTATAATAATAATTCCTTTATTTATATAGCGCACACAGATTACACAGCGCTGCACAGAGCTTGACAGATCAGTCCCTGTCCCCAATGGGGCTCACAATCTAATAAACCTACCAGTATTTTTTGGAGTGTGGGAGGAAACCAGAGGAAAAACCTACGCAAACACGAAGAGAACATACAAACTCTTTGCAGATGTTGACCCTGGGACTTGAACCCAGGACCCCACTGCTGCAAGGCTGTAGTGCTAACCACTGAGCCACCATGCCATAAGGTCATTAAAGAATAATGGGAAATGATTGAGATTTCTGCTGACTTCTTAGGGGTTAAACAGTTTTGGAATATTAAATATTTCAGGCTGCATAATTCTAAGTCTTGTATGTTGTCTGCATAGTAGTTAACACGTCTGCCCCCCATTGCCTTACCAGAAAGTACAACCTGAATACACAGTTGCTGAGTGAGACACATCGGGTGGCATCTGGCGGCTTCCATTAGTGATCTGTGACGTCTCTTGGGTTTTATTAAGTGCTCATCATAAGAGCTTTCAGTTGCCAGGATACTCCGGCGTCCACCTCCTTCTCCAGAAAACTCGCAACAGGTTAAATCAGACCAGATGCAACAATAATGCGGAAAACTCCTTCCCCATCATGTGTCATTTTCCATCTACATACTTATATGTACAAATATCCATTAATATAAGTTGTTCTTTATCGAGGGATTCTCTATTAGAAAGTTGCTTTTTTATCAGTGCTGTGTGAATGATGCAGCACTAACTGTGCCTACCGTTATAATAGGAAACATTGTGACAGTGCTATCTGTGCCTCCATAATTCACTGTAGGAAGACAGAGCACTGTCTGTACTTACATCATTTATCAGGCAGCAATATCTTCATCTATAGAGATAGGAAGGCAGCGCTATCTGTGCCTACATAGTGAGAGATTGGAAGACACAGCACTATCTGTGCTAGGGGGCATTGATAGCTTCAGCCTTTCCCCGTTCTCACCATGCTCGCTTTTGCACAGCTTCCTCTTTTCATGGCATCACCCACTGTCTCTCTCTTTTCACAGTCCATCCTCATTGACAGAGGCAGGAAGAGGGGAGGTAGAGGGAGCAGGAAAAATTAGAATTTCCTGCTACAGCTCCTTATATTCAGCAGAGTCCAGACATGTAAACAAAGAAGCATGGAGAATCTGCACACAGTACAAAAGTACAAAGAAGGACTGCTGAATCACATTCAGGGATTATCCACAAGGCAGAAAAGGCACATCTGTGCTTACATAATTTATCAAGCAATAATTTATTCATTAATGCCTATTTAATTTATCGGTAGAGAAAGGAAGGCAGTGTACGCCTACGTAATTGACAGTAAGACATCATAAAACATAGCACTATCTGAGCTTTCCTAATATATCAGGAAGTACTAGATGTGTGACTTATAGTTAGAGGTAGTACTTTAAAAGTTTCAGGGAGAGATTAGGGTGCAGTTTAGTTGTTACCTACTTTATTTACAGGGAGAGACAAGGACACAGTAAGATCTGTGATTCATTTACAGGGAGGCAGTAGTATCTTGGTATACATTATTTAGACTGAAGAAGTGTTGTAATTTACAGGAATGGGGCTATCTTCTCTACATCATTTAGAGATGTAAAAGCAGTACTGCTTGTTTTATTTGCTTCTACATCATTTCCAGTGAGACATGGAGAGTCAGGATGATAGCACTACCTGTGCCTAAATGATTTACATACAGAGAAACAATTATAGAGTTATATCATTTACATAGAGGCAGTAATATTGGTGCCTATATATGCTACAAAAATAGAATGGAAGTACAATCTGCTCAAATTATTTACAGGAAGCAGCACTATCTGTGCCTACAGTATATGGATAAAAGGTGGTGTAATTTACATGGATAATTTAGATGGATAAGGTGGTATTATTCACATGGATAAAAAGCAATGCCGCACTATATGACCCTAAATAACATACAGAATAAGACATAGAGGCAGTACTTTCTGCACCCACATCATTTATCCGATTAACTAGGATGCATTTCGTTTTATGGTTAAAAGGTATGAGTAATATCTGTTCTTGAATAATCTAGAAAGATAGACTCATAGGAAGTAAAATCGTCATCTATATAATGTAAGAATTTACAATCTGCGCTTAGGATTTAACCTATAGCAGTACTATCTGTGCCTACCCCATTGAGGCAGAAAAAGTGATCAAATTTGCTAGGATAGAAAGTTAGACAGTGCCACCTGTGCTTTAAGTAAAATAAGGGAGTACTATCTGTGCCTACCCTATTTAGATGGACAAAGTATAATAATTTACAGGAAGGGAAAGAAAGGCAGTGATATTTGTGCTTAAAGGATTTGAGGTAAGGTAATACTATCTGTGCCTACACCATATAGACGAAAAAAGGATGAAAAAGATTATAATTTACAGTGCAAGAAAGAAAAGCTGTAATATCTATGCTTAGTAGGTTCTGTGCTTACCCTATTTACATGGAGAAAGTGCAATCATTTTCATGGAGAGAATGCAAGATAGTACTATCTGTGCTTAAAGGAGTTAAAGTAAGGCAGTACTATCTTCTCTACCACATTACAGTTCCACCTATTCATCAGAGCTCAGACATGTAAACAAAGAAGCATGGAGAATCTGCACACAGTACAAAAGTAAGTAGCAGGACTGCTGAATCACTTGATGAACAAAAAGGGTTTATTCACAAGGCCGTAAAGGCACACAGGCAACTTATGTAAAAGAGTGTCCAACCCCTTTAAGTGGGAAAAGTATAATTTAAAGGGAGAGAAAGAAAAGCAGTAGCATCTGTACTTACATCCTTTACAGGATAGAAGTACTATCTGTGCCCATCCTATGCAGCAATTCCGATGAGAAGTGGCAGCTGCACACCCCAGGGCTCTGCATACCGGAGTCTTCCATCTCTTCTGTTAATACACACATTATATTTCAAGTATTGGTTTATCTGGAAGCAATTTCATTGTGTCTGACGACAGGATATCGACCGTGACTGATAAGCGCAGGCTGCACTGATTGTATAGGGGGCCATGTAGGAGACTTACATCAGGAGCTTCTCCGCTGTACGGTCACAGGGACCAGAAATTGTCATTATTGCAGCACGGGTAGAACATACATGAAAAGCCGAGACGTCTCTTCTAGGAAATCGTCCTTTTCTTCTCTTCTGGGAAATTGTGTTTTCTATTTCTGGATTATCCTGGTTTCTTCCATGGGTGACATATAGCGGGAGACGGCCACCTGTACCGGACCAGCGCACTACCCTGGATTATCTATTAGAATGGGTCTGGACTGTAAAACAGTCAGGCATGTTTGATAGAAATCCAATAATCAATAGGGGTAGAGTGCGGTACTTGTGTATGTTCTCTATAGGCTTTAAAGGGAATCTGTCAACAGTATCGATCATTCAGACTGCAGCCAGTGTTAGTTATTGTCCCTGGAGAGATGTGTAATCAGACCTTTGTGTGTGTTATTAGTAGCAGCAGGACTGTGAAATATGGATTTATATTCCAGGACTGTCCTGGATTGTAGCTTCTTCAATTTGTGCATTGAACTGCTCAACAGACTTTCAGACCTGCTCTATATAAAAGCTGTAGAAGGTTTCTGGTTTAATATGATAGTATTCACTATGGAGCAGGGAGCTAAGAGCACAGCAGTGTGAAGACACGCCTCAAATGCACTGGGAGAGACTACATCCTAGAATCGGAAGCACTCTCCCAGTGCACTGAAAGTTTGTCCTCACAATGCTTTGCCCTTAGCTCCTTACATTGCATATTCTATAACTGTAACGTCTCCATGTGGACTTGGGGAGTGTCCGCAGACACCAGAGCACAGCAGTGTGAGGACACTGATGAACATTAGGTGTCCAAGCCTTTAGGATCAGTGTCCACACACTGCTGTGCTCTTAGCTCCCTGCACTGCATATACTAGGACTGTAGCTTCTTCAAGTGCACTAGGTGAATGTCCCAACACTGCTGAACTTTTAGCTCCATGCACTATTCCAAGGTTTTACCTTCTCCAAGTGTATTTGAGGCTTGTCCACACACTGCTGTGCTCTTAGCTCCCTGCAATGCACATTCTAGGACTTTTAATTCTTTTAATTTTAATTCAGTGCACTGGACACCTAGGACACCTAATGTTCATCAGAGTGGATACACCCCCAGTGCACCAGGAGAAGAATATGTCTTAGAATATGCAGTGCAGGGAGCTAAGAGCACAGCAGGTTGTGGACAAGCCTCAAGTACACTTGGAGAAGCTAAAACCCTACAATACTGCATGGAGCTACGAGTTCAGCAGTGTGAGGGCACTCCCCCAGTGACATGGAGAAACTAAGTCCCAGAATATGCAATTCAGGGAGTAAGAGCTCAGCAGTGTGGAGGGCAGCTCCCCCAGTGCATGCGAAGAAGAAACTACAGTCCCAAAGACTATTGCAATCAGGGAGCTAAGAGCCAGCATGTGAGGGACTCCCCCAGTGCACATGGAAAGAAACTACAGTCCCAGAATATGCAAGCAGGGAGCTTACAGTTAGCCAGTGCGAGGTCACTGCCCCCAAGTGCATGAGTGAAACTACAGTCCCAGAATATGCAATGCAGGGTAGCTAAGGCTCGGCAGTGTGAGGTCACTTGCTCCAGTTGCACTGGGAGAAAGCCAGTCCACGAAGATTGCAATGCAGGGAAGCTAAGAGCTCAGCATGTGTAGGGAACTCCCCCAGTGCACTGAAGAAGGAAACATACCCAGGTTGCAAGTGCAGGGAGCTTAAGAGCCTCCAGCAGCTTGTGAGGACACCACCAGTGCACTGGAAGAAAACTACAGTCGCCAGAATATGCCCCCCCAAGCAGAGGAGTTAAGAGCTTCAGCATGGTTGAGGACACCCATCCAGTGCCACTGGAGAACACTACAGCCTAGATATGCATGCAGAGAGTAAGAGTGAGCAGAGTGTGAGGACAACCATCCAGGCAATGGAAGAAACTAGAGTGCTAGAATATGCGTAGAGAAAGTTAAGAGGACAGCAGATTCGTTGTACAACCTCAAGTGCACTTGGGAAGATACAGTCCTAGAATTGCAAGCAGAGAGCAAGAGACAAACATTTATGTAAGGGCCACACATCCGTGCACTTGGAGTAGCTACAGCCTGGAATACGCAGCGCAGAACCAAGAAGAGATAGCAGTGTGAGGACACATCCCTAGCATAAGGAAAACGCTGCTAGTCAAAAAATGGTAATGCAATTAGAGCTAGAGTCAAGCAGTGGAGGACACTTGCAGGAGCTTACCAGTTTAGATTCATATTCACAGTACGCCTGTGCTACTAAATCATACATAAAAGTATAATTACATTTCAAGGGACAGTACATAACACTGCACTTCTGTATGGCACACCTGAGGATCTTTTACATTTAACCTGGAGGCCCCAGAAGCGTGGACTATAGACAGACCACAAGGATGGTTTAGGCCTACCCCCCCCCCCCTGAACATTGTCATCTGAAGTCGTATACAATGACAAATAGCAGAGGACATATGTGCTCCCACTTCCAATAACCCTGGGACCAAGACGATTATTACTCTATAGTAACACAATGAGAGGTTGGATACATATCTTATACCTGGGCAGTCACATGTCTGATCTGTCTCATGCACGCGGATCCTTGCATTCAAACCACACGTAGCCTGACAGACAATGCTTGGTGTGACGGAGAGCTACGATTGACTGGGATTGTATTCGAATATGGAGTCAGGGGCCGGGGGGGGGGGGGCAAGGGGGGGGGGGGTAGTCCACCTTTTGCTCATGATCCCACATCACTATATGTTCCAGGGTGCGGATTCCCTCACTATTCCCCTGGGTTTCTGCATTACGTCCCCATTACCGATTGGAGAAAAAGCACTTTTCATGGTAATATGCGAACACATGACCTTGCCGGACGTTATTATCGCATTATCTAAACACAGAACACCCACAAACGGGAATCACCTATCAATACCTGTGCGACTGAAGGTGAGGAGCCGTCATCAAACATGTCTTCTTAAGAAATCAATTGCCCTACCCTGCAAAAGCCATTTGCTATACAAATGCTGACATTCTCTGTAAACAGGACATAGATTTTTGATTGTCATCAAAAAGCACTTAAACGGGGTGTTCACTTCAGCATTTATCAATTAATTGTTTGTTTGGTAATGAAAAGGTTTAGATTTGATTAAAATTGATAATATGGCTTCGTTATCATCCTACGTATGTGAATGTCACACAGGTGCATATAGCTCGTAGAATCACTGGTCATGTGATGTCACACAGGTCACGGTTGTTTATATCCCGGTCATGTGATGTCACAAGGTGCACGGCTGTTATATCCACTGGTCATGTGTGTCACACAGTGCACAGCTCGTTGATATCCATTGTCATTGTGATGCACACACGGTGGAGGCTGTTTATTTGGTCATGTGATGTCACACAGGTGCACGGCTCATTATATCCTGATCATGTGTTCATACGCACCACAGGTGCACAGCTTGTATTCCATGGTCATGTGATTCACAAAGGTGCAGAGGCTCGTTATATCCTGGTCAAGTTTGTCAAACACAGGTGCAGGGCACTCGTTGTATCCCTAGGTCATGTGATGTCGAACGAGCGGCCCGGCTCGTATATCCCCAGTCACTGTGATGTACACCACAGGGTGCACAGCTCGTTATATCCCCTGCGTATTGTGATTTGTCACAGCGTGCTACGGCTCATTATATACACAGGAATGTGTGATTCACAGGTGCACAGCTGCGTTATATCCCAGTAGTGATGTTCACACAGGTGCACGGCTCATAAATCACAACGCTCTGTCGGGCACGGGTGGTTTAGTGAAGGCATTCATCACCTGGCGGAGTGATGAGACCTTGTCCAAACAAAGGGTATCACACCAAGAGGAGGGCATGAGAGTGGTTGGCGGTAAAAATATCCGGAAAGTAACCTCGCAGTACTTCACACTGCCACTACACAGGAACAGTATAGAGGGCACATTTAACCAACGGGTCCACAAACACTGCATTTTTGTCTCGTACTCCCGACTTTTTACTGTTTTGCCCCTGTATTGCCCCGGGTTTTCGGCGGCACGCGCAAAATTGGTTGCAGCGACACAAAATCGGGGGTGTGGACGCGGCTGTGGCGGACCTGATTCAGCAAACGCGGAATTTAAAACCGAATGTGTAAGCAAAGCCAAGCACTTACATGCACTGGCAAAGAATGAGCAGGTGAACTCGGCGGACCCAGTGGGAAGCGACAATGCAGTAAATTGAAGCACGATCTTCAGTGAACTTGCGGGCAGTTTCCAACCTTCGTCAGACATTCCGGTATCAGACGGCGCCACAGGACGATAAGTACAATGTCTCACAGGGGGTCATTATAGGGTCTGCGGCCGCACTTCGTCGCTTCCCGACCTTTTCTGCTTTGCACCTGAAGACTTCGCTGGGATTGGCGCCAGCAATTGGTTCCAGCGCGGCTTCACGCAACAGAAAACATCGGGGGGGGCGTGGCCGACGGTGCACTGGAAGAAACTACAGTCCCAGAATATGCAATGCAGGGAGCTACGAGTTCAGCAGTGTGAGGGCACTCCCCCAGTGCACTGGAGAGCTCAGCAGTGTGAGGGCACTCCCCCAGTGCACTGGGAGAAACTACAGTCCCAGAATATGCAATGCAGGGAGCTAAGAGCTCAGGTGTGAGGGCACTCCCCCAGTGCACTGGAAGAAACTACAGTCCCAGAGTATGCAATGCAGGGAGCTAAGAGCTCAGCAGTGTGAGGACAACCATCCAGTGCACTGGAAGAAACTACAGTCCCAGAATATGCAATGCAGAGAGTTAAGAGCTCAGCAGTGTGAGGACAACGGACACCAATGTCATCAGAGTGGATAACCAGTGCACCCCAGGAGAAGACATGTCTTGAATATGCAGTGCAGGGAGCTAAGAGCACAGCAGGTTGTGGACAAGCCTCAAGTACACTTGGAGAAGCTAAAACCCTACAATACTGCATGGAGCTACGAGTTCAGCAGTGTGAGGGCACTCCCCCAGTGCACTGGAAGAAACTACAGTCCCAGAATATGCAATGCAGGGAGCTAAGAGCTCAGCAGTGTGAGGGCACTCCCCCAGTGCACTGGGAGAAACTGCAGTCCCAGAATATGCAATGCAGGG
>CM033648.1:2785105-3073639 GCA_019512145.1 Engystomops pustulosus | reverse complement strand
GGGGGGAATCTCAGCTGATCCTTAAAGGCTTTAGGACACACGTAATGTTGCATCAGAGTGGATTACCCCCACAGTGCAACCAGGAAGAAGCATTCTTAGAATTGCAGTTGCAGGGAGGCTAAGAGCACAGCAGGTTGTGGACAAGCCTCAAGTAACAGCATTGGAGCAAGCTAAACCCTACAATTACTGCATGGAGCTACGAGTTCAGCAGTGTGAGGGCACTCCCCCAGTGACTGGAGAAAACTACAGTCCCAAATATGCAATTCAGGAGTACAGAGCTCAGCAGTGTGAGGGCACTCCCCCAGTGCACTGGAAGAAACTACAGTCCCAGAATATGCAATGCAGGGAGCTAAGAGCTCAGCAGTGTGAGGGCACTCCCCCAGTGCACTGGAAGAAACCTACATCCCAGAATATGCAATGCAGGGAGCTAAGTTCAGCCAGTGTGAGGCACTCCCCCAGTGCACTGGAAGAAACTACAGTCCAGAATATGCAATGCAGGGAGCTAAGAGCTCGGCAGTGTGAGGTCACTCTCCAGTGCACTGGGAGAAACTACAGTCCAGAATATGCAATGCAGGGAGCTAAGAGCTCAGCAGTGTGAGGGCACTCCCCCAGTGCACTGAAGGAAGAAGGTCAGTCCCAGAGTTGCTGCAGGGAGTAAGAGCTCAGCATGTGAGGACAACCTACCAGTGCACGGAAGAAACTACAGTCCAGAATATGCATGCAGAGAGTAGAGCTCAGCATGTTGAGGACAACCATCCAGTGCACTGGAAGAAACTACAGTCCTAGAATATGCAATGCAGAGAGTTAAGAGCTCAGCAGTGTGAGGACAACCATCCAGTGCACTGGAAGAAACTAGAGTGCTAGAATATGCTAGGCAGAAAGTTAAGAGGACAGCAGATCGTGGACAAACCTCAAGTGCACTTGGAGAAGCTACAGTCCTAGAATTTGCAACGCAGAGAGCTAAGAGCACAACAGTGTAAGGCCACACCTCCAGTGCACTTGGAGTAGCTACAGCCCTGGAATACGCAGCGCAGAGACCTAAGAAGAGATCAGCAGTGTGAGGACACATCCCTAGTATACAGGGAAAAGCTATAGTCCTAAAATGTGTAATGCAATTAGAGCTAAGAGTAAAGCAGTGTGAGGACACTTGCAGGAGCTACAGTTTAGATTCATATTTCACAGTCCTGCTGCTACTAACTGCATACATAAAAGTATAATTAAACATTTCTCAAGGGACAGTACATAACACTGCACTTCTGTATGGTCACACCTGAGGATCTTTTTTTACATTTAACCTGAGTGCCCCAGTAAGGTGACTATAGACAGGACCACAATGACTGGTTTGGCCTACACCTTGAACATTTGTCATTCTGAAGTCCTGTATACAATACAATATAGCAGAGGACATTGTGCTCCCACTTCACAATAACCCTGGACCAGAAGATTTATTACCTATTAGTAACACAATAGAGGTGTATACAATACTTATACCTGGGAGTCAATGTCTGTGATCTGTCTCATGCACGCGGATCCTTGCATCAACACATCGTCCCTGAACAGACAATGCTTGGTGTGAACGGAGAGCTACTGATTGACTGGGATTGTCTCTAAATATGGGTCAGGGGCCGGGGGATAGTCCACTTTTGCTTCCATATCCCACATCACTATATTTTCCATGGGTGCGGATCCCTCACTATTCCCCTTTGTTATTCTGCATTTAGAGTCCCCATTAAAGAGAGAACAAGCACTTTTTCATGTAAATATTTGCAGAACACATGACCTTGCCGGACCGTCTCACTTAATGCATTTATGAAATACAGATAACCCCACAAAGGGAATCACATATCAACTAAACCTGTGACCTTGAAGGTGAAGGAGCCTTCATCAAAACATGTCTTCCTTAAGAAAATCCAATTTGCATAAAATGCAATTTGCATAAAAATGATGATTTCTCTGTAAACAGGACATAGATTTTTGATTGTAATCAAAAGCACTTAAAGGGGTTGTTCACTTTCAGCAATTTTATCAATTATTGATATTGTTTGTGTAATGAAAAGTTTTATGATTTGATAAAATTGATAAATGGCTCGTTATATCCCTGGTCATGTGATGTCACACAGGTGCACAGCTCGTTATATCCCTGGTCATGTGATGTCACACAGGTGCACGGCTTGTTATATCCCTGGTCATGTGATGTCACACAGGTGCACGGCTCGTTATATCCCTGGTCATGTGATGTCACACAGGTGCACGGCTCGTTATATCCCTGGTCATGTGACGTCACACAGGTGCACAGCTTGTTATATCCCTGGTCATGTGATGTCACACAGGTGCACGGCTCGTTATATCCCTGGTCATGTTTTGTCACACAGGTGCAGGGCTCGTTGTATCCCTGGTCATGTGATGTCGAACGGGTGCACGGCTCGTTATATCCCCAGTCATGTGATGTCACACAGGTGCACAGCTCGTTATATCCCTGGTCATGTGATGTCACACGGTGCACGGCTCGTTATATCCCCAGGCATGTGATTTCACACAGGTGCACAGCTCGTTATATCCCCAGTCATGTGATGTCACACAGGTGCACGGCTCATTACATCACACACCTCTGTAGGTGCACGGGGTTGTTTCAGGTGATAAGGCATCATCATCCTGGCAGGAGTGATGAGACCTTGTCCAAATAAAGGAGTATCACACCAAGTAGGAGGGATAGAGGTGGTTCTGGGTAAAAAATAATCGGAAGTAACCTGCAGTACTCTCACACTGCCACTACACAGAGAACAGTATATGGGGCACATTTACCAAGGGTCCGAACACTGCATTTTTGTCTCGTCTCCCGACTTTTTACTGTTTTGCCCTGTATTGCCCCGGGTTTTTGGCGCACGCGTCAAAATTGGTGCATGCGACACAAATCGGGGGTGTGGACGTCGGCGTGGACGACTGATTCAGACAAACGGCGGAATTTAAAAACCGAATTGTGTAGCAAAGCCAAGCACTTACATGCACTGGCAAGAAGAAGGTGAACTCCGGCGGACCTCAGTGGGGAAGCGACACATGCAGTAAATTGGACGCACGATCTTAGTGAATTGCGGCAGTTCCAAATCCTCGTCAGACATTCCGGATCAGCGGCGTCAACAGGACGGATAAGTAAATGTGCCTCACAGGGGGTCATTTACTAAGGGCTCTGCGGCCGCACTCTCGTCCAGCTTCCCGACTTTTCTGCTTTGCACCGAATTCCGCTGGGATTTTGGCGCACGCAATTGGTTTCCAGCGCCGGCTTTCACGCAACAGAAATCGGGGGGCGTGGCCGACGGAAAACCCGACGGATTTAAAAAAACTAATTGTGTCGCGAAATCAAGCACTCACTTGCACCGAGAACTCCGGCGGACCTCGGCGCAGCAGCGACACCTGGTGGACATCGGGCGCACAACCTTAGTGAATCTCTGGAAGACCCGAATCCTCGTCGGACAAAGCGCCGCTGGATGGCGACAGGTCCGGGTAAGTAAATCTGTCCCTATGTGTCTTTTGTCAATTTCACTGCATTGAATTTTATTTTCTGCTTCCCAGTACACAGCATGGAATATAGAAAGTACAATTTGTTATGCAGAGAACAAGTCCTCAGAGAATAGTTATGTATACAGAAAAATAAAAAAGTTGAGGATTTCTAAAAACAGGGAGTAAAAATGGAAACGCAAAGATAACAAAAAGGGCCTGGTCCTTGAAGGGTTAATAATATTTCTTCGTACAATGGGGCACATTTATTTACCCGGCTGCTGGAGTTCACGAGGTACTGGCGATAATGCACTCTGGCGCAATTCGCCAAGATCGTGCGCCCGTTATCCTGCATGTGTCACTTCCCCGCTCAGGTCCCAGGAGTTCACCTTCTTCTTCCTGGTGCATGTAAGTGCTTGGGCCTGCGACACAATTTTGAAAGTTAAATACAGCGCTCAGTCCGAATCCGTCAGTTTGTCCAACAGCCCGCCCCCAATTTCTGTCACATTAAAGCAGCGCAGCTGCGCCACAACCCTATTGCGTGTGACACAATAGCCAGATAGATACCTGTCACAGCGGTGCATATCCAGAAAACTTTGAAAATCCGACAAAAGTGTGATCCGCGGACCCTTAGTAAATAAGCCCCAATGTGTATGGCACTTAAAGGAAAGCTGCCATTTGTTTTCATGCATTTTGAACCTTATAAATGCTGTAGCGACACCAAGGCAGAAACATATCTTGTTTAATCCCTGATCCGAGTGGTTTTGCTCTAAAAACAATTATAAAATTCAGGACCTTGGGAAAGCTGCATTCTGTCTGCTGTTCATAAACACATTACACAGAACTTACTGAACTGTCCAGACAGGACTAATCAACCTGAGCTGGATCACTCATACACAGCAGCTGGGGAATGGTTCACTGATAGATTAATTCTGGCTGTTAGGGACAACACAGTGATTACAGCGTTCTCTGGTGCTGTGTCTAATTAGGGTAAGAGGAGAAGCACTGAGCCCCAGTACAGGAGTAAGAGAGCCTCATTATCATAATTTTATAATTGTTTTTAAGATCTGTTTCTGCATCAGTATAGATACAGCATTCTCAAGGTAAAGATCCAGGCACCGTGACTGTGTTAATCTTCTTATATTTGTTATCCATGGCCTACATCCTTCTAAAATCAACTTTAAATATAAAATTATGCTAATGAGACAGAAGGTGGTTGTATCCGGAGCCCCTCTGTGCTTTAGCTTCAGAAGCTTTTAAACTGTCTCCCACTCTGCTCCCTCAGCACCTCCCCTCCCTCTGCCTGAAGTAATCTCACTGTAGCAATGCTCCGGCCCAGTGTAACAGCCTATGAGTTTTCAGTATGGAGGGGCTCTGCTAACACCCCCAGGAGCCCTTCTGGCTCATTAGCATAATTTTAAAAGCAGATCTTAGAAGGAAGGAGGCCATGGGTAGCAAATATAAGTAGATTACCACAGTCCCGGTGCCTGGATCTAGAAGTAAGTGTCCCAGGTTTATCACAATGGATTTTTACGGTTGTTTTCCTGTAACTTCTTTCCTGCGGGTTCGCTGTACCGGAGGCTGCTTGACCTTGCACATATGTCGATCTTGTCGGAGGATATTTTATAACTGGTTCTGAAGAAATACTTTCAAGAGTTATTAACCTCAAGTGCTTCGCGTATCGTGATGTCGTAACGTAGACAAGTGGCCAACATTATCCCATCAGGCCGGGGTACACAGCGCTAACCAATTTATGCCGCATGGAAAAATGAACACAATTATTTCTGCCACTGAAGTTGGAGTGGACGCGGTCATCGTGCCTGGACGCCGCGCTCCTCACACCCTCTTGTACCGTTTTGCGTTAATATGACGTATTCGCCTTCATTACATGGAAATGCAAATTCCACAGGATCGGCAAAAGTCACTTCATTATCGTTTTTATTCTGCGCCACAACTAATATTATTAACCCCTCGACGCCCATGTCCGTTTCCGTTTTTTTTTTTTTTGTTCCTATTCCCTTCCTTTGAAAAGCCAGAACTTTTGTGATATGGATCAGGGCAAAACTTCAGCAGAACCTGTTGGAGGAGAGGGGGGGGGGGGGGTCTCCTGCTGTAAGACGAGGGACAGGAGATGCAATAGGAGTGGACGTACAGGGGGAGCACATACAGATATCACAGCCACCTGTCACATGAGATTGAGATCCACGGAAACCTCTCGGAGCTGAATCCAATGTTCTTCATGATAAGGTGCCGTGCCGGGCGCGTATAACGCGACACATGTCAGGAGGTGTCAGGATGGAGAGTTTATGTGATCGGATGGCGAGGTACTAGAATAGGATTGCCAATCCGGGGGAAAAGACGGCGTTCCCATTAATGATCGGATCAGTCAGTTATGACAGTGAGAGGTCGGATATTATTACTCCTTTGTCACATTATGCAGACGCCTTTGTGCCGGGCGGTGACACGGAGAACAGTTCCTGCTCTTTCATTAGACATAAATTCTGTTATTTGTGCACATAAAAAGTGGAGCAATTTCTTTCCATCTGTTGATATGGATAGAAAGAGAGAACTTTGTTACATTTATAGAGTTGGATAACTTTACTTACAGGGAGGCATCAGGCTTGGTGGTTACAGTCGTCCTCGGATGAGGCAACACGCTTATGGTTACAGCAGCAGATGAATAAGATATGAGCATTGGGGTCTGGCATGCACTTTAGTCCCTACTGTGGACAAGTCTCGCTCCCATGTAGAGGTGTCGTTACAGTGTCGTGCACCATACAGAAACTACACGATTGCATCTACGTTCATTGCACAGATGCCCCTGGTACCATTTTGAGCCCACTACGTATGGACTCTATGGGGCTTATTTACTAAGGTCGCGGATGACACTTTCGTCGGACTGTTCGCCGTTTTCGGGATTTGCCCGGCTGTGACAGGTGTCTGCGCTGCCATTGTGTAGCACGCGATGGGATTTTGGCGCAGTGCCGCTGGGTTTCCTGCGACAGAAATCTGGGGGCGGGCCGCCGGACGATCTGACTGATTCGGACTGAGCGCAGGATTTAATATTCAATTTGTGTCGCAAGACAATGCACTTACATGCACCGGGAAGAAGAAGGTGAACTCCGGCGGACCTGAGCGGGGAAGCGACACATGCAGGATATCGGGCACACGATCTTAGTGAATCCCGGCAGATTGCATTGGAGTCGGACAATGCACTTTCGGGGAACCCGCTGGAACGGGTAAGTAAATGTGCCCCTATAGGTTCTGCCTGTTTGATCCCATATAAGGTAAAGCCCTGCATCCAGAACTAATGAAGCTCACTCTACCATATGGGTCAAATTCCCTCCTGACCTTAAAGGGAGAGAAGATGGTTGTTGTGCAACTGCCTTTGGCTTAGCCAGAGGTGATACTTCTGCTAAATCTATGGCCCCTTATAATACTGATGCTTACATGGCAGCGGAGCCCCTGGGCTCCCTCAGGCAACAAGGCAAAGGTGCAACCTTACTGCCCCCCCCCCCCCCCCCCCACACACACACACACACCTGCTCCTGTGTTTAGCCATATCCATAGTGTAGGGTCCAGATTCTCCATCAGTCATTTATCAAAACTGATCTATATTCTTATAACATTTACATGTGACCATACAAAGCTTCAGAAGGTGTTAGGTAAGGGCCCTCAAAATCAGTTCAACCATCCCTCTGCGTGTATTGTAAGTAGCAGCAGGGCTGTGAAATGTGGATTTATAGTCAAGGATTGTTCTGGGGGTGTGGCCTCACACTGCTGTGCTCTTAGCTCCCTGCATTGAGCTGCTCCACAGCCCTTCCCCTCTGCTCCGAGTGACTGTAGTAGTGTTCAGCAGCTAAACGCAGAAAAGTGAAACACAAGAGGGTGAGTAGTGACACCCACTGACACTTCTCTTATGGATCCCTTTAAACAGCCCTGATATACTCCATCAATAAGTGGTTAAAGTAACAGGCAGGGGGAGGAGCTAAACTAAGTGATAAGTGATTGTAGCGTCAGTGTACACAGCACATGCTGAAACCGTGTTTGCCATAAAAGCTTAATGATAGGTTCCCTTTAAGTGACATGTATACCCCTATCATCAGTGTCCTTCGGAGGGGCTCCGCCGTGTACCTGACTAGACCTGGCACATCCGCCTGTACACATACCCCCCATTTACTGCTGCCAGGGTGCCATTACGTGCCATGTCATCATTTATACATGAGCCCCGATGTCTTTTCCTTATATAATTGATGTTGTGGGTAAAACATGAGAGCGTCTCGCATTTAGATTTTGTGGCTTTTACATCTACAGACGGTGTGAAACTACAACTCCCAGCACGGAAGGGAGTCAGCAGTGCCGACCACGGAAAACTGCAGCCAGTGTCCGGTATTGTCCCTTATGTTTCCCTTATTTTTCATGTGCATCTGGGGGTATGTCCTCACACTGCTGTGCTCTCAGCTCTCTGAAAAAAAAGAAGGGTCTATGCAGTAGTTCAATGCAGAGAGCCAAGAGCACAGCAGTGTGAGCACATGCCTTCAGTGCACTTGTAGAGATCTGTAATCATTTCTTTGTGTCGTAACTTTTTCATGTCCTCACACTGCTGTGCTCTCAGCTTTCTGCCCTGAACTGCTCCACAACCAATACCCTTTGCTTAGAGTGACTAAAGCTTCCGTTAAGCGCAGAAAGAAGGGTCTATGAAGTAGTTCAGTGCAGAGAGCTGAGAGCACAGCAGTGTGAGGATGTGGCTCCAGTGCACTTGTAGACATGTGTAATCATACAACACAAAGGTATGGTTACACATATCTACAGGTGCACTGGAGGCACATGCTGACACTGCTGTGCTCTCAGCTCTCTGCACTGAACTCTTCCACATCCACTCCTCTTTGCTTAGAGCGACGGTTAAATCATTCTTCTTTCATTAAGGGCAGAAAGAAAGGACTGTGGGGTATTTCAATGCAGAGAGCCAAGAGCACAGAAGTGTGAGGACACATCTCCAGAGCACTTGGATAAACTACATTCCAACTGTTATAGGTAGGATCATTAACCAGCTCTCTGGGGCGGCCACCCTGCAGTCTTGAGTGTCAGAATGGTGGATATTTTATCTTTAAAGGATGATGGGTGCTCTACTTTGCCATATAGAGTGGAACTACAACTCCCAGCAGGTGCATAACCTAGTTGTGGTTCTAAGAAATCCTAAGAGAATAATCCCAGGCTAATAGGTGGTGATGTTAATGCAGACACAATAAGGAGGGGAGGCTGAGGAGGAGTGGGCAGAGGAGGGGTCTCATACAAGGATGCATAGTACAGGGGGTGCGGATGGGAATCCTTCCAGACACATTGCTAAGACGGAGTTTGAGAGCAGGAAGGTGCGGAGGGTAGACCCTGCATGAGGAGCTGCACATCACCTGCTGGGTATGACCTGGGCACAGGGCTGGCTGCACATTCCTATCTATGCCAGGTAAGTACCATGGGAGAATTTTGGAAGCTGAGATACTGGGGGTGTGGGCATGGTCCTGGCAGAGGGGCACAACCTGCCGATCTATCAGTGATCACCTCTTCTCCAATATCTCGGCTGCCCGGATCGCTATGAGCAGAACATTCATCTGTGGAATCCGGAGTTCAGAATTCCGAGGATTTTAATTTCAATGGACAAAATGTTCTGGTGTTTTGTTACAAAGTGTTTACATAGGACTGCAGCTATTATGTTACATGGGAGTAACCTGTCATTGGGGATTTCTGTGATGAGTGAATGGGACAGCAATATTTTGGATCAAAAAATGTACAAATTTGGTCCCGTTCTATAGTGACAGCACTGATCATCATCCCTACATTCAGCTTTTTCATAGGCTCTGTTTTCAGGAAAGCTGAGTGACAACCAACATGATCCCATAAAGGATGTCACTCAGCTTTTCCAGACTCCTGAATGGTAAATCTTCCTGGCTATATTACGACTAGGAAAAGTATAGTGTATCCAGGAAAGTTGGGTGTTAGCATCGGTAATGGAAGCAATGTGACTTGTGACCCATCTTTCCCAGAACCAGATAGAACTAAGACAATGCTGCACTGAGAACTTTAGTAGCTTAAAAGTCTAGAGCTTCCATCTATTACAGGTTATAGGGGTTTTATATATTGATGACTTATTATTATTGATATCAGATTTTTGGGGGGCGGGGGGGGGGGGGGGGGTCCAACACTCCACATCTTGTGCAGCAGCTCTTATGGGAGTGCATGGCAGTTGAATTGGACTTCCGGTTCCGTTCTCTGTGTCCTAGGATCATCTGATCGGCGGGAGTCCCAATGTGTAGAACCAGCACCGTTCTGATATTGATGATCTGTCCCATGTACAAGTCATCAATATCTCATAGGCGGAAACCCTCTTTAACATCTGTCCACTCCATAGACTCCGTCCACTCCATTGTGCAGGAATTTTACATCAAGGAAAATCAATAGCTGTGATTGTCGACCCACGATCCTCTCTGCTGCTGATTGATCCTGGCTCAGGAAGTGTTAACAAGATGACAGTATGAATTATTTATGACACCCTCTGACGTGATGCTCATGACAACCGCGATGCGAAATAGTGACAACAGCACTCTACTGTTATTTTTTGGGGGGTTGGGGGGCTAAATTTAAAGGTCACTTTCTAGCTTGCAACCCCCCTATCCTCCCACAAGTAAGATATCCTTGAATAGGGCACTGTAAACACTGCAAATTCAGTTTTTATTTTTTATGCAAATTAGCTTCTTGGTGCACTGGAGGCGGGGCCATACCTCCTGCTGCACCTGTATTCTATTTTATATCCCCTTTCTCAATTTTTTTTGTAAGGAGGTAATACAGAGCAGCAATGGGTTGCATGGGAAGCAGAATTCATATGCATCAATAGGCACAGTGCACTGCCCACAGTGCACCGAAAAACTAATTTGAATACAAAGAATTATGGAATTTTCTCAGAAATGAAGTATCACTGGAAAACATACAAAATGTGTGACCAGAAAGCTTATAAAGTGTCCTACACAGCGATGCTTTTACTTGATTGACAATTTGGGAGCTGCTAGGTTCCCTTTAAGGGCAGCGCTACCAATTACATTGTCTGAAATTGTCTTTTATGTATGAGCTGTACCTTATTTTTTTGGACTATAAGGCGCACAAAAAATCCTTTGATTTTCTCAGAAATCAAAGGTGCACCTTATAGTCCAGTGCGCCTTATATATGCACCGTACTTACAGACAACCCCTAAACTGAATCTAGCACTACAGGCTAGAGAGGAGAGCTATGGAGACAGGATAAGAGCACGCAGCTGTGAGGACATGTCCCCACGCACTTACAGGGCTAGAGAGGAGGGAGGACGCTATGGAGCACAGAGATAAGATCACAGCAGTGTGAGGACATGTCCCAACTGCAATTACAGGGCTAGAGAGGAGGAGCTGTGGAGCAGAGAGCTAAGGACACAGCAGCAGGTGAGGAACCCATGTCCCCATTGCGCTTACAGGGTAGAGAGGAGAATGCTGTGGAGCAGAGAGCTACGAGCACCAGAAGTGGTAAGGAACATGTCCCCACTGCCACTACCAGGGCTAGAGCGGAGGAGTGTGGAGCAGAGAGCTAAGAGGCCAGCAGTGTCAGGGAATGTCAACACTGCACTTACAGGGCTTAGAAGAGGAGATGTGATAGGAGCTAAGAGCAGACAGTGTGAGGACATGTCCCCACAATGGCACTCAGTAAGCTATAGACGAAGAGAGATGGGGAGCAGAGAGGCTAAGAGCACAAGCAGTGTAAGCGACAGTCCCACTGAACTTACAGGGCTAGAGGGAGGAGCTGTGTTGTAGCAGAGAACTAAGAGCACAGCCGTGTGAGGACATGTCCCCATGCCACTTACAGGCTAGAGAGGAGGAAGTGTGGAGCAGAGAGCGAAAGAGCAACAGCGTGTAAGGACATGTCCCACTGCACTCAGTAGCTATAGAAGAAGAGATGTGGAGGCAGAGAGCGAAGAGCACCGCAGTGTTAAGGACATTGTCCCCCACTGCACTTACAGGGTAGAGAGGAGGCGCTGTGGAGCAGCGAACTAAAGAGCACAGCGGTTGTCGTTGTGAGGACATGTCCCACTGCCTTACAGGGTAGAGAGGAGAAGCTGTGGAGCAGGGAGCTAAGAGCAGAGCAGTGTGCGGACATGTCCCCACTGCACTGTACAGGGCTAGAGAGGAGGAGCTGGGGAGCAGGGAGTAAGGCAGACCGTGTGAGGACATGTCCACTGCACTTACAGGGCTAGAGAGGAGGAGCTGTGGAGCAGGGAGCTAAGAGCGCAGTAGTGTGAGGACATGTTCCCACTGCACTTAGAAGGTTATAGAAGAGAAGATGTGGAGCAGAGACCTTAAAGTACAGCAGTGTGAGGTCATGTCCCCGATGTTTTTAATAGACTATGGAGAAGGTGCTGTGAAGCACAGCAGTGTGAGGATATACCCTCTACACTTAGAAGGCTAGAGAGCAGGAGTGGTAGAGCACAGAGCTAAGTGCACAGCAGTGTGAGGACATGTTGCCACTTAGAATGCTAGAGAGGACAAGCTGTGGAGCAGAGAGTTCAGAGCACAGCAGTGTTAGGAGATCCCTATAAACTACCAACCTACACTTCTGACTCCATATACATTGTAACCTAAAAGGGGGACTTCAAATATTGGGTTGAAGAACTGACTCTAGGGGGTCTCAATCTTCAGTCTTTCTTAGCGGTGCGTCTCCTGTGTATGCCAGTGTGTATGTAGGTCAACCTGAGCTGCTGGTGGAGGCAAGTATACATGTAGTATATAGGAGGATGATGCATATCACTGTATATGGCTCTTACTGTACTGTACACCATATATCTTGGCTTTTATAAATAGATATTCCCAATTACAGATGTATCTTCCCTAGAAACATCGCTACGTACAGAAGCACTAAGAATAGCGAAGACGTATTAGAGGATGGTTCATCGTAATGACCGCCATCGCAGCCGGTAAGACTATTATACTGTGCGGGTCGACAACATCTGTAATAGTGACAGGAGCCGCACTCATTATATCCACCTGTCACCGCGCTGTTCAGACCTGCAGTTTACTGCTCCTCTGGGGGTCAGGATCCCTCCGAGTCTCCTGTTAGCACTCATCTACTAAGTAGCTGGAGGTAAGTGACCTTCAAGCTGCGCGTCCTACAAATAGCAACGAGGAATAAGCATCTGACACTGCAGTTGTGAAGTTCTGCGGGTAGAAACAATAGACGATTCTGTACAGAGCAGTATAGCCCCCCCCCCCCAATCCCATAGACCCCCCCCCCCCCATATACAGTAATAACAAGCATACACGAGAATCACGTCATCATTAACTGAACCAGACGCCAAAGGGCTGTTATGGCTCAGAAATTATTTATATATGGATGGCGGCAGCACTCATGCCTAAAAACAGCAGCGATAAAAAGGAGGAATAAAAAGCCATTTAGCGCTGCAGAAATTTAAAGGGAAAACTTTTTTTCCCACCATTTTTTTTGGAGCCCAAATGCATCTAGCGTGAAAAAAGAAGCAACTTTGCAATCGGACACGGTTTATAAATATCTCTAGCCGTTACGTGTAGGCAGCATTAACGTGAACTTATTTGTCTCCATGGTGACAGACTACAAAGAAACCATCAGATCCTGTAGTCGTGCGTTTTTTTTTTTTTTTAAATTGGGGGCAAAGGGGAGAAGGCATCTTATGAATGCAGGAGCTGACTAGGAGCAGGGTTTGCTTGAATTTGATTTGTATTGATTGGGTGTCATAGGGGGGGTGGCTGCGTAATGAGCTGCATACCACAAACGGGAGTTCGTATTTAGGTCACAACAAAGGCCACAGAAATGTGGGCCAATGTCTCTGTTTTTCTTTGTGTATTATAGATTGATGTAAAGACACAGAGCATATGAAAAAGTGTCTCGAACCCTCTAAGTTTAGCTGTTTATTTATTCGGACATATAAGGGCGCCGGGACAGTATAAGGCTCCCACAATAAATGCCTGCTAAAATGTCAGGTCATGATATAAGAGCGCACCGGATTATACAGGATGAATGAACCAGGTCAGGGTGGCAGACCTGTGTCACCAGTCAAGACAGAGCACAGCTCCTCCTCTCTAGCCCTGTAAGTGCAGTGGGGACATGTCCTCACACTGCTCTGCTCTTAGCTCCCTGCTCCACAGCTTCTCCTCTCTAGCCCTGTAAGTGCAGTGGGGACATGTCCTCACACCGCTGTGCTCTTAGTTCTCTGCTCCACAGCTCCTCCTCTCTAGCCCTGTAAGTGCAGTGGGGACATGTCCTGACACTGCTGTGCTCTTAGCTCTCTGCTCCACATCTCTTCTTCTATAGCTTACTGAGTGCAGTGGGGACATGTCCTTACACTGCTGTGCTCTTAGCTCTCTGCTCCACAGCTCCTCCTCTCTAGCCCTGTAAGTGCAGTGGGGACATGTCCTCACACTGCTGTGCTCTTAGTTCTCTGCTACACAGCTCCTCCTCTCTAGCCCTGTAAGTGCAGTGGGGACATGTCCTGACACTGCTGTGCTCTTAGCTCTCTGCTCCCCATCTCTTCTTCTATAGCTTACTGAGTGCAGTGGCCCTAAACTGAATCTAGCACTACAGGCTAGAGAGGAGAGCTATGGAGACAGGATAAGAGCACGCAGCTGTGAGGACATGTCCCCACGCACTTACAGGGCTAGAGAGGAGGGAGGACGCTATGGAGCACAGAGATAAGATCACAGCAGTGTGAGGACATGTCCCAACTGCAATTACAGGGCTAGAGAGGAGGAGCTGTGGAGCAGAGAGCTAAGGACACAGCAGCAGGTGAGGAACCCATGTCCCCATTGCGCTTACAGGGTAGAGAGGAGAATGCTGTGGAGCAGAGAGCTACGAGCACCAGAAGTGGTAAGGAACATGTCCCCACTGCCACTACCAGGGCTAGAGCGGAGGAGTGTGGAGCAGAGAGCTAAGAGGCCAGCAGTGTCAGGGAATGTCAACACTGCACTTACAGGGCTTAGAAGAGGAGATGTGATAGGAGCTAAGAGCAGACAGTGTGAGGACATGTCCCCACAATGGCTGTGCTCTTAGCTCTCTGCTCCACAGCTCCTCCTCTCTAGCCCTGTAAGTGCAGTGGGGACATGTCCTCACACTGCTGTGCTCTTAGCTCTCTGCTCCACAGCTCCTCCTCTCTAGCCCTGTAAGTGCAGTGGGGACATGTCCTGACACTGCTGTGCTCTTAGCTCTCTGCTCCCCATCTCTTCTTCTATAGCTTACTGAGTGCAGTGGGGACATGTCCTCACACTGCTCTGCTCTTAGCTCCCTGCTCCACAGCTCCTCCTCTCTAGCCCTGTAAGTGCAGTGGGGACAAGTTGGAATTTGTATGTTACGTCGAAACTGTTATAGTTTATAATGAAGTTATAGACCACATTTTTCTTTGGTCCCAGTGACAATTGGAGTTCAACAATTTTGCTTTTTAATGGACCAGGATATCAAGAAAGACTTCATACAGACACCGTAAGAGCTGTCATGGGCAGTCTGGGGCTATAGAAAGCATCCGAGAGTTCACAAGAAGGTCACAGTGGCAGAGGGGTCCGTCTGGAACTATGGGTTGTCTGTAAGTCGGGTGGCCTTAAGTAGGGGACTGCTGTATACAGGAGTGAGTATATGGTGGATTATGTGAGAAATACTATGGTGTATTATGTGAGAACTATATGGTGGTATTATGTGAGAATACATGCCAGTTATTACAGGAGAGCTGGATGGTGTGGTATTATGTGAGAACTAGATAGTGTGGATTTATGTGAGAAATACATGCCCGTATACAGGAGAGCTATATGGTGGTATTAGTGAGAATATATGTGGTATTAAGATATGGTGGCCTGAGGCGAGTTGAGGAGGACGTGCGCCGCGGAGGCTCCGGACCGGCAACCCATCACCCTCCCTAGGAAGCAATCCTCCACCTGGCCCCTCCAGCATGCTCCCGGATGCAGCGGGTACCTGCCTCCACGCTCGGTGCGATATAGGGAGGTCCCCGGGCTCTTGCGGACCCCGCACTCCAGCTCGGCAGCTCCCACGGTGACCAGCGCGCGCGGGACCGTCGCGCCCCCGCCGACATCGCGCGTGCGCACCGAGCGGTGAGGGAACCCCACCCCCGCCTCTGGAACATTACGGAGCCGCGACCACTTGAAGATCGCGGCAGAGCTCAATTCACCCCGCAGCATGCCGGAGCGAACAGTCTACTGGACTCCCTGCGCTGCTGAGGCCTAGGGGCCGGGTTTTAACCTCTCCCTGCGGGCTGGCCGACAGAGTTAAGGTAGGGAATAATTCCCCTTGATGCTGCCCAATTCTCACCTTGGGGACCCAAGCTGCTGCAGCCAGCACTGAGTCCTCCCATTTACTCCCGTGACCCCACTGCCGGGTTCTGTTTGTTCATTACCCTTGCAGTGCCGACTGCAATGTCCACGTGGGCCCTGATTCTATTTCTGTAATTACGGGACGCTAGGCTCCTCGTTGTTATCACTGGCCCCCTCTGCCCAGACGCATGGTAACCGGAGGAGGACGGCTAAATTGCTCAAGCAGCGTCCGGGGTTGTTGCGCCTCCAATGGAGATGAATCCGCCATGAAAGACCTCCATTCCAGTCCCTGGAACCGATGCGCAGGATGCATCCACATCACAAGCCGTTCTAGCACAGATTCAGTCGAACGCTGCCACAAAGTTGGGGACGATTCTCCGCCACACAGCCTGCTCTCCTCGGGGTCCCCAAAACCTTCTCCTCCTCTTGAGGCTCCCAGACCCGCACAGATTGTAAGCTATCAATGAGGGAAGCTGAGATCAGCCTGACGTGCCACTGAACTGCGACGCAAATTTGCAAGCAGGTGCGGGCGGCCATTTAAACGGATGGCCAATCAACTGGTCCACCAAGCGGGATGAGCTGCGAAGACTTTGTCTTTAGACAGAGCGTCCATAAAGACTAAGAGCGAACACCGAAAATGAGCGAAGAATATATGAGGTGGAAATGTCCAGAGGCCTATTGCCGCACAGATAAGAGAGCTTCAGCGCAAAGTTGATCCATCGACAGAGGGCCGACCTCGAAAACCGACTGCGACGGAACAACGTCAGAGGGTTGGCCTCCCGAAAAGTGGAGGGGTTGACCCGGTATCCCTTTTTTGAAAAGTTTGCTCAAAAAATTTGTTCTGAGATACCTTTTCCCCGTTTTAACAGTGGAAAAGGGCCCCCATGTGTGCCATCCGCCATGGCCCCCCAGGGGGCAATCCAAGACCCTTCAGGCCCGGCTGCTGCACTTTAGGACAGGGAACTCTATCTCAGGGCTTTCCGTCCCAAGGGAGAAATCCTCTATTATGCCAACAGCCAGATGTCCCTTCTACCCTGATTCTCGCATCCGTCAGAAAACAACGCGCCAATTTCACTGAGGTCCGTTTTTGATGCCCGTCTCCGTGACAAGGGGTATAAATACTCCATTGATGTGATACGTCCAAGCTCCGAATGTGGACGAGACAGAAGACTGATATTCACCTGCCCACGAAGGCAAATCACGGGGCCGATGCAGTCACGGGATCAGCTGCAGGCCCGCACCTCCTGAGTGACTGGACTCATATATCCTTGTTATCTGATGAGCTATGGACATTGTGGACTAGTCTTATTGGCTTAGGGGTCCTAAATCATTGCTCTAATTTGAATATGCTCACATTGGGGCGCATGCATCGTATATGGCTGCCCATAATGAATGTGCTATCTCTTTGGGTCAATTTGGCCTGTGCGCACACATATGGCACTTATTTCTCTTCCCATCCCCTTCCTTCCTTTGTACCTACTCCCCCCCTCCTTATCCTCTTACCGCTCCCCTCTACATATTACGTCCCTGATCCCCTCCTTTGCTCTCTTTAAACATTGGCTGCCTAAATACCTCTGTTATACTATATCTGCGGGTTCGGGTCCCGGGACAAATGGTGTAGGTTCGTCTAAGTTAGGGACCACGTTCTACTATTTGATGTTAGTGGGTCTAGGTGCACTACTGATGTTAGGGTGTTGACAGGGGGTTTGTATTCTTGGGTGTAGTACAGTTCTGTTATATTGTTATGATCATGGTGTTGTCTGTCTATGTCTGTGGTATGAAAGGTGAATGAATTGGTTGCTCACGTCTCCGTCCCCACACCTTTCCTTCCGCTAAGATGTCCTCACTTAAGGTAATGATTTGGAATGTGAGGGGACTTAATTCTAAATCAAGCGGGCTCTGAGGTTAGAGTCATTAGCGTCAGGGCCCCCCATATTGTATGTAGCCAAGAGAAACACCTTAGGGCAGAAGGTCCTCTCCCTGAGCGGGCCTGGGTGGCTACGAGGTTATAATTCCTCCCCTGACTCTGTCTACGCCAGGGGAGTATCAATACTCATATCAAACGCGCTTCCCATAGAGGTCATACAGTAGCAACCGGATCCATTTGGCCGGTACGTTAGTAATACTTGTGCCGGTGGCGGCTTTACTTTCACTGATTAGTGTCGGTCTATGTCCCACCTCCCTTTGATCCGCTGTCTTGCACCTAATCGCAGGTAAACTGCTTTCTATCCTCATAGTCCGATCCTCTGCATTGGTGGACTTCAATGCAGTCCCTAATCCATCCTGGATCGCACAAGCGGCCTAGAAACAGGCTCGGTCCGTCTGAATGAGTGGCTCATTCTCTAGACCTCGCCGAGTTGGGCGTAGTAAAAAATCCTCAAGGAGAGAGATATTCATTCTATTCCTCTGGCACAATAGAGCTTTCTCTCGGATTGATCTGGCCTTTAGTCTCCCCGGATATGAGGCAGCAAGTGATCAAGTATCCTGATGCCCGCGCCAGTGCCATATGACATCCGATTGGGCTGAACAGTCTCCTATAGGCCCCCCCACGACTCCCGCTTATGGCGCCTGCACCCGGCATGGCTCCCTATCCCCAGCGTGTCCAGAGTACTTAGGGCAGCGCCATACGGAGTTCTGGGATGTACCACTCAACCCATCCTGATCTCTTCTGTTGGGACTGTATACAAGTCTCCAGTGCGTGGAGCATTATGTCAGGCGTAGCTGGCAAAGGAAGTATTAATGGCAGGAGGAGAGGCTGACCGCTATGCAATGGTTGGGACTGAAGAAAAGTGAAGATCTAGAGCAACCTACTCCGGGGAAATAAAAAAGACTTGGGCTCAGGCGCAGAGAATCATTAGCTGTAGTGTGAAGGAGCGCACCAGCAAACGCTGCTAGTCCAGGGAAGCGTCCATCTTTGGAATTCGGAGATAAAAAAAATGGAAGCTGCTTGCATATCTCTCGCGGGCTGACCGTCGCTGTGCATCCGTTCCATTATCTTGCAGTTATAAGGAGCCTTGAAAACAGACCCCGGGCCATAAACATGGTTTTCACCGAATTAACTTCCTTTACAAAGGGCTCCAGATTGTCCGCCTCTTCCGTCGAGATTTCCAGATTCCTGACAGTCTTCCACTTTGGAGTCACACCGGCACAGTCCATTGGAGCTTGATGCCCCCGCTCTCGGCGGAAGGATGGTGGACACTGCATCCCAATCATGCCCCCCGGTAATAGCACCTGGACTTGAGGGCTGGGAGGTGAGTGGGTTTCTAGGGATAACTGTGAGACTCTGGTCCCCATTCCTTAGCTGTATTCCGATGCGCTCGACAGCGCGTCCCTTCCTGACTCCATGCGAGAGGCCCTTATTGTAGTTATTCCCAAGCCTGGTTAAGGACCCTCTGATGATCCCGGACTCATACGTCCAATTTCCCTCCTAAACTCGATTAAAATATAGCAAAAATTCGGCAACAAGGCCTTAATCAAGTAATATTATCCTTGGTGCACCCAGACCAGACAGCTTTATGACAGGGAGGGGACAAACTGCACATAATATACAAAGACTACACCTGAAAATTGCAGAGGCAGAGAAAGGTCTTCCGACCCGGGGTTTAATGATCCTTAGCTAATCAGGCGTGTGGATTTCTGTGGAGTGGCCCTATTGGGCCCCTCCTGCCAGGCTGGGTATTGGCCCTCGCTTCACCGCATTGGTTAGGGTCTTGTAGGAACGACCCTAGGGCAGGGTAAGGACCAATCGTAATATCTCACCGACTCTCCTATGGCCAGGGGGCACTAGACAGGGTTGCCAACTATCTCCCCTCCTCTTCGCATTGACATGAGCCCCTTGCTTGTGGCGGATCCGTCACTCGGAAGCATTAAGGGCTTGCATTAGAGGTTCTATCATAAAAGGTATCTCTCGATGCTGATGATACACTTGTATATCTTGGGGCGGTGGGCCCCTCTCTGGATCCCTTCTGTCCCTGATAGAATGCTATGGGCGGTTCTCAGGTCTCCGGGTTAATGGGACAAATTCGGCCCTCTTTCCCTTTATCGATTATAGGGGTAGACGCCCTTCCCGTCTCCCAGTCCAGGTTGGTGTCCAACTTTAAATATCTGGGATCCAGGTGTCCCGCACTGTTCAGGCCTATACAGAGCCTAAAAACAGCACACCCTGAAGCTGCAACGGAATCGCGCTAAAGCCTGGTCCACTCTCCCCATTGGTCCTATACGGGCGTATAAAATATATTCCAAAGGATTTTCCTCCCCAAAATTTCTATACCTTTTCATGTTGTCCTATACTGCTCCCTAAGAGTCTGTTCAAAGCTTAGACGGCATTCTAAGGTCCGGTCTAACTGGCAAAGTAGCAGCCCCGCGATCAGTCTAGCGCTGTTCAGGGCTCAAGTCTGGGGTTGCGACTTCTGGCTGCCCAGGATCTGTTGTATCTTATTACCTGGCTTCCCAGCTAGTATATGCCCAGGTGAGATAGATATAGAAATGGGTAAGGCAGCGACTGCCACGGCTTGGTGCCTGGTCTGGATTCCGACGAGGCCCTTACCAAAAAAACAACTGGCTGTAAGGTATAAGTCCCCATCTGCTACCCCACTCCCCCTTAGTACGGTCTTGTTTTAGCGGTGTGGCGGCGTAGGGCCACCAATTCTGGTACGAGCTTAAACGGCCCCCCCCCCCTCTCTGCCTAGGACTCCATTGTGGCTCAATCCTGGCTGTCTCACGTCCCGATCCCTCCAGGGCTGGACAATGTGGGGGGCGGGGGGGTGAAATTGGTTAGGCAGCTATTATCCTCCGGAAGCAGAGTATTATCAGCTTTCACGAGTTAAGGGAGAGACATCAGTACCCGATACGGCCAGCTTCCATTGCAACAATGGCGACACGATATCAAAGCCCCAATTCGGCTCCTTGGCCCATGCAACAGTGAAATTCTCCAAAATAGAGACTTGATGAGTTACCCCCGGACCTCCCTAAAGCACTCACTCCAGTTGCTATGCTCTCCTACAAGAGCAAAAGTCCAGAACGTGATAGTAGAGCTGTGAACGCTGGAGACAGGATATCCTGACGTCAGATGAGGCCTGGAGGGAGGTCGAACTGTTCTACTTCACCTCTGTAGTCGAAGTGCGATGGGACTTCCTGATCCAATCTAAATTCCCTCATAGAGTATACTTCCCCTGCTAGGCTATTCGCATGGAGCAATGCCCAATGATCTTTGCTTTCGCTGTCAGCTGACGTCGGATCTTGCTGCATTGTTGTCGGTCCTGACTAGGGTCTTGTCTTATGGTTCCCGAATGAGTGCCAAGTGCTGGAGTTCCTAAATGTACACTTGATTTCCCACGATTACTGTCTCCCTCTGTGTGTCTCCTCGGCTATCATAAATGGAAGTATCAATGGGCCCCTATGACAAAATTTTCTTTAGGGTTTGTCCTATTACTACGCCCGAACGAAAAGTATCCGAAAAGTGGTGGTGATGACCTGGGTAAGGACCAAGGAAGCTCCCCTACATTAAAAGATGATTATTACTTAATAACAGCGTCATTACCCACTACCGGTCCCTGATGTCAACAGGAAGTGTCCACAGAAGTTTGACCGCATTGGGGCAGTGGTGCGAGGACGCCCCATACTGCCCTCTAATGATTAGGTGAGTATACTCCTCTCCATGATGACGGAAGACTGAGCGTGCTGGGGTGTGGTGTGTGTGTTGTGTGTGTGACTCCAATACTTGGCCCCTATAATCATGTATTATATTTCTCTCCATGATGAAGGAGAAGAGGTGCTGGGTGTGTGGTGTGGTGGACTGATGTTATGTGTCAATAGTTATTTGTGTGTATCAAGAGGTATGGTTACAATATCTGCTTGTCACTTATCGCGGTATATCCTAGCTAATATTGAACGCAATTAAGATCCTGTCATTACCACGGATGCTATTCAATTATTGGTATTGTGGGGAAGAAAGTAGTAAAGACAAGTCTTGTTCTTTGGTTGTTTATTGCAATGGTTAAAAAAATTTCCCACAAATTTGCAAAAATAAATTACTGTTAAAAAAAACATGGTGGTATGTGTATTATATGGGCGCTATATGGTGGGTATATGTGAGAACTATATGGTGGGTATTATGTGAGAAACTATATGGTGGTATTATGTGAGAAACATACATGCCAGTGTTACAGGAGGCTATATGGTGGTATTATGTGAGAAACTATATGGTGGTATATGTGAGAACTACTGCTAGTATTACAGGAGAGCTATATGGTGGTATTATGTGGAGAACTATTATGGTGGTATTATGTGGAAACTAATGCCAGATTTTTGTTTAAACAGGAGAAGCTTATGGTGTAGTATGTGAGAACTATATGGGTGGTATTATGTAGAACTACATGCCAGTATTCACAGGAGGAGAGCATATGTTGGTAGTCTTGTGAGAACTATTATGGTGGATTATGTGAGAACTACCTGCCGTATTACAGGAGAGCGATATGGTTAGTATTATGTGAGTGAACTATATGGTGGTTTATGATGGGGAACACATGCCAGATTACAGGAGAGCATATGGTGGTATTAGTGAGAAACTATATGGTGGTATTATGGAGAACTAAATGCCAGTATTACAGGAGGAACACATGGTGGTATCTGTGAGAACTTATGGTGTATTATGTAGAACACATGGTGGTATTATGTGAGAAAACTAATGGTGGTATATGCTGAGAACTATCTGGTGGTATTATGTGAGAACTACTGGTGGTATTATGTGAGAACTAGTATGGTGGGTAGATGTGGAGAAATAACATGGGGATATTTGTGAGAACTATATGGTGCTATTATGTGAGAACTACATGGTGGTATTATGTGAGAACTACATGGTGGTATTATGTGAGAACTATATGCTGGTTTTATGTGAAAATTACATGACAGTATTACAGGAGAGCTATATGGTGGATATGTGAGAACTATATGGTGGTATGATGTGAGAATATATGCCGTTACAGGGAGCGAGCTATATGGGGTTATTATGTGAGAACTATATGGTGGTATTATGTGAGAACTACATGCAGTTAGTACAGGAGAGCTATATGGTGTATTATGTGGAACTTATATGGTGTTGGTCCTATATGGGAGCTATATGGTGGTATTATGTGAGAATACTATATGGTGGTATTATGTGATGAACTACTGCCAGTATACAGGAGAGCTATATGGTGGTAGTATGTGAGAAATATAGTGATAGGTCTTATGTGAGAATATATGGTGGGTATTGTGAGCTACATGCCAGTATACAGGAGAGTATATGTTAGTATTAGGTGCGAAAATATATGGTGGTATTATGGTGAGAACTACTGCCAGGTATTACAGGAGGCATATGGTGTATATGTGAGAATATGGTGGCTTATGTGAGAACCTACATGCCAGTATACAGGAAGGGGAACAAAACTAACATGTGGTATTATGTTGAGCATACATGGTTGGTATATGGTGAGAATACATGGTGTTTATTATGTGAGAACTATAGGGGGTATTATGTGAGACAATGGTGGGATTATGTGAGAAACTACATGGTCTATTATGGAGAAAAAACCGATTGGTGGTATTTGTGAGAACTAATGGTGGTATTATGTGAGAACTATATGGTGCTATATGTGAGAACTACATGTGGTTATTATGTGAGAACTACATGGTGGTATTAGTGTGAGAACTATATGGTGGTTTAGTGAAAATTACTGACAGTATTACAGGCGAGCTATATGGTTGGTATTATGTGGAACTATATGGTGTCTTTGTGAGAATATATGCCAGTTTATTACTAGGAGAGCTATATGGTGGTGGTATTATGTGAGAAACTATATGGTGGTATTCTGGAGAACTACATGCCAGTATTACAGGAGAGCTATATGGTGGTATTATGTGAGAACTATATGGTGGTATATATGGGAGTATTGGTGGTATTATGTGAGAACTATATGGTGGTATTATGTGAGAACTACATGCCAGGGCATTAAGGAGAAGCTATATGGTGGTATTATGTGAGACATATCTGGTGGTTTATGTGCGAACTATATGGTGGTTATTATGTGAGAATTACAGGGCAGTATTGCAGGAGAGCTATATGGTGGTATTGTGTGAGAACTATATGGTGGCTATTATGTGAGAACTACATGCCGTATGTACAGGAGAGCGTATGGTGATTATGGCGAAACTATATGGTGGTATTTATGGGAGCTATATGGTAGGGTATTATGTGAGAATATATGGTGTATTATGTGAGAACACATATGGTGGTATTAGTGAGAACTAATGCAGTGTACAGGAGAGCTATATGGTGGTATTAGGTGAGAACTATATGGTCGGTATTATGTGAGAAAACACATGCTAGTATAAAGGAGAGCGTATATGGGGTATTATGTGAGGAACTATATGGTGGGTTATGTGAGAACTACATGCCAGTATTACAGGAGCGCTATATGGTGGATATGTGAGAAACTATATGGGTGGCATTATGTGAGAACTACATGCCAGTATTACAGGAGAAGCCATTATGGTGGATTCTGTGTGGAACTATATGGTTGGTAGTATGTGAGAATATATGCCAGTATTACCGGAGAGCTATATGGTGGTATTATGTGAGAACTATATGGTGGTATTATATGGGAGCTATATGGTGGTATTAATGTTGGAACTAATGGTGGTATTTGTGGAACTACATGCCAGTATTACAGGAGGAGCTATATGGTGGTTATATGTAGAACTATATGGTTTGGTATTAGTGAGAACTACATGCCAGTATTACAGGAGAGCTATTGGTGGTGTATGTGAGAAACTATATGGTGGTATTATATGGAGCTTATATGGTGTATTATGTGAGAACTAGATGGTGGGATTATGTTGAGAACTATATGGTGGTATTCATGTGAGAACTACATGCCAGTGTTACAGGAGAGCTATATGGTCACAGGTATTAGTGAGAAACTATATGGTGGTATTATGTGAGAAAACTACATGCTAGTATGACAGGAGAGCTATATGGTGGTATTATGTGAGAAACTAAAAAAAACTTATATGGTGGTATTGATGTGAGAACTACATGCCAGTATAAACAGGAGAGATATATGGTGGTTTATGTGAGAACATAGGTGGTATTAGGTGAGAACTACATGCCAGTATACGGCGAGCTAAATGGTGGATCTATGTGAGAAACTAATGGTGGGTTTATTTGTTGGAGAAACTACTGCCAGTTATTACAGGGAGCTATATGGAGTATTATGTGAGAAATATGGGGTTTTCTTTCTTTATTGTATATGTGGAGAACTACATGCAGTATTCCCGGAGGCATATGTGGTATTATGTGAGAAATATGGTGGTATTATGTGAGACTTACATGCCAGATTACAGGAGAAACAACATGGTGGTATTTGGAGAACAAATTTGGGGGTATTATGTGAGAACTACATGGTGGTATTATGTGAGAACTATATGGTGTGGTATATGTGAGAAAATCTATGGTGGTATTATGTTGAGAAACTAATGGTGGTATTATGTGAGAACTATTGTGATATGTGAGGAACTACATGGTGTATTATTATGTGAGAACTATTATGGTGCTATTATGTGAGAACTACATGGTGGTATTATGTGAGCACTAACATGGTGGTATACTGTGAGAAGATATATGGTGGTATTATGTGAGAACGACATCTTGAGTATTACAGGGCAGCTTTATGGGTGGATAGTGAGAACTATATGTGGTATTATGTGAGAAACTACATGCCAGTATGACAGGCGAGCTAATATGGTAGTATTATGTGAAACTCTATGGTGGTTATTATGTGAGAATCATGCCGTATTAAAGGAGAGCTATATGGTGGTATTATGTGAGATCTATTTATGGGTATTTGGTATTATGTGTGAGAACTTAACATGCCAGTATTACAGAGCGCTATATGGTGGTATCTATGTGTGAGAATATATGGTGTTATGTGAGCAAATACATGCAAGTATTCAGGCGAGCTATATGGTGGTTTATTGTGAGAAACATGGTGGTATTATGTGAGAGAATACCTGGTCGGTATTATGTGAGAAACTAACATGGTGTATGATGTGAAGAACTACATATGGTGGTAGTTATGTGGAGAACTACACTCAACGGCCACGTATTAGGTTACACCTGTCCAATGCGCGTTAACACTTAAATTCATCAGCCAATTCACATGGCGGCACCTCAGTGATTGGGCATGTAGACATGGTCAAGATAATCTTCCTCTGCAGTTCAAACGAGAATCAGTTATGGGGAAGCAAGGTGCTTTGAGGGGATTTGAACGTGGCAGGTTGTTGGGCAGAAGGGCTGGTTCTGAGTATTTCAGAAAATGCTGATCTTTACTGGATTTCACGCACAACCATCTCTAGGGAGTTTACAGAGATGGTCCGAAAAAGAAAAAACATCCAGTGCGCGTCAGTTCTGTGGGCGTGAAATGCCGTGTTGAGCCAGAGGTCAGAGGAGAATGGGCAGACGATTCGAGATGAAGAAAGGGCAACAGTGACTAAATCCACCCCGTTACAACCAACGGTAGGCAGAAAGAGCATTTGAACGCACAGTAGTCCAACTTTGAGAACGGCAGATGGGCTTACAGCAGGAGAGACCACCACCGGGCTGCCTCTCCTTTCAGCTAAGAAACAGGAAACGGAGGGCTACATTTGCACACAGTCATCGAAAATTGGACAGTAGAAGATGGGAAAAACGTTGCCTGTCTGATGAGTCTCGATTTTGCTGGAACATTCGGATGAGTAGGCTCAGAATTTGGCGGTCAACACCATGAAAGCAGGGATCCATCCTGCCTTGTATAACCGGTTCAGGCTGGTGGTGGTGGTGTCATGGATGTGGGGCTATTGTCTTGGCACTCTTTGGGCCCTTGGTACAACGCCCCAGCCTACCTGAGTATTGTTGCTGACCATGTACATCCCTTTATGAGCAAATGTACCATGTTAACATCTTGATGGCTATTTCAGCCAGGATAATGCCGCATGTCATAAAGGGAATCATCTAGACTTGGTTTCTTGAACATGACAATGAGGTCACTGGGACACAAATGCCTCCACAGTCACCAGATCTCAATCAATAGAGCGATTGGGATGGGTGGTGAACGGGAATTCGAGCAGGATGTGAAAGCCGACAAATCTGGGGCAATGTGTGATGCCCTCAGTCATATGGACAAACTCTGAGGAGCTTCGGCCCTTGTTGTATCTATGCACGCAAGAATTGAGGAGTTCGAAGGCAAAAGGGAGTCCAACCCGTTACGAGAATCGGTGTACCTAATTAAAGAGGTGGGTGATGTATATGGGGGATTATGTGAAGAAACTATATGGTGGTATATGTGTAACTTATCTATATGCAGTATTACAGGAAGAGCTATATGGTGGTATTAGTGAGAAACTACACAAATGTATTATGTGCCCACTATTTAGCTATATAAAGTAATAGAAAATGGCACCTATTCCCTTTCTTTTGCTCAGGCCCCCTTTTCCTGTTTATGGGATTATATATTAGGTGTATATGGGGTTTATTCACATGTAGCAGTAGAGAGGCATTACATGCAGTTGTGCCATTGTCTTGAAGTACAGCAATAGTCTGCAGATCCCAAGACAGATAATGACATAATATAAGGCATGTATCTATGCAGAACACTATATTACTTATCTCTTCCTCATAGTGCAGTTTCTGGCAGAGCATCACTAACTCCCGATAGTGATGCCTTGCAGAGCTCGCTTCACGTATGATGGAATTATTAGGGTTAAAGTAGTAATCTCTGTAGCACATGCAATAGGTGACCAGTGAGTAAAATCTGAAGCTTAGGCTAAGAGGTAAAAAGAATATTGTAGCGCAACTTTCTGGCGGTTACATGGCAGATAATGGGTACGACACAGGCTAAGTGATGTCCTGAGCGGACACATAGGTTTGTGTAGCACCATCAATACGTTATGTGTCAAGTAATGCTTCTGCAGACTGGCAGAGACGATTCTGCAGGTCTAGTTTGTATACTATACAGCCTGACTCATGTGCTTTCCTATCTTTCCACCCGCAGCTGGATGAGACCGTAACCTCTGATTCCTTCCTCATGGCCTACACCCTCTGTCATTCCGGTAAGAGTGATGAGGCCCCCAGCCGCCACGACTAATGATTTCCCTGGGGTTCCTCGCAGAAAAGACTCAGAACATTGGACCCGGTTAAGGGTGAAACCGTGGCATTTTACTGCTGTCAAAACATAGAAAATGGACACGTATCGATGACAATGTATTGCATCTATCTATATCTATCTATATCTATATAGATTGTTAAAAGATCATCTAGACAATATGGGGACTTGATATCGTACACATTCACTTATTGGTTAACTAGCTATTTGGAGGATGTGCAGTTGTGTAAATATCTAGAAGATATACAAAGTAATTGTAAAACCTATAGTGTCATAAAGTAAGTAAGTAACGGCCGGGGGATCAGGTCAGAAAGAATAGAAAAATATATCAGTCATTGTAAAAAGTTTACGACGCAGGAGCGAGGACGCAGGGGGATGGCGATGCAGGAGAGTTAGTGGTGGAACAGCCGACACATAGAATTTATTGGACCAATCTGGGGAGTTACTGCTGGGGCAGAGCGGCGCTGATAAGAATGGTGCGAGTGATAGTGGGCCTGTCTTGATGATATATGTGGCGCCTGGGTGATTATTTTCTATTGTGGCGCCTGGGATTGATATATGTGGCGCCTGGGATAATTTTTTTTTATATGTGGCGCATGGGAGGATATATGTGGCGCCGGGTATCTATATGTGGCGCCTGGGATGATTAGCCCGGATAATGTGGCCGCGGGGGAGACATATGTGGCGCCTGGGATGACATATGTGGCGCCTGGGATGATATATGTAGTTCCTGGGATGATATATGTGGCGCCGCCTGGGTATATATGTAGCGCTGGGATGATATGTAGCGTGGGCGCCTGGGATGATATATGTGGGCGCACTGGGATGATAATGTGGCGCCTGGCGATGATATATGTGGAGCCTGGGATGATATATGTGGCACCGGGGGATGATATGTGGCACCTGGATGAATAGTGGCGCCTGGGAGGATTATATGTGGCGCTGGGATGATAGATGTGCGCCTGGGATGATATATGTGGGACCTGGAATAATGGCCAGGGGGAATGATATATGTGACGCCTGGGGATGATATATGTGGCGCTGGGATGCTATAGGGGCACCGGGATGAAATTATGTGGCACGCCTGGGCTATATATATGTGACGCCTGGTGATATATTACGCCTGGGATGATATATGTGGCACCTGGGATGACATATGTGGCGCCTGGGAATATTGGCACTGGATGATATATTGGCGACTGCGGATGATATATGTGGCGCCGGGATGATATATGGCGTCCTGGTGAATATGTGGCGCCTGGGATGACAATGTGGCCTGGATCCGGGATGATATATGTGGGCCTGGGTATTGATATTATGTGGCGCTGGGATGATATTCATGTGGCGAGTGGGATGATATTGTGGCGCCGGGCTGTATATGGCGCCTGGGTGATATAGTGGGCACCTGGGATGATATGTGGGCCCTGGGATGATTATATGTGGGGCCTGGGATGATTATGTGGCGCCTGGTGGGAGGATATATCTGGCGCCTGGGATGATATATGCTGGCGGGCCTGGGATGAATATGTGGCGCCTGGATGACATATGTGCACTGGGATGACTATGTGGCACCTGGGGGATGACATATGTGGCGCCTGGTGAGATATATGTGGAGCTTGGGATGATCTCCTGTAGTTCCTGGGATGATATATGTGGCGACTGGGATGATATATGTGGCGCTGGGATGATATATGTGGCGCCTGGGATGATATGTGGGCCTGGCATGATATATGTGGCGCCTGGGATGATATATATGTGGCGCCTTGGATGATATATGGGGGTCACGTCTTCTCTGGCCGGATGTCTCCACTATAACCCAGACGTCTGAATTGATCTTTGCAGAGCAACTTGGGTGCAGTGTCCCATTGCCTCGGGGGAAATAATAAGCACCAATCAGCAGGGGGAACCACAGGGGCCACTGATAATTCATCTCGGTGCCTTGTAGTAGGGGGGGCCAGCGCCATCCAAAGATGGTTTTACCTCCATAATGTTTTCTACTGGTCACAGATCCTGATGTGGCCCTGGTGGTCAGTGATGATGTTCTTTGTTTTGAGGCCTGATGGATCAGTGCGCCCCAGGGGATGGCAAGCGAATGGTAGATGTGGTGTAGTAGTCACAACGCAGGTGTCTCCAGCACATTAGATGGCCAGATGGTAGTAGTTGGTGCGGTCGCATACACGGAGGCAATGTAGAGGGTAACAGTAACACTGTCCTTACACAGCAGCACAGCCCTCATATAATCACAACAGGGGGCTGAAGGGTTAACAGTACAGAGAGTTATAGTGCACCTGCGAGTAAGTAGTAGTAGTGTTACCTTGTCCCAGGGTGTGGAGTGGCAGTGGCAGTCTAATCTCCTACGGCACAGTGTTGTCAGGAACTGACTGGGACTTGTAGCTCTCCCACACATCCTGGCAGCTTCCCTCGGCAGAAGTCTCTAGGAACTTGCCTTAGGTTAAAACTCTCGCCCCTCCCCTCGTCCAATGAGAAGCTTGTTGTCGGGTCGTGCCGGTGAAGTGCATTATGGGGGTGAGGGTGTTCACCCTGCTGACTCATGTTCCAATACACAGATAACCACTAACGACTTGGCCTTTTTTTAGTTTTTCACTTCCTTTTTCACTCACCAACTTCAAAATCTATAACTTTTTATTTTTCCACATAAAGACTTAATATTCCATGGCGCGTCGCTGGGAAGCGGGAAAAAAAAATCCAAAGCAGTTGAAAATGGTGAAATGAAAAAAACATTTGCGCGATGTTTTCTTGTGGGCTTGGATTTTACAGCTTTCCTGTGCGCCCCAAATGACATGTCTACTTTATTCTTTGGGTCGGTACGAACGTGGATACCATTGTATAGGTTTTATAAGTTTTCATACATTTAAAAAAAATTAAAACCTCCGCTACAAAATATTTTTTAAATTCCATCTTCTGGCGCTAATAACTTTTTTCATACTTTGGTGTACGGAGCTGGGGTAGTGTCATTTTTGTGAATTTTGATGGCGTTTTCATTGCTATAATTTTGGGACTGTGCGACCTTTGATCACTTTTTATGAATTTTTTTATATTTTTCAACTTTGGATGCTATTCCGTTACGGGTTTAAACGCAGTGAAAAACCGTTATTATTTTGATTGATCACTTTTGATAGGGCATTTTCGGGACGCGACGATACCTAATTTGTTTATGATTTTGACTGTTTATTTATATTTATATCGTAGGGGAAAGGGGGGGTGATTTGAATTTTTAGGTTTTTTTATTACAATTTTTATTTTTACCTTTTACTATTTTCAGGTCCCTAGGGTCTCTAAACCTCGGTAGTCGATTCACTATCATATACTGCCATACTGTATGGCAGTATAGATATGTGGATTTTATCTCCCATCCTTTCAAATGTGCAATTAGCACATCGTAATGCATGGGTTAATAATGAACGTAGCCTCGGGTATTCGGAACACCGGGCCTACTGGTGCGGATCGCCGTCCCCGTGACGTCATTGGCGGGAGCGACGATCCGCGACAAGAGATGGCGGCAGCATTGCCGGCGCGAGCGAAGGTAAGCCTTGCTGCAGTATGCGGCTATGGAGAGGGATCTATACTAGTACGGCGTCGGGAAGGGGGGAGGGAGCCTCAGTTCACACAGGCCGTACAGACGCGCGCAGGAGAGCGGAGGGGAGCGTGCCTGATTGTACCCTCACTAGAGAGCGGTGTCCGAACTGGGTTGCCATACACGTCTCCCTGTGCACACATGTTGCTCCTCTTATATAACATTCCGAAGTCGCAGAATCGTTTTGAATGGCCTTATGGCAAGTTCGGCAGGACACACCTCAGGGGTCACGGTCACTACCTTGCTGCCTGTAGTAGGGTATCCAGTACCTCCAAAGAGGCAGGGGTGTGTGTAACTACAGTGGTAGCAGCCATAAGCAGATGGGGCCAATAGTGTCTTACCTGCCCCATTATATATATATATATTAGCCCATATTTATCAAGCATTCGGACCAGTTTTCTATCTGATTTTGCGGTTTCCTTTAGAGCAAACTGCTCTCACATGTATTTTAAAGTATCCACGGCACAAAATTCAGCACATAATCCTGTGCACCGTCGGACCATGCCCACCATTGGCATGGTCTAAAATAGTGCAAACTGTCTAGGGGCAGGTCCTGTGTAGTGTGCAGTGGGCGCCAGATTACGATTGTGGCTCACGTTCTTCGAAACCTAGCACACCCCTGGCGCCAACTATTTTTTTGTGCACCTTAAACTGGGCCGTGCGACACAATCCTGTTGGACACTGCATGATAAATGTGGCACAAGCTCACGTCTCTGCACCGGATCCCTTTACTGCCTTTTATGTGCGAGAGTAAGAGTTGTGTCCATTGGGCATGAGGCAAGCGAGAACACATATGCACTCAGACCACTTTTCAATACAGTGCGAGAGCGTTGCTAAACAGACAGGCAATGCCGCGAACAACTGGCGCAAAGGATTGTAAGGGACACCTGTCTACCGCATTTTACACCTGGAAACAATGATGGCTGAGGGTCTGAAGTGGTCCCCATAACCCACTACTAAAATAGCTGCCTGTGGGACACTGTACCTTAATTACAGTGTTTTTATTATGATGCTGCAGTAAAACCCACCGGTACAGCTATGCCTTGCGTGACCCCACACTTCCACACATGTGACAGGTGTGGACATTCACTCAGGTCTTGAGCCTCTCCTACATTAGCAAACTATACCGCCTTACTGTACTGTATTGTACTGTATGTATCTGTCCATGAAACCAGCAGCCTCATGGAGGCGGAGGGAGAGTAGTAGTAAACATTTATGAGTGCTGTGATTTTATGTGATCAGATACATACATGGGGTCATATTGCAAATATAAAGGAGCAGACCTGGCATCACCTGGTCCAAATGGACATGAAACATGAATCGTACGGTAAGGATCATAAGGACATGGGGGAGGTATTTATATGGGGGGGCGGATAGCAGGACACCCCTTGATGGCAGGTAATAGAAGATAAACTTGATTTATGGAAGTGAAGAAAACAAATTTAGCAAAAAACAATGTCGTCAGGTTAGTTACTTTGAGGGCTATAGGCAACTGTCACAAGCTGAATGTGCACAAATGTGGTGACAGGTTCCCTTTCAAATATCTGGTCAATGGGCAAGATTTACTTACCCGGTACATTCGCGATCAGCTGCGGTCGTCTTGTTGGATTCGGGTCCGGCCAGGGATTCATGAAGGCAGTTACTTCAGCCGTCCCACAGTGGGCGATGCTGACGGACAGAAAGTCATCTCACGCGACGGAATGCACCTATCTCGACAGGTGAAGGGTAAGCGCTCCCCAAGCGACACTTTTCGGTTTTTTTTAAATCAGGCGGTTTTCCCGAATCGTCGGGGTTTACGTTCGGCACGCCCCCGATTTCCGTCGCGAGACATGCGGGCAAGATGGCACAATCGATCGCGTTGGCGCCACAATCCGGGGGCAAATTCAGGTACACATCGCGCAAATCAGAAATATTCGGGTAACACGTCGTTGAACGCGACTCGGGCCCTAGTAAAGACCCCACTGTGTTAAGCTGTCATATTTTATGTGTTATGTACGAAAGCATGACGGTATGGTTGTCTGAAATTGTTTTCTGTAGTTGAGAGACGTACGTATAAGGACAGGGACCAAAGATCAGGCCTGTAGAAATTTCTGTTGTGGAAGATAAGGGGTTGGGGCTCCCAATTGGCAAGGGGCATACATTACTGACTTTCCCTGGTATCAGTTTCTTTAGTATTTGACGGCACTCTGAGTGCACAGACGCAGGTGTGTGACAACGGGACCTAGGCTGAAGACTATATGATGAAAGCGTATGTGCAGCTCCCCCCCCATTGGCCCCCCTAGGACGTGTCCATGGTGCCAATTCTGCCCCCAGAGCACAGTTTGCCCCAGAAGTCGCATTATGACCAGTTGCTCGCCCCCGCCCCTCTCTTATAGAAGATATAAGGGCCGGCGAACATTGTAGGCGGTGTTACCGCTCCCATTTACGCGGCTGTGCGAGCATTGCCGACTATGGGGGAGATCAACGGCGCCAATTATACGCCCCCCAAACGGTGGTGGGATGTTAGGCCTAAGTTCTATTGTGGTGCACAGGGAGGTTACTATGGTATTTTTATGACAATTGTATAGAATGAAACAAGTATAAAAGGGGGAAAAATTGAATTTTACTGCTTAAATGCCCACCAAAATCCTTGTCCCCTGGGAGGGGGTGCAGTGCTGACCTAGCATTTCTCATGAACCCCCAAACCCAGCATGGTCTCCCCCCTATAACACAACACACATGCGCTCTCACACTAGGAATAATCTCCGACATCAAAGTGATGAATAAAATAACCAGTGAAGAGTTTCGTTATTTGATCTGCTTATACTTCCTAGTAGGACAGGTTGGGGGATGCCGCTTATTATGAGGGGTGCTTGGTGCTCTCCTATATCTGGCTGCAGACGGCCAGGAATGTGTGCGAGAGTGAGAAGATCGGGAGGATCCCGGTATGGACTGAGCAAGCGCGGATAAGAGAAAAACTGCATCACTGCAAGATTGTCATGAGGGGAATACACCCGAAATCCCAGATCATCCATGAAGAGGACCATGTACCACAGTGTAAGGACTTATAGTGATGTGCCCCCCCCAGGCCTACCTGCGTGCTGACATCTCATGTTACTGGGCACTACTAATGAGAGGCCAGACCGTGCAAAGATATACAAGGCAGGGTAAACAGAGCATACAGCATGTGTACATGATAGAGCATGTACCTCCATGGTGATGACCCGAGCATGAAGACGTGATCCAGTGCGTTCTGTGGTCCTCACGAAAGACGACCCCATCAATTATTGGATCAATATTGAGCGTGATGATGGGGGCAGGTGATGATTGATTGGTGAAGGTGAGGGTGAGTGGGGTGATAGTGGCGCTTGCTTGATGGGATATGAGGCGCATGCAACAACTCGGTGGTTGGACGGGTCCAGATGTTGCTTTGGCCTTACATCCGGCAGATGAAAGGTTATCCTTGAATCTTGTAAGAAGGGCGATCAGAGGGCAGGTGGCGCAGAGGGGCTGGTGTCCAATCGGGTGAAAGAAAAGGCAGGAAAAGGAGGATCTGAGGGTTTGTAGTCTATTCCTGCACGATCCTATTGCTGCATTAAATGGATGTTGACGGAACGTATCCACATATCCTGGATGTTATAGTTGCTGGTTGCTGAGATGTTGGAATATAATGTCCCATGTTCTCTGTTGGTAAAATTGTTTCCGGAAGATGGGATCCACCAGTAGACAATCCCGGGAGATGGCGCTTGCTGGCATGTGCACGAAGGGTAATTGTTGGTAGTAGGCGATACAGGAAGACCCCAAATGCCACCAGTCAGAAAGATTACCAACAGGCCACCGGTGATCATCTCTGGGATTGTAGTGGCAGGTGCCGAGCTCCTCATATAGATAGTTTTGACCTCCGAGATGTTCTCCATGCCACACCGAAAACGCAGACTCGGACATGTCACCTGGTGAGGATGGCGATGTTGCTGTGTGTTGAGGTCCCGATGGATGAACCCCCAGTTGTGCTTGGCTGTAGCCCAATATGATCTGGGTCGGTTAGAAGGGTGGTGGTCTTGTTACATTCAAGGGGTCCCGCCCTCCAAGAAGCGTTCCCAAAATCGCTGGCAGGGAGGAGCTATGATAAGGAAGGCGATGATGGAGTCTTGGAAGGGGAAAAAACGTGACATATAGGGTTGGTTCCGGCACGTGCGTGCAGAACATTCCGTTCTCCAGCTGGTATTTACTGTATTGATTTTGTAGGATTCTAATGTCCCGGTGCGTGCTCTTATCTTCAACTGTTGACCAGGCACAAAGCCAAAAATCCTACTCTCCCAAGTTCTTTCTGGAAAGTGAAAGCGAACCGTCCCGGCGGGAGGATAGTACTTACAGTGGGGCAGCTCCTTGTCTCCAGCATTCACTTTTGTTGGCCTCGTCTGTCTACAGAGGAATGGTGGAGGGGAACTGGTCCTGCACAGATTGGGATTCCACAGTTTTGTAGGATCCCATGCTTGAGGCTCCTGGTCTGGAGCTTGTAATTGCTCACATCAAACTTGTGATGTATATGCTTTTGTTTGCTTTCCTACTTCACTCTCCCTATTCCTCTTCATTGCTTCCCCTTCCCCCGAAAGGGGGGCGACATCTGGTGAGAGAGGTGATCACCGGCTCTACTCCTCTCTTTCCCCCTGTGCTCCTATCCTCTCCTCCCCCAGTACCCAATCCCCAGCACAAGATTGTGAACCCCTTATGGAAGTTTACCAGAAACCTTCACGTGTTTGCTCCTGCAGTGTGTTACGTTGTTAGGACTTCACAGTGGGGGCAGATTGAATTCACCGGTTCCACTCGCGACCAGCGGACGCAGTTTCTGCGTGGGCTGGTTCGGGTTACGGCGGGATTTATTAAGTCGTTCCTTCTCGTACCCCCAGGTGGTGCGTGCTGCGCAGCAAGAGCTTGGAACGCACTGGAATACACGCCGGGCCGCCGACGTGAAGGAAGTCAAAGGCGCACCATTTTTTTTAATATGCGGCGTTTTTTTCCGAATCCATTGGGTTTTCGTTCGCCCACGCCACCCGATGTCAGTGCGTGCCCTGCCAGCCGCCGATGCGCCCCAAATCGTACGCATAGCAGCCTAACCGGGGCCTTTAAGGGGGAAAGCGGAAATTGGGAACACGTCGGGGGAAACGCGAATTCGGGCCCTTAGTTACATGCCTCCAATGTGGTTTGTCCCGCTTGTCCCAGGATGGACAGGCGACAGTCTTAGACAAATGTTGGGGGTAATTCAGCAAAGGAAACGGCACCATGTTGTCCAGTACCCGGTACTTGGCAGTGTGAATAGACCTCGTATTCGGTCGGCAGATTGTGTTTCCCACTTGGTGATTTATAATAGCCCAGATCCTGATTTCTATTTCGAGGATGTAGCAACCGCTGGGGAGTGTCATCAAATGCTGTGCTCTTAGCTCTATATCTGTGGCTGTCGAACAGTAAGAATTAGGAACGTTCACTGCGATGACAGACTTCTGCAACCCTCTGTATCTGCCCACCCTTTTATTCCCTTTTAATTCATTAACAGTTGCAGCCACACCACCTACATCTATATTGTATTTGACATTTTTATGTGATGGGGACAACCACCCGAAAGATCCAGTATTTGTGACAAGTGTGTAATGAAATCATAGACAAAACAAATATTAGAAAAGAAGCTCTGCTATGACCCTGTAATATTCATAAATGGAAGTTCTGTTGAATTGAGTGTTAAATCGGCAGGAAAAGTACCATACAGGCAAAAAAAATGTCTGGTGGCACTACCAGTTAGCATAGAATCTTTCACTGGTAATCCATTACTAACCGACCACAGATTTTCACTTCTTTAAGTACGAAGAACCTGGAGGTGACACACGACTTTATTGTTTACTTGGTAATGAAATAATTGTTGCTTTAGGAATCTGGCAAATTAAAAGAGAAATGTTTGTTGGTTAGTATTAGCCCCCTGAGTCACAGTTGTGGAACAACTTTAGCACAGTGAACGGTACCTAGTGCATGCACATCAATTGGTTTGAAGGTTTACCCCCTTCTTTCTTTGTACATCTAGAGGCTGGATGTTCTCCATTCTCTGTAACATTAGAGGCTGGAGGTTCCCATCTTCTTTGTCATTAGAGGCTGGAGGTTCCCACCGTTCTTCTGCTACAACTAGGTTGAGGTTCCCCCATTTCTTAGTTGTACATCTGAGGGGAGGTTCCCGCCTTCTTCTTTGCAATCTAGAGAGCTGGCGAGGTTCCCACTATTCTTTGCACATAAGAGCGTGGAGGGTTCCTCCCCATTCTTCTTTGTACTATAGAGGTGGGATGTCACCACCCGATTCTTTGCTAGATCTAGGAGCTGGAGGTTCCTATTTTTCTCATTCTAGAGGTCTGGCGGTTCTTCTGTTTTTCTCGTGCTCAGCACAGCCTGGGCAATCAGTTGCGAAGATGGGGCCCTTGGACATAAATGGAGACAGTGCTATAGACCTCATCTATTGTGTGAGACCGGTGGTGTGTGACATCTTGAAAGTTTGGAGGTTTAAAGACTGACTTTAATGGTAAACCTTCTTTGTACAAGGACTCCAAGAAACTGGTGTAACTATCTCCAGAAAAAGTTCTTCCCTCATCACTAATTTGGATATTAGATTGTCTTAACACTGTGTCTTATATGAAATCTCTGCTGAATTCATCTTGCTAGAAACAATAGCACAGCCCACATTGTCAGATAACTAGAGCGACATGAAGAGGGAAAGGTCGGTGTGAGTACAGCAGGTAGGGTCTCCGCTTCTCACCTTTGACTTCCTCTTAGTAATGCACTAACATGGTACCTGGGGTCAGTGTGTCCTCTTCCTCTAGGTGAGACCCAAATCGGCCGCTATAGTTTCGCTATTTAGTGAGTCTATATTCACCTAGCAGATATACTTGAATCAATGTATGGTATCATCCGCTCGCTCTCGTGTGACATGTCTCTTCTTCCCTCCCGTTCGGCATATTATCGGTGAAGTACTAGTGAGGGAAAGTGGACATGATGTGTGTGGGCAGCATCGGCATGCTAATATTGATCAGGACCACAGCGGTAATGAGATCTAGGTGGAGGCCATGTCACAGAACATATCCACTCGTGTGCTTCTTCCATTCTGCGCTATATTAGGCACTGAGGAACCTGCCGGCCTCGCCTCCCAGGGACGCTGACATACGGAGAAGTAGGCGGACAGCGATCCTTCAAAAAAGTAGCTGCAAGGACAAAAACTGTTTATATTAATTAATTGACGTACAAACTTTCCGTTCTCCCTATTGTGAAAGATGTAGATCTTCTACGCCCCCTCAAATTCTGACAGCCTGTGTTTAATGAGAGAACAGAAGGGGCTGACGTTGAGGGGTCAGTCACGCCTTAGCGGAGTCGGCCTAGGACCTGCTTCAGATGCTCTCTAGTCACAGCGACTTGATTCTTATCATTAAATTGGAAGTATTGCTGTTGGGGGGAAGAACATATTCAGTGAACAATAACAGCCAACAAACGACTGAGGGAACCTGATTTTGTCCAATTTTTAAAAACATCATAATACGTACCTATTTGAATTCTTCACAGCTCGAGGAGCAGCTGTCCTATGTTAAGTTCAGTAGGAGCTCTCCATTATTTCCAGTACAGAAGAGCTCTCTCAAGCTCAAGTAGCAGATCCCAGTAACTTCCCATGTAGAATTCCTCATAGTGCCAGCCTCAGTGCAGCTCTTTAGTGTCCAGTTCCATAGCAGTCTCCTGTAGTCTACGGTTCGTAGAGGTCTTCTGTAGTTAGCCAGTTAACCAGTAGCAGCTTTCTGGTATTCCAGTTCTGGTAGCAGGTTTCCTGTAGTTCCATTTCCAGTGAGATTCATTTAGGACTTCAGTTACAGTAGCCGCTCTCCATGTAGTCAGTTTCACAGTAGCAGCTCCTGCTAGTTCCAGTGCCAGTAGCCGACTCTCCTAGTAGTTTCCAGTACTCTTATGTAGTCGAGAAGTCTTATGTGTCCAGTTCCCAGTCGCGTCTTCTGTAGTTTCAATGTCCAGTAGCAGGCTGTTTGTAGTTTCCAATTCCAAGTAGGCAGCTTTTCTGTAGCATCTTTACGCTTTGATCAGTAGCAGCTATTCTGTAGTTCCGTAGCAGCTCTCCTATAGTCTACAGTATCAGAGACATGTCTTCTTAGTTCCTAGTTACAAGTAGCAGACTATTTGTAGTTTCCAGTTCCAGTAGCAGGTCTCTGTAGTTCCAGTAGAGCTCTCCTGTAGTTCAGTGCAAGCTCTTCGTCTGTAGTTACAGTTAACATTAGCAGCTCTCCTGAGTTCCAGTTAAATAGCAAAGTATCCTGTAGTTCCATTCCAGTGGCCAGCTCCTCTGTAGTTCCATTCCAGTAGCACGCTCTTCTGTTAGTTCAGTAGCAAGCTCTCTGTAGTAATCCAGTAGCCAGCTCTTGTAGTTCCAGTAGCAGTAGCCATGCTCTTTCTGTCGTACAGTAGCATCTTCCGTAGTTCACGTTCGTTCTTGTATTAGTTCCAGTGTCAGTGCAGCTCTATGTAGTTCAGTAGCAGCACTTATGTAAGTTCCAGTTCCAGTAGCAGATCTCCCATACTTTAGTTCATAAAGTAACAGCTCTCCTGTAGTGCAGTAGGCAGCTCTGCATGTAGTTCTCCAGTAGCAGTCTTTCTGCTAGTTCAGAGAAGCTTTATGTAGTCCATAGCATGTCCAGAAGCTCTCTGTAGTTCAGTCCTCAGTAGCAGCTCTTCTGAGTACGTCCAGTCAGCTTTCTTAGTCGACTGGTCGTCCAGATAGAGATCTTCCGGTGTAGTTCCAGTTCCTAGTGGCAGCTCTATGTAGTTCATTCCGAGTAGCGCTCTATCTGTAGTTCCAGTGGCAGATCATCTGTAGTTCCAGAGTGCAGCTCTTCGTAGTTCAGTAAGCAGACTGTAGGTATTCCAGTTCCAGTAGCCGCTTCCCATATTTTCAGCCTCCTAGTAAGCTCTCCCAGTTTGTGGTCTTGTTTTTATGGAAGTCATTACATGATGACATCCTCTTCGGCATATACCACGGAGGCCAAAGGATGAATTGGCATAATCCACACGAGTCCTGGAGCCTCAGGATTGGTAGCGCCTGGAAATGGATGACCCTTCCCAAAAGGGGTAAGTATCGTTTTTGACTTTTAATTAAAAACTGCTCCATCATCTATTTTGTTTGGAGAAATAGGCTTCCCCTAATCAAACAACCCAGAAATAACCCTTAATCATATGACATATTACTGGAAAACGGAAGCGTTTGAACTAGTTCCATTTTTGTCCTATGCAATAATGTTCCTGATTTTTGGTCTGGATATATCCTTCCCCTGCAATCTATTCATCCTTGCTTCGCTATATATGAGCACCCACCCTAAGTGTCTCCCCACCGTCATAGGTAGGTTGCAAACAATTGGTATCAGTAGATATTCGGAATAATCCAATAGATCCAAACAACTATAGGCCAACTAGTCTTATGACACATATTCAGGTTCTACGGTATAGGTTCTCGTTTTTTCCTCTTCAAAAGTGCTTAAAAAAAACCAGCGTGTTTTTGGAACCTTTTTCCTTGAAAAACTCTCATACAAACGATGGAGCATCCTTGCACACGGCCCTTGGTTGTATGAACTTCATGATACAACAAGCGGGCTGTACCGCGCAACAGAACGAAGGCCACCGTACCAGGAGATACATATGGTATTTTGATGGGGTCTTTTTTCTGGACTGCTACCGACAGGCGCACATCTTGCTTCATCCAACCCGTCTTCCTTTATTTATACAAAACAAAAAAAAAGTGATTAAATAAAAAGCTATTTCCACTGAATTTAATTTACACGCATCGTTCCGCAGCCGAATGCACATTACCAATTCAGTATATTTTAACACAAAAATACAAAAAAGTACATTCTCTCAATACCGAACAAGTTTTTGCAACATTTTTGATTCATTTGCGGTGTCATGTCATGGTTTAAGACACATTCTTGTACAGTTTCCATGTTATACACATACAAGGGACTGGGTTTCGAGACAAAGTTTCTCACTACTGCGCTTGATTTTTTAAGGACATTAATTAATTTCACTTATAAGGGGGCATCTGTGTTTCTCATACCTATTAATCAGACCCATGTCGACATATAACGGCTGCTGACTTCTTCTTGGTAAAGTCCACAGGACATCTCCAGCACAGGCCCAACCATTCACAGCGACAAGCCTAATTAGCATAGTGTAAGGCCGGTAGTTTAAGTAACCGACTCTGCGATCATTCATTGGTTGTACCATACACCCTTGTGCTTCATGGGGGTCCCAAACTAGGAACCTGCGATATCTGCAGTGTTTGGAACCACACCCAACCATGGACAAGGTAATTGGCGGGGTGCCTAGTGTTGGGGACCACCAGATCAACAAGGGTGGTTGTACCCCGAATGAATGGAGCGGACAAGTGGATCTGCACGGTTCTGTTCCCAAATCACGTATTTGGCATGACAGAAGTAGTGATCTCCGGTTATGTTCCATGAGCCACCATAGAGAGAATAGAGCAGAGACATCTGTGTGACCGGCAGCTCTGTAATTCGGTACAATGGACTCCATTTTAGTAAACTGGGGGTCCAAAACTGGGCATCCACGATCAGTGCTGATATCCTCTACCCTAGGATTTCTAAATTATGATAATGCGGACTCTCTATTGTCAACTGATCGTTGTGACCGATCTCTTTATTGTCAATTGGGTGGTCCGGGCTGAGGGACAGATATGACTCGCCCATATTCCAGTCTAGATTAAAAAATATCGATGATTATTCTACTTGCCAGAATCGGCGGATTCACACCTAATAAGTGATGCAAGGCGCAGAAATTTATAAAACTGCCGTGGACCTGTAGAAGGAATCTCGCTTCTATTTTATGATATTATACATTTTTCATCTAAGAAAAGCATTTTTCCTTGTTTAATCACTCTAGATGTTTTGTCAGGTGATTTGACCTTACTGCGATTCCCCCAGCAGCCCCAGCGGAGGACCACAATAATAGGATGAGATTCCAATTATATTATTAATCTTAATGACCTCTTCTCAAAACCAATACTCCTATATGATTCCAGTGACAGAATAGGAAGGTGATTTAGGCACTTAAAATTATCAGCCTCATTCCCTACCGACATTACCTACTTACTTGGTCATGATTTCCCTGCATTCCATCCCTTTATCAGAATTTTTAAAGGATTATCCTTAGTGTTATGTAATTAATGAACATATCGCTTCTCATTAATAACATTTCCAAGCCAGCTATCAAGAAAGCTGGAAACCCCCGTTACGTATCGTAAGCTCAATGCACCAATAAAAGCAATATGTTCCTGGGCTAGAAGATTGTATTAACCAGATACTATTTTGTAACAAACCCTTAGCTTGGATTGTTTTTGTTTGCAGAGCGTTGCAGGTAAAGTTCTGGAGGAAAACGAATGATGGAAGAAGGATGAGATGTATTAAAGAGGACTGCTCCGATGGATGACGAGCACCCCGGCATCCCAAGGTCAGAACCACCCAGGACTGTAGTCCTCAGTGTGTATAAATATGGTAGATCACAGGTTGTGGGTAGGGGTACCGGCCTCTCACTGTCAAGCCAACTGTGTGGGCGGGGTAATCCGGACTCTCACTGTCAATCATGTGCATAGGGCCAGACGTAATAAGGACTCTCACTGTCAATCATGCCTGTGGGCGGAGTAATCAGTACTCTCACTGTCCAATCACTGTGTGTGGGGCCGATTAATCAGGATTCTCACTTTCAATCACTGTGTTTTTTTGTGGGAGTAATCAGGACTGTCACTGTCAATCACGGTGTGAGCGGAGTAATCCCGGGACTCTCACTGTCAATCACGGGTGTGGGACGGAGTAAGTAAGTATCAGGACTCTCACTGTCATCACTGTGTGGGGCGGACTAATCTGGACTCTCACGCAAGCACTGTGTGTGGGCGGAATAAAATCAGGACTAGGACTTGTCAATACGTATGCCGGTGGAGTAATGAGGGATTCTCAATATAATCTATTTGTTTGGGCGGAGTTATCAGGAATAGGGACGCCAATCACAGTTTATGGGACGAAGTAATCGGGACTCTCACGGTTCAATCACTTTGTTGGGCGGAGTATTCAGGAAATATCACTTGTCAATAAACTACTGTGGGTGGGGGTGATCAGCACCATGACCATTTCCTATAAGTCCCATCTGCCTAAACCATAACATCCATAGAAGCTCAGGTCTCTCGTTTAGACTTTGTGTTCTTATGCTGGAACCCTTACCATCACATTTCCCCCTTATAAGTGATGCAGCAGTTTGGTACATGTCCTGGTTTTTCCGGCCACCCATTCTTACAAGCAATGTAACATTTTGTGCTAATGAAGAAGAATTCTAAGAATATCCAGCGTTGCTGCGGGCCATGAAGAAGGTAATGTGCGAGGTCAAATATGATAAATTCAACCAGCATCTCCATCTATTAATTACGTATATTGTACGTCCCCTTAAAAATCTTAGCCCTTGAGCCAGCATTCCTGTCAAGATTTTAAAATTCCATCCAGCTTATCTTAGTTAGGACAGTCTATATATTTTTGGGGTTTTGTTTTTTGTCTCATGGATGGGTTAACGTGAACACTTAGCACGAGTGCCTAATCTTCTGCATAAACACAAGAAATATGGTCACCAAGAACACCATAGTGGGAGCTCAGAGCTTTAGGGAACCTTATAAGTCAGGTACCCCCTCTATGGGGGCTACAGGTATTCCTATGTTTTAAAAACTCTATATAGAGTCTTTGTAGATAGATTAGGAAAATATTTTAGCACAGATTCTGAACCTAGGCTGGTGATAAAAACACGGACATTATATAAGATGTAGTATTTAGTGCAGTGAATCAGATTTCTAGTAGAATTGTGAAAACAGCATGTCTTAAATGCCAGCCGGTTCCAAGGTCCACATTGCTTGCAGGGCAGGCGACCTTCCAACTTCAGAAATGAACCATCTGAACGGAAAGCTGGGTGGGTGACATTTACACGAGGGTCAGGGCACAAGGAAATGGCTTTTTATTTTAGAGCTGCCAGTGTTGTACCCACTATGTGTGATTGAGGATGTGACGCAGCGCTTGCACTATAATGCTGATAGCGATGTTGTATATGATGGGGATATCTTGAGCAACTGCTGTACCCCTATAAATGTCTAATAATCCCTCTTTATATATAGAGTCCTCTTGCGCCTCCTCGGTACTCTTACATTGTTCCCACATGGCATGCCACTGATTTAAATCTATCAAAGATGGCCCAGCCAGGGTTTAAAGTGTAGGGGTCATTTACTAAGGGGCTAAACCGAATCGTGTTTTGCCGACGGGTTATCCGATTGCGACATTCTGCCATGGAATTGCCCTGGGATTTCTGCGACGTGATCGGATGTGGGGCATCGGGGCCGGTATGCATTATGCATACAACAGAATCGGGGGGGGGGGGGGGTGGGTGGGTGTTGTGTGTGGCTGTGGCCATACGAAAACTCGACGGATTCGGAAAATACCTGACCGCATTTTTTTTCAAAAAGTGTCGCTTGACACCGCTTACCTGCACCCAGCGTAGGACGGTGCATTTCGATGAAACTGTAGGAGGAAGGAATGCTTAGGATCGCTGGCTGGACCCGAATCCTCAGCAGAAAGAAAACGCGCCCTGGAAAGCGAAGGACCAGGTAAGAAATCTGCCCCAATGTGTCAGGCAGGTGTGACCAGGCGTGTTAATTATGTACCTGGAGAGATGTGTAATCATAACTCTGTATATTTAGTAGCAAGCAGGGCTTTGGGGGTGTGTTCCTCACACTTCGTTGCTATGTGTCATGCAGGCAGTGTCAGGTATTCTGCCTTGAAATGAAAGGTGGTAATCACACAGATGCTGTGATGTTAGTTAGCAAGAAGGCTGGAAAATTTGGAATTGTCCTCCAAGATGTACAAATGCTGTTGTAAGTGATTTGCCCTCAGGCAGTGTCACGGTATGATGCTTGGAAAGGTGTTGTTGTTAAGCAAACCTCTGTGGTGAGTTAGAGAGCACGCTGTGATATAGGGATTTATGATTCCAGGATTTTATGGGGGCATTTCCTAACCTTGCTGTGCCTGTGCTCTCAGCCGTCTCCCCATCAATACTATCAGTACATCTTATTGTTTCGTTTTCTCATAGGTTCTCTATTGCAACCGACACTTTTGGACATGTACGCCTGCGCCAGATGGGCGCCGGGCTGGCGCTCACAAGGTTCCTGTCGTATTATCTCCCTTGGTTCCAGAAAAGGTAATGAATTCTTTATTTAACAACAACAATAGGCAAAACCATTGGAACTGGAGGGATCCACATCATAGAGAAGACTTAGGGCCACATGTTGCTAACTTAGGACTGAACATCGATGAAGTGCGAGTGCACTCTAGTGGTGACGTGTGGGATATGCACAATAAAATCATAGAAGATCTGTAAGTTACAATACAGGCAGTCCGGGTTACATACAAGATAAGTTCCGTTGGTTGTGTTCTAAATTGGCATCTGGATGTAAAAAGTCGGGAATGTGATTTTACAATTGTAACCCCAGCCAAATTTTTGGGTCTCTATGACAATTGGATTGGATTGTCATTTTAAAGAACCAGGATAACAATAAGCCTTCATTTAAGATCACCCATGATAAATATTAGAGCTGTTTTATTGTAGCCAAGGCAAAATTAAATTAGATTACCAATTACTCCGTTGTAACTAGGGGTCGCTGTTCTTAAGTACGGGGACGCCTTGTTACATACATGCTCTGATGCAAACTGATGACGTGATGTATGGCACTGATGTGTGGGCCTGCCATGTGGATATTCTCACCATCAGCATCTTTAGAGGAAATGCCCATTATCAGGTTTGTCTTGACAGTAAAAACGGGCCAGGTTATCACGACGATGTGGCCCTTGACGGACAATGGCGGTGATGATCAATGGCACGACAACCGTGGGGGGAACTAATCCACAGTTGCGACCGACGAGATGATGGAGAGACCCAAAGGAAGAGGTGATTAGCATATAGGGATGCCGGATTATTTCAGGCTCCTGGAGCTGGTGGATATGGGGGTTACATAATCATTATAGCGCCCCATGCTGCTTTCGTATGTGCTTTCCTCTAATAGTCCACCTGATTGCGGTCAGTGTCTGATGGTTCGAACATGCTCAGTAGCTAATGGCCCATGTTTCCTGGACACATTTACATGGGCGACCAGAGGGGGAACTAACACACAGCACAGGGAAAGATAATATAGGAACAAGATAACTGCCAAAAGTGTTAAAATTTTGACGGGGTGCTAAAAAAAAATCAGGACAGTTAAAAATCTCACCACAAATCAACATTTGGGGCAGATTTACTTACCCGGTGGTAATGTCAAGATACCAAGCGGCGCAATTCTCGTGAGGATTGGTCTTCCGGGCAGCTGGATGAGACCGTCACCTCTGCTCTCCTTCCTCAGCCTCTGCGCCCTCTGTCATTCACAGGTAAGTGATGAGGCCCCCAGCCCGCCAGACTAATGATTTCCCTGGGGTCCTCCAGCAAAAAAGACTCAGAACATTGGACCCGGTTAAGGGTGACACCTGTGGCATTTTACTGCTTGTCAATAACATAGAAATGGACGTATATGATGACAATGCCACTTGTCATCTATCTCATATCTATCTATCTCCTATCTATATATATATGATTTGTTAAAAGATATCTAGAAAATATGTGACTGATATAGTACACATACAATTATTGGTTACCAGCTATTTGGAGGATGTGCAGTTGTTATACACATATCTAGAAGAATATCACAAAGTAATTGTAAAACCTAATAATGTCATAAAGTAAGTAACGGCCCGGGGGATCAGCCTTGGGTCCTGGGTCTGCATCAGAAAGAATATAAAAATATATCAGTCCATGTAAAAAGTATACGCCGGCAGGAGCGATGAAGCCGGGGATGGCGATGCAGGAGAGTTATGTGGTGGAACAGACGACATCATGAATTTATTGGACCAATATTGGGAGTAATGATGGGGCAGAGCGGCGATGATAAGAATGATGAGAGTGATAGTGGCCTTGTCTCTGATGATATATGTGGCGCCTGGGATGATATATGTGGCACCTGGGATGATATATGTGGCGCCTGGGATGATATATGTGGCGCCTGGGATGATATATGTGGCGCCTGGGATGATATATGTGGCGCCTGGGATGATATATGTGGCGCCTGGGATGATATATGTGTGTGTGTGTCTGGGATGACATGTGCCGGGGAGACTGTGGCGCTGGGATGACATATTGGGCGGCCTGGGATGTTATGTAGTTTCCTGTGGATGATATATGTGGCGCCTGGGTGAGATATGTAGCGCTGGGATGAATATGGTGGCGCCTGGGATGAATATGTGGCGCTGGGATGTAATGTGGCGCCTGGCGTGAATAGTGGACGCCCTGGATGATAATGTGGCACGGGGAATAGTGGCACTGGAGAGCTATATCTGGGCCCTGGATGAATAGGTGCGCTCTGGGATGATTATATGTGGCGCTGGGATGATAATGTGCGCCTGGGATTGATATATGGGGCCTGGGAGATAATGTGCCCGTGGTGAATTGTCGATGGGATAATGTGACGCCGGGACTGATATAGTGGCGCTGGGATGCTAAGTTGTGGCCCCGGGATGAAATTATGTGGCACCTGGCATAATATCTGTGCCGACCCATAGGGATGATATGACTTCGCCATCGTGATCCTATATGTGCACCTCGGGAGATGACATTATGTGGCGCCTGGGATGTATATGTGGCACTGGATGATATATGTGGGCGCGGATGAGTATGATGTGGGTGGGTTATGAATGGCGCTGGGTGAATATACGTGGCGCCTGGGATGACGATAGTGGCGGATCCTGGGATGATATATGTGGCGCTGGGATGAATATGGTTGGCGCGGGCTGATATTATGTGGCACCTGGGATGATATTGTGGCGCCTGGTGCTCTATAGTGGCGCCTGGGATGATATATGGTGACTGGGCATGATGGCGGGGATTGATATATGTGGCGGCCTGGGATGATATATGTGGCGCCAGGGGATATATAGTGGACGCTGGGATGATATATGTCGGGCCTGGGATGACATATGTGGCGGCCTGGGATGGAAATATGTGGGCCTGCGGATGACCTATGTTGGCACGAGCAATGGGTGGGATGACATATGGTGGCGCCTGGTGAGTGATATTATGTGGGCTCTGGGATGCATCTCATGTAGTTCCTGGGTGTATTTGGCATGGATATATGTGGCGACTGGAGATATACTTGTGGCCCTGGGATTAGTGGCACTGATGAGGAGTGTGGCGCCTGGGATTGATATGTGGCGCTCTGCATGATTATGTGGCGCCGGGATGATGATATTGTGGCGACCTTGGATGATATATGGGGGTCCGTCTCTCTGGCCGGATGTCTCCACTATAACCCACGACGTCCTGAATTGATCTTTGACAGGAGGCAACTTGGGTGCAGTGTCCCTTTCACGGGGGAAATAATAAGCACCAATCAGCAGGGGAACCACAGGGGCCACTGATTATCATCTCCGGTGCCTTGTAGTAGGGGGGTCCAGCGCCTCCAAAGATGGTTTTACCTCCATAGATGTTTTCTACTGGTCACAGATCTGGATGTGGCCCTGGTGGTCAGTGATGATGTTCTTAGTTTTGAGGCCTGATGGATCATGTGCTGCCCCAGGGGATGGCAAGACTGAATGGTAGATGTTGGTAGTAGTAGTCACAGCGCAGGTGTCTCCGGCACCTAGATGGCCAGATGGTAGTAGTTGGTGCGGTCGCATACACGGAGGCAATGTAGAGGGTAACAGTAACACTTGTCCTTACTACAGCAGCACAGCCCTCATAATAACTCACAACAGGGGGCTGAAGGGTTAACAGTACAGAGAGTATAGTGCACCTGATGAGAGTAGTAGTAGTAGTGTCTCTCTTGTCCCAGGGTGTGGAGTGGCAGTCTAATCCTCCTACGGCACAGTGTGTCAGGACTGCTGGGACTTGTAGTTCTCCTCACACATCCTGGCAGCTTCCCTCAGGCAGAAGTCTCTAGAACTTCCTGAGGTAAAACTCTCCGCCCCTCCCCTCGTCCAATGAGAAGCTTGTTGTCGGGTCTGCCGGTGAAGTGCATTATGGGGGTGAGGTGTTTAACCCTTGCTGACTTACGTTCCTAATACACAGTTTAAACCCTTAACGACTTGGCCTTTTTTAGTTTTTTCACTTCCATTTTTCACTCACCAACTTCAAAAATCTATAACTTTTTTATTTTTCCACATAAAGACTTAATATTCCATGGCGCGTACTGGGAAGCGGGAAAAAAATTCCAAATGCAGTGAAAATGGTGAAAAAACACATTTGCGATGTTTTCTTGTGGGCTTGGATTTTACAGCTTTCCCTGTGCGCCCCAAATGACATGTCTACTTTATTCTTTGGGTCGGTACGATCACGTGGATACCATATTTGTATAGGTTTTATAATGTTTTCATACATTTAAAAAAATTAAAACCTCCTGTACAAAATATTTTTTTTAAATTTTCCATCTTCTGGCGCTAATAACTTTTTCATACTTTGGTGTACGGAGCTGTGGGTAGTGTCATTTTTTGTGAATTTTGATGGCGTTTTCATTGCTATAATTTTTGGGACTGTGCGACCTTTTGATCACTTTTTATGAATTTTTTTATATTTTTCAACTTTGGATGCTATTTTCCGTTACGGGGTTAAACGCAGTGAAAAACCGTTATTATATTTTGATAGATCATTTGATAGGGCATTTTTGGACGCGACGATACCTAATTTGTTTATGATTTTTACTGTTTATTTATATTTATATCAGTTCTAGGGAAAGGGGGGTGATTTGAATTTTTAGGTTTTTTTATTACAATTTTTATTTTTACTTTTACTATTTTTCAGACTCCCTAGGGTACTCTAACCCTAGGTAGTCTGATTCATCCTATCATATACTGCCATACTACTGTATGGCAGTATATGTGGATTTTACTCCCCATCCATTACAATGTGCAATTAGCACATCGTAATGCATGGGTTAAAATGAAGTAGCCTCGGGTATTCGGAACACCCGGGCCTACCATGGTGACGGATCGCCGCTCCCCGTGACGTCATCGGGGAGCGACGATCCGCGACAAGATGGCGGCAGCATTGCCGGCGGCGATCGAGGTAAGCCTTTGCTGCAGTATGCGGCTATGGAGAGGGATCTAGTACTAGTACGGCGTCGGGAAGGGGTTAAGGCCTCATTCACACAGGCCGTACAGCCGCGCGCAGGAGAGCGGAGGGGAGCGCTGCTGATTGTACCCTCACTAAGAGCGGTGTCCAGCACTGGGGCATTACACGTATCACTGTGCACCACACATGTTGCTCCCTCTTATTATAACCATTTCCGAAGTCGCAGAATCGTTTTGAATGCGCCTTATGGAAAGTTCGGCAGACAAACCTCAGGGGTCACCGGTCACTACCTCTGCTGCCCTGTAGTAGGGTATCCAGTACCTCCAAAGAGGCAGGGGTGTAACTACAGTGGTAGCAGCCATAGCAGATGGGGCCCATAGTGTCAGGGGGCCCCCATTATATATATATATATATTAGCCCATATTTATTAAAGCCTTTGCGCCAGTTTTCTATCTGATTTTGCGCTTTCTTTTTAGAGCAAACTGCTCTCACATGTATTTCTAAAGTGTCCACGGCACAAAATTCTGCACATAAATCCTGTGCACCGTCGGACCATGCCCACACCTTGGCATGGTCTAAAATAGTGCAAACTGTACTAGGGGCAGTGTCCTGTGTAGTGTGCAGTGGGCGCCAGATTTACGATTTGTGGCTCACGTTCTTCATGAACCTAGCACCCCCTGGCGCCAACTTTTTTTTGTGCACCTTTAACATGGGCCGTGCGACACAATCCTGTTGGACACTGCATGATAAATGTGGCGCAAGCTCCGTCTCTGCACCGGAACGCCCCTTTATGTGCAGAAGTTTGTGTCGCATTGGGCATAGGGCAGCAGCGACACATATGAGTCTCAGACACTTTATAAATACATGTGTGAGCAGTTTGCACTAAACAGAATGTGCAATGTCCGACAGAAAACTGGCGCAAAGGATTTAAAGGGAACCTGTCACCAGAATTTTACCACCCTGACTAACAATGCCTGCTGAGAAAGGGTTATAAGTGTTCCCCATACCACCTAAAATTAGCTGCCTGTGGGACACTGTACCTTAATTACAGTTGTTTTTGATATGCTGCCAGTAAACCACACCCTATTATTTTGACGGACAGCTCTGCCTTGCGTTACACACGCGTTACACACATGTGACCAGTGTGACATCACCTCAGGTCCTTTAGCCTCCTAACATTAGCAAACTATACCCGTACTGTACTGTATTGTACTGTATGTATCTGATCACATGAAATCACAGCAGCCTCCATGGAGGATGGAGAGAAGTAGTAAACATTGGAGGCTGCTGTGATTTCATGTGATCAGATACATACATGGGGTACATATTGCAAATGTAAAGGAGACAGGACCTTGGCATCACCCTGGTCACATGACATGAACACCTGAATATTAAGGAAGCATAAGGCATGGGGAGGATTATATGGGAGGGGCCGGATGAGCAGGACACACCCCTCTCATGGCAGGTAATAGAAGATAAAATTGATTTATGGAAATGTGAAGAAAACAATATTTAGCAAAAACAAGGGCGTCAGTTAGTTACTAGAGCTCTATAGGAACCTGTCACAAGCTGTATATGTGCAAATGTGCTGACAGGTTCCCTTTAATAAATCTGGGTCAATGTGTTTAAGCCTGTATATTTTTATGTGTTATGTAGAAAGCATGATGTATGGTTTTCTGAAATTGTCTTTCTGTCTTGCATAGAAGTACTGTATAAGGACAGGGACCAAGTATCAGGCCTGTAGAATTTCTGTAGTGGACATTAAAGAGGTTGGCCATCCATATTGACAAGGGGCATCCATATTGTACTTACCCTTGTAAAGTTTCTCTCTAGTCTCTTGACGGCACCTCTGATGCTACAGACGAGTGTGACAACGTGACCTAAGGCTGACAGACTAATACTGAAAGCTATGCTGCCGCTCCCCCCCCATTTTGGCCGCCCTAGGCACCGTGTCCATGGTGCCAATTCTGCCCCCCGAAGCCAGTTCTGCCCCAGAAGTCGCATCACTGCCAGTGCTCGCCCCCGCCCCTTTCTATAGAGATATAAGGTGCACGGCGAACATGTCCGGCGTTGTACCGCTCCATACCGCGGCGTGCGACAATTGCCGACCTATGGGGGACGTATATACGGCGGCCATATATAAGCCCCCCAACGGTTGTGTGTATTCAGCCTAAGTTCTATTGTGGTACACGAGGAGGTTACTGTATGTGTTATTTACAATTGTAGAATAGAACAAGTATAACAAGGGGGAAACATTTGAATTTACTGCCTAATGCACCAAAATCCCTTGTCCCGGCCCTGGGAGGGGGTGCAGTGCTGATCCCTAGCATCTCATGAACCCCCATAACCGCAGCATGTCTCCCCCCTATAACACACACACAGCCGCTCATCACATCAGGAATAATCCAGACATAAAAGTGATGAATAAATAACAGAAGAGTTTATTCTGATGCTATATACTCCTAGTAGGACAGGTTGGGGTGATGCCGCTGTATGACCGGGGTCTCTGTGCTCCTCCTATTATCATGGCTGCAGACGGCAGGAATCGTGATGCTGAGAGTGAGAAGAGCCGGAGGATCCCGGAGACTGCAGCAAGACGGAAAGAGAGAAAACTGCATCACTACAAGATTGTATGAGGGGACATTACACCCGAAATCCCAGAATCACTATGAAGAGGGACCATTACCACAGGTTACAGGACTATAGTGATGTGCACAGCCCTAACCCTGCTGTGCTGACATCTCATTGTTACTATGGGCAACTACTAATGAGAGGCACAGAAGTGCACAGATATACAAGCAGGTAACAGAGTATACAGCAGTGTACATGATAGAGCACTGTACCTCCATGGTGATGACCGCAGCCATGAAGACGATGATCCAGTGATGTGCTGTGGTTCCTCACGAAGACGACACCATCAATTTATTGGATCAATATTGGGAGTGATGATTGGGGAAGGTGATGATGATTGGTGAAGGTGATGATGGGGGTGATAGTGGCGCTGCCTCTGATGGTATATGAGGCGCCATGCAACACTCGGTGGTTGGAGGTCAGATGTTGCTCTTGGCCTTTACATCCGGATGAAAGGGTTATCCTTGATCTTTTAAGAAGGGTAGATCAGAGGGCAGGCTGGCGGGAGGGCTGGTGTCCATCCTGGGTGGAAAAGGAGGATCTGAGGTTTTTGTCTCTATTCTCTGCCAGTCTATTGCTGCATAAAATGGATGCTGACGGACGTCTCCACAATATCCTGGATGTTTTAGTTGCTGTTTGCTGAGCAGGTTGGATATAATGTCCCTTGTCTCTGTGGTAAAATTGTCCGGAAAGATGGGATCACCAGCTACGACCACATCCCGGAGATGGCGCATTGTTCTGCATGTGCCGAATGGGTAATTGTTGGTCAGTAGGCGATACAGGAGGACCCCAAATGACCACCAGTCAGAAGATCTACCAACAGGGCCACCGGTGATCATCTCTGGGGATTTGTAGTAGGCAGTGCCAGCTCCTCCAAATATAGTTTTGCCTCCGAAGATGTTCTCCACTGCCACACCGAAATCGCAGATCCGGACATGTCCCTGGTGGCGATGTTGCTTGTTTTGATGTCCCGATGGATGACCCCCAGCTTGTGCTTGTGCTGTAGCCCACATATGATCTGGGCTGTAGACAGGGTGGTGGTCTTTACATCAAGGGGTCCCTCTGCCTCCAGAAGCTTCTCCAAATCGCTGGCAGGGAGGAGCTCCATGATCAGGAAGGCGAATGATGGAGTCTGGAAGGTGGAAAATAAGAGGCAGATATAGGGGTTTCCGGCTACGTCCTGCAGCATCCTTTTCTCCAGCTGGATTTTATCTGTATTGATTTTGGTGAGGACTTTAATGTCCACGGTGCTGCTCTTATCTCTCACTGATGCCAGGTACACAAACCCAAATCCTCCTCTCCCAAGTTCTTTCTGGAAAGTGAAGCGAACCAGTCCACGGGGAGCGATAGTACTTACAGTGGTGGCAGCTCCATTGTCATCCAGCTTCACTTTTTTGTTGGCCTCTTCTGTCCTCCAGAGGAATGGATGGAGGGAACTTGGTCCTGCACAGATTGGGATCCACATTTTTTGGATCCTCCATGGCTTGAGGCCTGTCTGGAGATGTAATTCTCTACATCACTACTTGTGATGATCTTCTCTTTTGTTTGATCTTCCTCTTCACTCTCCCTCTTCCTCTTCATGCCTTCCCCCTTCTCCCCTGAAGGGGGCGACATCTCTGGTGAGATGAGGTGTCACCGATGCTCCTACTCCTCTCCTTCCCCCAGATGCTCCTACTCCTCTCCTTCCCCCAGATACCCAATTCACAGAAAAATATGTGAACCCCTTATGGAAGTTTAAAAGAAACCTATCAGCAGTTTTGCTCCTGCAGAGTTGTTACGTGTTAGGACATTCACAGTGGGGCAGATTAACTTACCCGGTCCACTCGCGATCCAGCGGCGCGTTCTCTGCGGTGGATTCGGGTCCGGCCGGGATTTATTAAGGTAGTTCCTCCGACGTCCACCAGGTGGTGCTGCTGCGCAGAAGAGCATTGGAACGCACTGGAATACACCGAGCCGGGCCGAGTGAAGGTAAGTGCAAAGTGCGACACATTTTTTTTTAAATGCGGCGTTTTTTCCGAATCCATTGGGTTTTCGTTCGCCCACGCCCCCCGATTTCCGTCGCGTGCATGCCAGCGCCGATGCGCCACAATCCGATCGCATGCGCCAAAATCCCGGGGCAATTCAGGGGAAATCGGAAATATTTGGGTAACACGTCGGGAAAACGCGAATTGGGCCCTTAGTAAATGACCTCCAATGTGTGTCCCCGCTGTACCAGGATGACAGGCGAAGTCTAGACCAAATGATTGGGGTAAATTCAGCAAAGGAACGGACCATGTTTTACACAGTGACTGTGGCAGTGTGAAATAGACCTCAGTATTGGTCCTGGAGACTTGTGTTATCCCATCTCTGTGTGATTTATAATAGCAGCATCCTGGATTTATATTCTAGGATTGTAGCAACCTGCGGATGTGTCCTCACACTGCTGTGCTCTTAGCTCTCTACTGTGGCTGTAACAGGTAAAAATAAGGAACAGTTCAATGGATGTGAAGACTTTTGCAACCCTCTGTATCTGCCCCACCCTTTTCATTCCCTTTTATTATTATTAACAGTTGCAGCCACAAACCTACATTTATTTTATTGATATTTTATGTGATGGGACAACAGAAAGTATCCAGTATTTGTGAAGTGTAATGAAAATCATAGCAAAAAAATATTAAAAAGAAGCTCTGCTATACCCTGTAATATCATACATGGAAGTTCTGGATATTTGAGTGTAAATCGGCCAGGAAAAGTCCATACAGGCAAAAAATAAATGTCTGTGGCACCTACAAGTTAGCATAGAAATCTTTACTGGTAATCCATTATACACCGACCACATGATTGTCACGTGTCTTTTAGAAGACAGAACCTGGAGGTGCCACAGACATTTATTGTTTACTTGTAATGAAAATCAGATTTGCTTTTAGGAATCCTGGCAAATTAAAAGAGAAATGTTTGGTGTGTATATGTATTCAGCCCCCTGAGTCACTAGTTTGTAGGACCATCTTTAGCTACAGTGACAGGTCCTAGTGCTGCACATCAATTGGTTGAAGGTTCACCCCCTTCTTCTTTGTACATCTAGAGGCTGGAGGTTCCTCCATTCTTCTTTATACATCTAGAGGCTGGAGGTTCCCCCATTCTTCTTTGTACATCTAGAGGCTGGAGGTTCCCCCCTTCTTCTTTGTACAACTAGAGGCTGGAGGTTCCCCCATTCTTCGTTGTACATCTAGAGGCTGGAGGTTCCCCCCTTCTTCTTTGCACATCTAGAGGCTGGAGGTTCCCACTTCTTCTTTGCACATCTAGAGGCTGGAGGTTCCTCCATTCTTCTTTGTACATCTAGAGGCTGGAGGTCCCCCCCATTCTTCTTTGCAGATCTAGAGGCTGGAGGTTACCTAATTTTTCATCTAGAGTCTGGAGGTTCTTCTGTTTTTTCTCTGTGGCTAGCACAGCCTGGGCAATCAGTCTGCGAAGATGGGGACATTATAAATTGGAGTACATGCTATAGTACTATATCATATTGTGTGAGACCGGTGTGTGTGTGACATCTTGAAAGTTTGGAGGTAAAGACTGACTTTAATGGTAAACCTTCTTTGTACAAGGACTCCAAGAAACTGTGTAATATCTTACCAGAACAAAGTTCTTCCCTCCTCACTTACTTTGGCTATTAGCATTGTATCTTAACCTGTTTTAACTATGAAATCTCTGCTGAATTCCATCTTGCTAGACACACAATAGCACAGCACAATGTCAGATAACATAGAGCTCAATGAAGAGGGAAGGGTAGGTGTGAGTCACAGCAGGTAGGTCTCCGCTTTCTCACCTGTGACCTCATCTCTATGTAATCAATAACCTGGTGGCCTGGGGTCAGTTTGTCCCTCTCCTATAAGTGAGACCCAATTCCGACCGCTATATTTCTCATATTCTGTGAGTCATATATTACCTAGCAGATATACTAGAAATAATTGTATGGTATCATCCGCCTCGCTCCTCTGTGACATGTCTCTTCTTCCTCCGCTTCGGAAATATTATCGGTGAAGCTAGTGAGCGACAGCTGGACATATGTGTGTGGGCAGCAATCCTGGCATGTAATATTGATCAAGGACACAGAGGTAAATGAGATCAGGTGGAGGCCATGTCACAGAACATCTCGCCTGTTGTGTCCTTCTTCCATCCTGCGCTATATTAGGACTGAGGAACATGACGGCCTCGCCTCCCCAGGGAGCTGCCATCACGGAGAAGTAGGCGGACAGCGATCCTGCAAAAAAGCTGCAATGACAAAAACTACTTTATATATAATTTAATTGACGTAAAACTTTCAGTTCCTTAATTTGTGAAATAGATTCTCGTCTACGCTCTACCTACGCAAATTCTGAAGCCTGTTGTTTAATGAGAGACAGAAGGGGCTGACGTCTGAGGGGTCAGTCTGACGCTATAGGGAGTCGGCCTATAGGACCTGCTGCAGATGTCACTAGTCACAGCGACTGGACTCTCTTATTGTAAAGATGGGAAGTATTTGCTGTTGGGGGGAAATCTATCCATTAGTGAAAACAATAAACCAGCAACAAAAACCTGAGGGACTGATTTTGTCCAAAATTTTTTTTAAACCTTCATACGTACCTATTTGAATATCTTCACAGCTCCAGTAGCAGCTGTCCTATAGTTTAAGTTCCAGTAGGAGCTCTCCCATATTTCCAGCTACAGAAGAAGCTCTCTCATAGCTCCAGTAGCAGATCCCATGTAATCCCAGTAGCAATTCTCTCATAGTTCCAGCTCCAGTAGCAGCTCTCCTGTAGTTCCAGTTCCAGTAGCAACTCTCCTGTAGTTCCGGTTCCAGTAGCAGGTCTTCTGTAGTTCCGGTTCCAGTAGCAGCTTTCCTGTAGTTCCAGTTCTAGTAGCAGGTCTTCTGTAGTTCCAGTTCCAGTAGCAGCTTTCCTGTAGTTCCAGTTCTAGTAGCAGGTCTTCTGTAGTTCCAGTTCCAGTAGCATCTCTTAAGTGACTTCAGTTCCAGTAGCAGCTCTCCTGTAGTTCCAGTTCCAGTAGCAGCTCTCCTGTAGTTCCAGTTCCAGTAGCAGCTCTCCTGTAGTTCCAGTTCCAGTAGCAGGTCTTATGTAGTTCCAGTTCCAGTAGCAGGTCTTATGTAGTTCCAGTAGCAGCTCTTCTGTAGTTTCAGTTCCAGTAGCAGCTTTCCTGTAGTTCCAATTCTAGTAGCAGCTCTTCTGTAGTTCCAGTTCCAGTAGCAGCTCTCCTATAGTTCCAGTTCCAGTAACAGGTCTTCTGTAGTTCCAGTTCCAGTAGCAGCTCTTCTGTAGTTCCAGTTCCAGTAGCAGGTCTTCTGTAGTTCCAGTAGCAGCTCTCCTGTAGTTCCAGTAGCAGCTCTTCTGTAGTTCCAGTTCCACTAGCAGCTCTCCTGTAGTTCCAGTTCCAGTGGCAGCTCCTCTGTAGTTCCAATTCCAGTAGCAGCTCTTCTGTAGTTCCAGTAGCAGCTCTTCTGTAGTTCCAGTAGCAGCTCTTCTGTAGTTCCAGTTGCAGTAGCAGCTCTTCTGTAGTTCCAGTAGCAGTTCTTCTGTAGTTCCAGTTCCAGTAGCAGCTCTTCTGTAGTTCCAGTAGCAGCTCTTCTGTAGTTCCAGTTCCAGTAGCAGATCTCCCATACTTTCAGCTCCAGTAACAGCTCTCCTGTAGTTCCAGTAGCAGCTCTGCTGTAGTTCCAGTAGCAGCTCTTCTGTAGTTCCAGTAGCAGCTCTTCTGTAGTTCCAGTAGCAGCTCTTCTGTAGTTCCAGTAGCAGCTCTCCTGTAGTTCCAGTTCCAGTAGCAGCTCTTCTGTAGTTCCAGTTCCAGCTCTTCTGTAGTTCCAGTAGCAGCTCTCCTGTAGTTCCAGTTCCAGTGGCAGCTCCTCTGTAGTTCCAGTTCCAGTAGCAGCTCTTCTGTAGTTCCAGTTCCAGTGGCAGCACCTCTGTAGTTCCAGTTCCAGTAGCAGCTCTTCTGTAGTTCCAGTAGCAGCTCTTCTGTAGTTCCAGTAGCAGCTCTTCTGTAGTTCCAGTTCCAGTAGCAGCTCTGCCATACTTTCAGCTCCAGTAACAGCTCTCCTGTAGTTCCAGTAGCAGCTCTCCCATATTTCCAGGTGTGTACTTCTAGCAGTTTGTGGTCTTGTTTTACTGGAAGTGATTACATGATGACATCATTCATTCGGATATAGCCACGGAGGCCAAGGATTGAATCTGCATAATGCAACAGGTCCTGGAGCCTCAGGATTGGGTATGCTGCCCTGGAACTGGATGACCCTCCAAAGAGGTAAGTATACGTTTTTTTTACTTTTAATAAAAACCTGCTCCATCATGTATTTTTGTTTTCGATAACTAGGCTTCCCCCTTAAATAACCAGAATACCCCTTTAATAAATATGAACAATCTACTGGAAAATGGCAGGTCTTGAACTAGTCCATTTTTTGTCCTATGCAATAATTTCCTGCATTTTTGCGTCTGGATATATATATGAGCACCCACCCTAAGTGTCTCCCCACTGTCTATAGGTAGGTTGCATAATTGGTAAGTATCAGTAGACCTATTGGAATAAATCCAATAGATCCCAACAACTATAGTGACCACCTTAGTATATGACACATATTCAGGTTTCCGTTATAGGTTCTCGTTTTTTACGGCTTCAAAAAGTGCATAAAAAACCAGCAGTGTTTTTGGAACTTTTTCCTTGAAAAACTTCATTACAGAAAAGACGTGACGCATCCTTGCACACGGCCCTTGTGTCTTGTATGAATTCCTGATACACACAAAGCGCTGGCTGTACCCGTGGCACAGAACACGACGTGCCACAAAGGACCAGGAGATAAATATGTATTTTTTATTGTGTTTCTTTACTTGACTCGTATCCGACAGGCGCAGATCTTGCTTCATCACAATCCATCCTTCCTTCTACTTTTCATAAAAAAAAAAAAAAAGTGATAATATAAAAAGCTATTTTTCCACTGAATGTAATTTCACAGCGTGTTCTGCCGAATGACAATAAATTAGTATATTTTAAACAAAAATACAAAAAGTTAATACCGCACAAGTTTTTTGCACATTTATTTAGATTCATTTGCGTTGTCATTGTCATGGTTTAAGAACATTTCTTGTAAGATTTCCATTTTTACACATACAAGGGGACTTGTGTTTTGCAGGACAAGTCCTTATAACTTACTGCTGCTTGATTTTTTTTTAAGTGACATTAAAATTTCACTATACATTGGGCATCTGTGTTTCTCCATTACCTTATTAATCAGCCCATGTCTCCCATATAACGGCTGCTGACTTCTTCTTGTGTAAGTCACAGACATGCTCCAGCCCAGGCCCAACCATCTCACAGCGACAAGCCTAATTAGCATAGTTAAGGGGTAGTTTAAGTACCGACTTGCCGCTCCATTCATTTGGGGTACAACAAGCCCCTTGTGATTCATGGGGGTCCCAACACTAGGCACCCTGCCGATATCTTGCAGTGATTGGACCACCCAACCATGACAAGGTATTGGCGGGGTGCCTAGTGTTGGGACCCCCATGAATCACAAGGGGCTTGTTGTACCCCAAATGAATGGAGCGGCAAGTCGGATCTGCACGGTTCTGTTCCAATCACTGTATTTGGCACTGACAGAAGTAGTGATCTCCGGTATGTCCATGAGCACCATAGAGATGAATAGAGCAGCAGACATCTGTGTGACGGCAGCTCTGTTAATTTCGGGTACAATGGACTCCCATTTTAGTAAACTTTGGGGGTCCCAAAACTGGGACATCCACCGATCAGTGAGATATCCTCTACCCTATGGATAAATTATGCTAATGAGACTCTCTATTGTCAACTGATAGTTGTACCGATCTCTTTATTGTCAATTGGGTGGTCCTGGGCTGGAGCGGACAGATGACTCCGCCCATCTTCCAGTCTAGATTAAAAAATATCGATAGATTATTCTACTTTGCCAGAATCGGAGGATTCACACCTAATAAGTGATGCAAGGAGCAGAAATTTATAAAACTGCCGTGGACCTGTAGAAGGAATCTCGCTTCTATTTTACTGATATTATACAATTTTCACTCTTAGAAAAGCAATTTTTCCTTGTTTAATCACTCTCGATTGTTTGTCAGGTGATTGACCTACTGCGATCCCCCAGCAGCCCCCGCCGGAGGCACAATTAATTCCGGATGAGATTTCTCTAATTATATTTATTAATCTTAATGACCTTCTTCTCAAACACAATCACATCCTATATGATTTCCAGTGACAAGAATAGGAAGGTTGATTTGGCACTAAAAATATCAGCTTCCTTCCTACCGACCTACCTACTTACCTTGGTCTGATTTCCCCTGATTCCATCCCCTTTATAAGATTTTAAAGGGATTATCCAGTGTTATGTTAATTAATGACATATCAGCTTCTCATATAAACCATTTCCAAGCAGTATCAAGAAGCTGGACAACCCCTTTAAGTCTCTGTAAGCTCAATGCACCAAAAAAAGCAAATATTTTCCTGGGCTAGAAGATTGTCTTAACCAGATACTATTGTAACAAACCCTCTGCTTTGGATTTGTCTTTGTTTGCAGAGCGTTGCAGGTAAAGTTCTGGAGAAAACGATTGAAGAATGGATGAGATATAAAGAGGACTGCTACCGATGGATGACGAGCACCCCGCATCCTCAAGGTCAGCACCCACCCAGGACTGTAGTCATCATTGTGTATAAATATGTTAGATCACAGTGTGTGGGCGGGGTAATCCGGACTCTCACTGTCAATCACTGTGTGTGGGTGGGGTAATCCGGACTCTCACTGTCAATCACTGTGCATAGGCAGAGTAATAAGGACTCTCACTGTCAATCACTGCCTGTGGGCGGAGTAATCAGTACTCTCACTGTCAATCACTGTGTGTGGGCCGAGTAATCCGGACTCTCACTTTCAATCACTGTGTGTGAGGGGAGTAATCAGGACTGTCACTGTCAATCACTGTGTGTGGACGGAGTAATCAGGACTCTCACTGTCAATCACTGTGTGTGGGCGGACTAATCTGGACTCTCACTGTCAATCACTGTGTGTGGGTGGAATAATCAGGACTAGGACTGTCAATCACTGTATGGGTGGAGTAATGAGGATTCTCAATATCAATCTATTTGTTTGGGCGGAGTTATCAGGACTAGGACTGCCAATCACAGTTTATGGGACGGAGTAATCAGGACTCTCACTGTCAATCACTTTGTTTGGGCGGAGTATTCAGGACTCTCACTGTCAATAACTACCTGTGGGTGGGGTTATCAGCACCATGACCATTTCCTATAAGTCCTGCTAAACCTATACATCATAGAGCTCAGGTTCTCTCTTTTAGACTTTGTGTTCTTATGTGTGAACCCTTACAATCACCATTTCCCCCTTATAAGTGATGCAGCAGTTTTGGTACATGTCCTGGCTTTTTCCTGCACATTCTTATCAGCAATGTAACATTTTGTGCTAATGAAGAGGAATTCTAAGAATATCCAGCGTGCGGCCATGAAGATGTAATGTGCGAGGTCAATATTATACATCAACCAGCATCTCCATCTATTATATACTGTATATTGTACGTCCCCTTAACATCTTAGCCCTTGAGCCAGCATCTCCTGTCAAGCTTTTAAAATTCCATCCAGCTTATTCTTAGTTATATCATGTCTATATCTTTTTTGGGGTGTCTCATGGAGGTTAACGTGAACTTAGCACTGAGTGCCTAATCTTCTGCATAAACACAAGAAATATGGTCACCAAGAACCACCACTAGTGGGAGCTCCAGAGCTTTTAGGGAACTATAATGTCATGTACTCCCTCTAGTGGTGGCTACAGGTATTCTCTATGTTTATAACTCTCTATAGAGCTCTTTGTAGATAGATTAGGAAACTATTTAGCACAGATTTCTGAACCTAAGGCCTGGTGATAAAACACGGACATTTATATTAAAGATGTATTATTTAGTGCAGTGACTCATATTTCCAGTAGATTTGTGAAACCAGCATGTCTTAAATGCCAGCAGTTTCCCAGGTCACATTGCTGCAGGGCAGGCGACCTTCCAACTTTCAGAAAATTACTCTGACCGGAAAGCTGGGTGACATTTACCCGAGGGTCAGGGCACAAGGAAATCGCTTTTTATTTTAGCTGCTGCCCACGTGTTTACCATATGTGTGATTGAGGATGTGACGCAGAGCTTGCACTCTAATGCTGATAGCAGCTGTGTATACTGATGGGATACTGAGCAACTGTGACCCCTATAAATGTATATATAATCCCTCTTTATATATAGCGTCCTACTTTGCGCCTGTACCTCTTACATTGTTCCCACATATGGCATGTCCACTGATAAATCTATCAAAGAGGCCCCAGCCAGTGTTTAAAGGTAGTAGGGGTCATTTACTAAGGGCCCGAATCGTGTTTTGCCGACGGGTTATCCGATTTGCGCCGATCTTCCCTGAATTGCCCTGGGATTTCTGCGCACGTGATCGGATTGTGGGGCATCGGGGCCGGTATGCATACAACGAAAATCGGGGGGTGGGGGGTGGGGGTGTGTGGCCATACGAAAACTCGACGGATTCGGAAAACCCGCCGCATTTTTAAAAAAAAAGTGTCGCTTGACACGCGCTTACCTGCACCCAGCGTAGGACGGTGCATTTCGATGAACTGTCGGAGGAACTGCCTTAGTGAATCGCGGCTGGACCCGAATCCTCAGCAGAAAACGCGCCGCTGGAACGCGAATGGACCAGGTAAGTAAATCTGCCCCAATGTGTCAGCAGGTGTGACCAGGCAGTGTTAATTATTGTCCCTGGAGAGATGTGTAATCATAACTCTGTATATTTAGTAGCAGCAGGGCTATTGTGGGTGTGTCCTCACACTTCTGTGCTCTGTGCTTCCTGCAGGCAGTGTCAGGTATTCTGCTTGAAAAGGTGTGTAATCACACATATGCATGTGATGTTAGTAGCAGCAGGGCTGTGAAATTTGGAATTGTCTTCCAAGATTGTACACTGCTGTGCTAAGTGCTTCCTGCAGGCAGTGTCAGGTATTATGCTTGGAAAGGTGTGTAATCACACCTCTGTGTGTGATGTTAGTAGCAGCAGGACTGTGATATATGGATTTATATTCCAGGATTTTACTGGGGGCATTTCCTCACACTGCTGTGCTCTGTGCTCTCAGCAGTCTCCCCATCACCATACTATCAGTACATCTTCTATTGTTCCTTTTCCTCATAGGTCTCTATTGCAACCGCACTTTTGACATGTACGCCTGCTGGCCAGATGGGACGCCGGGCGCGCTCACCAGCGTCTCCTGTCCGTATTATCTCCCTTGGTTCCAGAAAGGTAATTGAATTCTTTCATTTAACAACCACAATAGGAAAAACCATTGGATACTGGATTGGATACACATCATAGAGAAGAACTTAGTGCAAATGCTGCTACATAGACTGCACATAGATGAGTGACGAGTGCCCTCTAGTGGTGACGTTGGGATATGCACAATAAATCATAGAAGATCTGTAAGTTACATATACAGGCAGTCCCCGAGTTACATACAAGATAAGTTCCGTTGGTTTGTTAAGTTGCATCTGGATGTAAGTCGGAACTGTAGATTTTACAATTGTAACCCCAGCCAAATTTTTTGGGTCTCTATGACAATTGGATTGGATTGTCATAAGAACCAGGATTAACAATAAAGCTTAATTTCAGACACCTCTGATAACTATTATAGCTGTTTATTGTAGCCTAAGGCAAAATTAAATTAGATTACCAATACTCCGTTTGTAACTAGGGGTCGTGTTCTTAAGTAGGGGACCGCCTGTGCATACATGCTCTGATGCCACACTGATGACGTGATGTATGTGCACTGTATGTGGGCTGCCATGTGGATATTCTCACCATCAGCCTCTTTAGAGAATTGCCCATTATCAGGTTTGTGTCTTGACAGTAAAACACGGCCAGGTATCACGACGCTGTGGACTTGACGGAAACTGGGTGATGATCAATGGCACGCAACCGTGGAGGAACTCATCACAGTGCGACGACGAGATGGAGATGACAAAGGAAGAGGTGATAGCATATAGGATGCCGGATTATTTCAGGCTCCTGTAGCTGGATATGGGTGTTACATACTCATTATAGCGCCCCCTGCTGCTCGTGTGATTTCCTCTAACTATGTCCACCTGATGCGGTCAGTGCTGATGGTCGCACATGCTCAGTAGCTCAATGCCCTATGTCTGGACACATTACATGGGCGCCCAGAGGGGGAACTAACACAACAGCAGCAGGGAATAATATAGGAACATAGATAACTGCAAAATTGTAAATTTATATACGGGGTGATAAAAAAAAAATCAGGACAGTAAAACATCTCACAAAATACACATTGGGGCAGATTTACTTACCCGGTCCTGTCACGATCCAGCGGCGCATTCTCCGTTGAGGATTCGGGTCTTCCGGTGATTCACTAAGGTAGTGCGCCCGATGTCCACCAGGTGTGGCTGCTGCGTCGAGGTCCGCTGGAGTTCACCATCCTATCCTGGGCGCATGTAAGCGCGTGTCAAGCGACACAGTTTTTTTAAAAAAAATACAGCGTTTTTTCCACAATCCGATCGCGTGCGCCAAAAACCCGGGGCAATTCAGCGAAAAACCTTGCAAATTGGTAATATTTGGGAAACCCAACGAAAAATTGCGATTCGGGCCCTTAGTAAATGACCCCCATTGGATCGAAGAACTAAAAATACACACGGCAAAAAGTTTTCAAAAATCTATCCAATGATACCACACTCTGCCCCCTACCATGGGGGTGGCGCAGGGGCAACTTAAAAATCTTAAAAGGGAACCCCCATTTTTTATTGCAGATTGGTTTTCTGGGGAACCCCAATCAGAATGGGGGAGATGCTTATACTTTGACATATTCGGACTGGCTGTGTAACGTTACACTTTGTTTTCCTAGGTGGGGACTAAGGATTTGCTCCTCAGTTTCAGGGCCCTGTACACGGTGGGGTATTCAGTGTCCTTGATGGCCCTCCTATCATCCCTACTGATCCTTACCATGTGTAGGTAAATATCTCTTCTACCCCACAAGACTTCTGTATGTAGAATACGGATACACAGGACATTGGACCATCAGTACTTTTGGTTTGCATCGACTCATGACAAGTTCTTATATCCTGACAGGAAACTTCGCTGCACCAGGAACTACATCCACGCCAACCTCTTCTTCTCCTTCGCCCTACGCGGGATATCGGTCATTGTGAAGGATGTGTTGTTGGAGAAGAGATGGGGCATGCAGATCATCGAGGTGTCAGACTGGGAAATCCTCATCAGCAACAAGGTACGGCAGAGAGATCCCTCATCCAGGTTCTCCGAGTCTATAATGATTAGGAGAAGCCTTCAAAGATGGACCAGTGATGGTCTGGAAGCTGGTGCTATAGACCATCATCAGACAATGACCATCCTGCTCTCGTGGTTTTAAAGGGTTATTAAAAAAAACCCCAAAACTAAAGTTCTTCATATCGCCTGTCGGTGAATTGGTTTCTAATATCTGACCCTACCTTAAAACATGGTTAGAGTCCATAGGGGTCTTATAAGATCAGGGAATTTGTCCCAATTCATGTGCTTAATACACCCCTTCCCCTACAACCTATACCAAAGACACATTTTATAGGTTAGATCTAGACACAATGAGGTGTAACGAGGTGGAGATTGTATGAATATGCGGGATAATGTACAAGATGTACATCCGATATGGTGACTGTACAAGTTTCCTATTTTTATCTTCTCCATTAGGCTCACACATCATGACCACCACTCCTTCCAATCATGACATGTTTTCTGTATAGGTTCTTCCCTTTTCCATTATCTTCTTTTGGCCCAGGCCATCATGACCACCACTACTTCCATCCATGACATGTTTTCTATAAAGGGTCTTCTCTTTTCCATTATCCTCTCATTTGGCCCAGACCACCACTCCTTCCAACCAAGCCCAACCTACATCCAACAACTACTTTTGTGTCGCAAATTGCCAATATGACAATTAAAGCAGTAACCTATTAATCCCAGTTCTATCCCAAATTTCAACCATATTGGTGTCCTGAGGACACTAATACAACAGCAAGAAGATGGATAAATTTGGATTATAGCTTCTTTCCAGGCTCCCGAAGAGGAAGTATCAAGGGACCCAGAGCAGGAGCTCCAACGATAATCCATCGCTGTCCACACCTTCTCGCTTCTCGTGTAGTTCAGGCAGCCAAGGAGGTGTCGCTTTATAGCACTGAGCATAGCATGTCCATGGCTGTCTTAGATCGCAGGAGGAAGGCTTGAGTCATGTCTAGCTAATTCTGTGGTGGGGTGAAAACCTGGGTGCCTACAGAAAGGGCTCCGAGTGCCACCGGCTCGCCAACCACTGCTATAAAGAGTCTTCTCTTTTCCATCTTCTTTTGGCGCAGACCATCATGACCAGCACTCCTTCCAACCATGACTTGTTTTCTGTAAAGGTTCCTCTCTTCCATTATCCTCTCTCTTGGCCTAGACCAGTGGTGCCAAAGGCGGCACTCGGAGCCCTTTCTGTGGGCACTCAGGCCATCACCCCAGCATGAAGTTCACCAGACAGGACTCAAAGAATCTTCCTTTAGAATCTTCCTACAATGATAGGCAAATAACCCTCCTCCTTTCAACTGCGTTGGTGTCTTTAGGAGGCTGAACGATTGAAAGTTGTCAATGAACAAGGAGAAATACATTACTGCTTAAATAGCTGTGCTGGCACTTTTGCAATAAATAAGTGGCTTTTGGTTGAAGTTTGGGCACTCAGGCTCTAAAAGGTTCGCCATCACTGGCCCAGACCATCATGACCAGCACTCCTTCCAACCATGACTTGTGTCTGCTGTATTTGCTATACAGACCATTGGGTTCTTCACCCTGTACACTGGTCACCCTTCTGCTATGGCGTTGCTGTTTTTGTCATTAGACCCCTGGTCCAGGACAGAGTTTTCTCCAATCATATTGTCCATGTGATGCTGACATTTTATGGCCATGTGAATATTAATAGGACGCCCCTCATTACGTTACAGGCCGCCATTGGATGTCGCACAGCGCAGGTTGTAATGCAGTACTGCATCCTGGCCAATCATTACTGGTTTGTGGTGGAGGCGGTCTACCTGTACAAGCTGCTTATCGGGGCCGTCTTCTCCGAAAAGAACAATTACACCCTCTACCTGTACCTTGGATGGGGTAAGTGACTTCTCAACGCATTCTGACTCCCATTCCTAGGATTACACCACACATGACTGGTAGCGGGTAGGTTGCCGGTAGGTTGTGTATTTCTACTTTTACTCTGATTTTTTTGTTGTTGCAGGGACCCCCGTTCTTTTTGTAGTTCCTTGGATGACGCTGAAGTATCTCAAGGAAAACAAAGAGTGAGTGAAGACGGACCTTGTTGGTTTGGCACAATCTTGCTGCCCATGTTTTTCATACATTTATACATTTGTCATCTTTTGTGTTGTCTGTTCTGATTGGATGAGCTTTCCTTGTTTTCAGATGTTGGGCTCTAAATGACAACATGGCGTACTGGTGGATTATCCGGATCCCCATCCTGCTGGCCTCTGTGGTGAGTACTGATACTGGGGGAACTGTTATAACACTCGCTATAGTGTTGGGTACTCATGAGCCGGTGTCATGGGCATCGGGATCTGCCCTCTCTTCCATTACTGGGAGCACACCAGATGTATTACATCCAAACTATCCCTTTAAAAGGTATAAAAAACAGCTAAGTGGGGAAGGGGACTAGCATATAAATACCAATGCTAGGTTCCCCTTACACAAAAATTCCTTGAAGCTCTCATCTCAGCCCATCACTGTTTTTGGGAAATGTTGCCATGTTTTTTTTTCTATAATTCCTGTATGACCTCATTAAAATCCATCATGATAAACAGGAGCACTTACTCGTAGATCCAGACTCCGTGATTATGGTGATCTTCTTATATTTGTGATCCATCACTCCTTCCAACATCAACATAAAAAATTATGCTAATGAGCACGAGGAGCTACCCTAGCCCCATTGTGATCTGGCTTTACAGGATGTTACACTGTCCCACGCTGGCCCTGCTCCATCAGCACTTTGCACACCACAGTGTTACAGTTTGTGAACTTGCAGCACAGAGGGGCTCTGGTAATACCCCCCAGAGCTCTTCTGGTTCATAATCATAAAAATTGATTTTTAGAAGGAAGGAGGCCATGGATAACATATATAAGAAGATTACCACAGTCACTGTGCCTGGTTCCATGAGGAAGTGCTTGTGGTTTATCATGATGGAGTAGATTTCCTTTAATATCTGATGTATGTTTCGGCTCCTTAAATCCGCCATCTTATCTACCCTTCAGATAAACCTGGTCATCTTCATGAGGATCTTGAAAATGATCTTGTCTAAGCTGAGAGCCAACCAGAAAGGATTTGCAGACTACAAGCTGAGGTGAGAATCACATCGCACTCATGTGTCAGGGCTCATTCACATGACACGCAGGTCTCCAGGGACAGGAGTCCAAGCATCATAGCAAGGAGTCGCAATACCTTTCAGTACCAGTGGATGCAGGGGCTCCTTGCATCCTATAGAACTTAGATGCTTCAACTCCCGTCCCCTGGAAACACCACATTTCCCAGACTGAACACATTTGTAGCCAATGTTCCTTCATCTTCAAAAAGTTTCATTGGTGTCATTTATTAATTGTGTTTCTCAGATTGACAGATGGGTAATCAGCCCCATCCCCCTTTGTGCTAATTGTGTAATTAGTGTTTGATGAATCTCCTCACTGATGGTCGCTATAGAAGTTCCTTCTCCTGATTACTTACGTGTCTTGTATATATATCACATGTTATTACCTGCATTTCTGTGCACCCAGAAGTCTTACAAGTCTATATATAGAGACTAACAGGATATCCAGTGCGGTTTTTGACAATATTTAGACCCCAAAACATCCATTACCCTACCTGTCCCTTACAGATGGATCTTGTGTATGATCACAGATGTGATTCTTTATAGACTGGCTAAGGCAACACTGACCCTCATCCCCCTCTTTGGGATCCATGAGGTGGTCTTCATCTTTGCCACAGATGAGCAGACGTCAGGGATCCTTCGCTACGTCAAGGTCTTCTTCAACCTGTTTTTCAGTTCCTTCCAGGTAAGATGACGGATATGGGAAAACCATGGAATCACGGATGCTTAAAGGAAATCTACCATCACAATACATCATGATAAACCAGGGACATTACTCATAGATCCAGGCACCGTGACTGTGATAATCTTCTTTTATTTGTTATCCATGGACTCCTTCCTTCTACAATAAAGTTTTAAAATTATACTAATGAGGCTGGAAGGCTACTGGGGTGGTTACCAGAGCCCCTTCCTGCTGCAGATTCACAGGCTGTAAGACTGTCTCACCCAGTAATATCCCTGCTGCACAGGAAGTTTCATTGGGAGGGGGCAAGTGCTCCTGCACATTGTAACTACCTGTGAAGCTGCAGCACTGAGGGGCTCTTGAAACACCTAATAGCCTTTAAGGTTCATTAACATAATTTTAAAAGCTGGTTTTAGAAAAAAAGGAGGCCATGGATAACAAATATAAGAAGATTACTACAGTCGCGGTGCCTGGATCTGGGAGTAATGTCCCTGGTTTATCAGGATGGATTTTTGATGGAAGATTTCCTTTAAGAGCGTCTAGCAGTTGACAATCGCTCCCCAAGAGATTCACTATCCAGAAGTGGCCTCTGAAAGCCTTTTTACAGGGCTTTGGGGCAGCACTTTTATACCCTCTTGTGGCATAAATGTATAATCTGTAATCATTTCCATATCTGCATAACATTTTTATCTGGCACTGCCTGTGTACATATTGGTCTTGTACAGGTTGTAGCGACCATCTCTTAGCACTTTCCCTGTCATTGTGTCTTTCAGGGTTTCCTGGTGGCGGTATTATACTGCTTCGCCAATAAAGAGGTAAGGGATAGGGTGGCAGCGATGCCAAGTTTGTATAGAAGCAGAACCTTCTACGGATATATACAAAGAGCACATCTTGTAAGAAGGTATAAGCTCTGGGATCCTATCGGGAACATTAAATTCTTTCCATTTTCAGGTAAAGTACGAGATCCAGAAAAAGTGGCAGATGTGGAAAATGGACGGCACGTCTTTACTGTGCCTGCGGTGACCTACGCCGGGATATGTGGCAGACTTATAATCTGAGCCAAAATCAACCCAATGTACACAGATCCCGGATGTCAGATCACGGCTGCAGCGTAGATCCATTACTGCTGAGCATTGAAGGGGTGTTCCTTATTTGTGGAGGGTCCCGCATATCCCCAGAGCAGGGGTAAAAGGGCCACAGTGTATGGAGAAGTAGCAGCACATGTCTGTGACATTCACCCTCTCCATTCACAGTGGTGTCCAACCAGGGACTGTCCATGATTGAGATGAGCTCACAGAAGACAGAAGGTTAGGGTGGTCCCGGCCCCTGAGATGGGAATATCCCGTTACGTTGTCACAAGCCTTAGACAGTACAGGGATAGTGCAGATAATAAATGGAGGTGCTGCCCACAGATCCTTTCATACTTTTATTACGATACAGCAATGTTCAGCTGTGCTCCGCAGTTACAGCCCGACTATAGGAGAATCACTGACCAGGGGTCAGACTACGATCACCTCCAGGACAGGCCGGCGGAGCCACAACAACAGCTTCTCCTACAAGGATACATCACAATTTCACCTTCCCCCTCGCACAAAGCAAGAAGGGATCAGTAGGACGTCACCAGAGATTGCAGTTTGCCTCTATCACTCTCAGCCCAGAGCGGGCACCGCGTGACCCTCTGTATGGCCAAGGGGGCGGCTATGGGACTGGAACATCATCGGGGTGGAAAGTTTCACCCACCGTCTGAGGTATGGGAATATGTGGTGTCCTGGAAGAGAAATATCAATGTCAGGATCCAACATCAAAGGGTAAAGCTCCATATAAAGCCGCATCCTGGACATGTATATTACTAAAGACATGGAGTCTACTGGTTTTATGTAAATAAAATCTCATCATTGTAGAATGGGAACTTATCTTTCTAATATTTTTGGACTTCAATTCCTTAAAGGGAACCGGTCACCAGCGAGACACCTGTTAAACCCCTAAACATACCTTATAGGGTGTAGTAAATACTGTCCAGGCAGGTCTTTATAACAATGGTGTGCCAACTGATTGCTGAAATATCAACTTATATCCCAAGACAGCTACTAGTCAGTGGGATGGCCTTTGGGGGTCGACTAGTCAAGTGTGTACTTGGACATGCGCAGAGCGTTTAGTATCTACACTGCAGACTTTCAAAAAAATAGAAGTCAGTGTTTCCTGCAGAAGTATTCGGATGACACTGCGATAATAGGGTGTATAAAGGAGGGAGATTTGTCTGAGTATTGGTCGACTATCGACTTGTTCTCGGAGTGGTGCGACACAAATGGCCTGGAATTGAATCTATCTAAGACCAAGGAAATGGTAATCAGTTTCCGAAAAGAACGGGATACTGATGGTGAGCCTACAAAGATTAGGGGTGTCGCAGTGGAACGCGTCACAAACTATAAGTATTTGGGCGTCTATCTGGATGATAAGTTATTGTGGCATATAAATTCAGAGAAATTGTATAAAAAGGCGTCTGGGAGACTGTACTTTTTAAGATCGCTTAGGTCTTTTGATGTGGACCGTAGGATGTTGTTGTCCTTTTACCAGTCTGTAATTGGAAGCGTTTTATTTTATGCTGTGGTATGTTGGGGAAACAATGCACGCACGACTGACTTAAACAAATTTAAGAAATTGGTTAGGAAGGTGAACTCAATTGTTGGCTCTAAGATGGAGGATTGGAAGTCAGTCTTGTGTGCACGTATGCTCTCCAAATTTAAGTCCATTGCATGGAACGCGAAAAACCCATTACATAACATACTGATGGGTCAGCGTAGTTCATTTAGTGAACGGTTTCTGCATATTAAATGTAGAACGAATCGTTTTAAAAACTCTTTTATACCTAGGGTAATTGCATTAGTTAACTTGGGCAAGTAATTAATATCCTTAACTATGGTGCTTTTCTCTTTTTTACTGTTTTTTAAAATTTTTTATTACTTATTCATATATGTGTGTTAGTATATGTATGTTAGTATCTTACTGGTTTGTATATGTATAATTGTGATCATGAATGGAGGTGTTGTTGTTGTGATTAAATCAATTTCCCCTATGGGGACAATAAAGCATTCTATTCTATCTCATCTCCTGCCCTGCGCGTATCCAGAGGGAGAAATGCGCACCTTGTCGTCGCGTAATTGATAGCACGTTTCTCCATCCGGATACGCGCAGGGCCGGAGAGGAGATACTCAATGCACTGCGCATGTCTGAGATTTCAGGGGAGATCACAGAGAACGGGGAGGCATCGGCTGAAAAGAGAAATGAAGGCGGTGTTTTGATGACACACCTGGCCGAAAGCTGGGTGCACGCTTGTCTAGTCGACCCTGAAGCCCGCCCCACTGACTTGGAATATAAGTTGATATTTCAGCAATCGGCCGGCACAAGGACCTGCGTGGACAACATTTACTACACCCTATAAGGTATGTTTAGGGGTTTGACAGGCGTCCCGCTGGTGACCGGTTACCTTTAAAATTTTCCTGAAGTAGAGAAAAGGACAATGCACACTCCTCCAGGACACTTTAAAGGGATCTTCAAAAACACTTATAAGACCAGTCTTTAGGATAGGAATTTAATATCTGAGTGGTGAATGCTTCTAAATGTGGAGTACAGAACGTCTCTTACCTGGGTGCTCAAGGATCAGGCCATTTATGTCTCCCCTTGTCGGGGGTCCTCATCTTCTCCAGGTTCTCCTGCAGGGCTCTCATTGCCTTCTCTGCAGAGACAAAAACCAGATTTACATCTAAGTTCTGATATGACAGTCTATGGGTCAGATACTTAGCATGAGACTTACCTAGCACCACTGCGCTTTCCTCCAGGGACATGGAGAGCTCCTGCATGTTATAAGACTTCAGTGGGGCGACATTACTTCCCTGAGGACCTAAGGAAAGCAGGGGATATGTCACTCACATTATCCATCCCCCCTCCTCAGGACCTGGTGCAGTACACTGTGCCCCGAATAAAAACATTAATGGTTTACATCGACGAGGGACGAGGAGGTTAGTACCCCAATATGCCGCAGAGGGGCAAGTTACTGAGAACCAGACCAATCGCCATTATCCTCTACAATTCAAGTCATACAGTTTGTTGGTTTAAGGGGATCTCTAACTACTACCAGTTTGTAGGATAGTGAATAAGCGTGATTGCTAGGAGTCTGATCACCCTTTCCAAATGCTCTACTAGGGGGTCTGGGACTAGGTCTCTAGGGGAATTAAAGGGATTATGTAAAACACGATGACCCATTCATTTCAATGGGTGTAATGATATCCATAAAGGGAAAATCTAATGTCCAGCCACTCTTGACTGTCAGGGTGGTTTAAAGGGGGTTTCCATCCAAAACAATATCATCGGATGTGTGTACGACTATACAGTGGATAAAACCAGACAAAGGCCGCTCTGTACATTGTTACTGCAATATCTGATGCCTTTAACAAGCCTCTTACCTGCAGGCCGACACACAGGGGTCCTTGCCCTCGCAGTGTTGGCTTTGCCCATCCGCAGCGACAGCTCCTCCTGGCAGCTCCTATGGTAAAAATTAACAATTAAGTCGTACAAACTAACTTCTCCCTATGGTAACATTGTAGTAATAGTGATAATAGTGAGTACCGGAGCTGGGCCAGTGCCCGCTGTACATCAGTAGCCAGTTTGCTGGTGGCTTCTATCTGGCAGCGTAAGGCCCTGGATTTAGTTTCCTGCTCCATCAGGCAGCCCTCCGCTACAGCTCGGAGCTCCCTCTCCTGGTCCACCTGCCCCTTTAAGGTCTCCGTCTCCTCGCACTTCTTATGAAGCTGTATGGCCAGCTCCTGCATCTCCGCCTCCAGCCGGTCAGCATAGGCTTGTTCCAGGGCATCTCCTGGGGGACGGGCAGAACTGTGCCAGCGGGCAATGGCTGACGTCATCTTCCTCTTTGGTCCAAATAAACTACGAGATAAAAAACATCCATCGCATCAGCTGCTGCAGAAACTCTTTGTGAAGATGCAGAGTAGTTTAGAAATTCCTCCTTTGCAAAAATCCTTGGACAAAAGCGACCACCCCCTTCCCTTTGCTTACGTGATGCCCACTTCCCGCAGGTCGGTCTCAGTAAGGGTAAGGAAAATTCGGAGATTCACGTCCTGCTCCTGGAAGATGGACAAGTACTTGGAGCAGCCGATTTGTTCTAGAAGTTCTGCCAGGTCCTGACAAGGCCAAAACATGATTATAACATAAGAGTCATGCACACAGTAGTATTGGTGACAAAACAAATAGCCAGCCTTCTTCTTAAAGGGGTTTTCCATATGAACAATCACTAATTATTAGTAGGGGTGACTTAACAATAAGAAGCGATCAGCTGTAAGAAGATCTGGCATTTAGGGTGCGGTCACACGTACCACTAGCTCTGCGTTTACAAACGCAACTCTACGTACGAGCGAGCATGGAGGACAGAGGGGGCCACAATATAAGCGAGCATGGAGAACAGAGGGGGCCACAATATAAGCAAGCATGGAGAACAGAGGGGGCCACAATATAAGTGAGCATGGAGGACAGAGGGGCCAACAATATAAGGGAGCAAGGACGACAGAGGGGCCACAATATAAGTGAGCATGGAGGACTGAGGGGGGCCACAATATAAGTGAGCATGGAGGACAGAGGGGCCACAATATAAGTGAGCATGGAGGACAGAGGGGGCCACAATATAAGTGAGCATGGAGGACAGAGGGGGCCACAATATAAGTGAGGATAGAGGACAGAGGGGGCCACAATATAAGTGAGCATGGAGGACAGAGGGGGCCACAATATAAGTGAGCATAGAGGACAGAAGGGGCCACAATATAAGTGAGCATGGAGGACAGAGGGGGCCACAATATAAGTGAGCATGGAGGACAGAGGGGGCAACAATATAAGTGAGCATGGAGGACAGAGGGGGCCACAATATAAGTGAGCATGGAGGACAGAGGGGGCCACAATATAAGGGAGCATGGAGGACAGAGGGGGCCACAATATTTAAAGGATTAAATAATAATAAGAGGGGGAGGAGAGAAAGGGACAATAGGAGGGGGATTGGGGCATTGTGATAATATACTGTGCCCATATTCTATTAATTATACTTAGGGGGCGTGGTTTGTTATGCAAAAAACATTTGTGACGCGCTAAACCCGCCACTCTTTTTGTCCCTCTTTCTTCACCCCAGAAGTCGGCGCTATGACCCCTATATGTCCCCTATTATGTGTAAAGCGCTACGGAATATGATGGCGCTACATAAAGATTATTATTAAGTATATCGGGTGCTGACGTCATGCAATGGGGCATGTGACCCCCTAAAAGTCACGGTGTGGGGAAAAGAGTACGTGGTCAGCACCAACATTTTTTTTTGCCCTTCTCCCTGGTAACTCTCCGAGCTATGCTGACCCCTCACATCTACCCCTGACCAAAATTCGTTATATGGTCCAGATATCCAACATCTACATAACACATAAGTTAACCTAGAACATTCCATGATGTTACTACTACTCCCAGTACATATAGCTTCAGTTCATTAGAAAAAAAAACGCATGCGATAATTCCACTCCTCGCGTCGTCTCCATCACTGAAAACCTGTCAGATCTGTGTCACCCCCAACTGTTCCACCACCAACATGGCGGACAGGAGCTGCGCGAGCACGCGTCACGTGACGAGTCTCCTCCAGCTCCGCTAGTTCTCTTTCCCCCTCTCCCATTGGTCGATTCCAGAAGCTAAGACGAAACATTCCTCTACCAACATGGCCGCCCAAGTCATTAGCCGCGCTGATTGGTTACTCCACCCAATCGTCCCGCCTCTCTTTCTTTTCAACGTTATCTGATTGGCTCCGGTCCCGGGCCGGCCAGGATGACTTCCGGCCAGGCGGAAGGAGTGTACGGCTCTGTCAATTAAACGGGGGCAGACGACGGAAAGGAAACGGCAGAGGCAGTGCTGCTCTCGACCGGAAGCGGAAAGCCAGCTGGCTAGAGAGACCCCCTATGGGAGTGGTGAAGGCTGACCTCTGACCCCCCCGTATATACATCCCTGCATGGGTGTGGCCCCTGACTCTGACAGGGGCCACATGTTCCGTATATCGGCCGCCCAGTCACCGTATTGGCAGTAATCTTCCGTTTTTTCCCTTCACCATTCATTTCTGCCTGGCATTGCCCCCTCATGCTGCTTCCCCTATGGGATACCCCTGTAGTAGGTCTCCCCCATTGGGGTGTTAGAGGGGGTCACCCTGTGTGTGATTTTATGTAGTGATGTGTTAGTGTGGCCCCAGGGCGAGGGCCGCAGCGCTGCCAGCACATCACTAGGATATTTTATACTGTTATAACCTGATTTACCCCCCGGGAGCACATCTAGCGGGCGCTGGGACATGACCTGCGGGTGGAGGCGCTGACACACGGGAGAAGACATCACAGGATGGTGAGTGGTGGGGTCATGGTGGGGTTATAGGGCGACACATCTGCACTGGGGTGTCTGCAGGGTACGTGCCATGTGGTAGGTTTCGGATTTCGGTTCGTATACCGCGCCTCTGCTCTTTAACCACGTGGTAGTGACAGTTATAACTGGAAAATTTTGGGTTTGATGTTACAGAGACCATGGCAGGTCCTGTCTCTCGGACCCCCTGCTGCTCCAGTGTAGAGCGGCTGCAGTGGTCTAGCACCAAGCTCCTACCAGGAATACTCAGACTGCGTTCACACCTCGCCTTCTGAAACGCAATTCAATAGGACGGCGGAGGGGCTTCTCCTGCTCATATAGCTGCTTCAACTCAAACGCCTGCGAACGGTAATGAGCACCACGACACGTTACGCATGGAAATAACGCAAAGTATGTGGTGCTCGTTACCGATCACATGCGTTTCAGTTAAATTGAATAGAATTGTTTCCAAACTGGAGCGTGTGAACGCGGCCTTACTATACTAGCATGATGACCCTTCCATTTAAAAAAAAATAATAATAAAATCTTGGAGCTCATAGGTCAGACCCCACTGATCTCCAGGTGATGACATATTGAGGTAACATAGTTGGTTTTAGACATGAGACCCTCTCTTTCAGACAACAGCCAGAGTTGTTTCCCCCCAGAATTGTGTGTAATCAGACCTTAGTTTATATTCCATGGTGGTAGCTGGTGACATGTCCTCACACTGCTGTGCTCTGTGCGTGCAATTGCTCCATTGCCCTTTTATTTAGCTCGGTGTGAAACCTGTAGCGGGCTTCTGGTTAAAGACTATAACAGTCCGTCAGAGAGGAGGGGATGGGCAGAGCAGCAGGTTAATGCACAGAGCACAGCAGTGTGAGGAGACCAGTATTATTATCCTGTAATATAAATCCATCATACATCACAGACCAGCGGTCACACAGCGGTATGATTACTCTCCAGGGACAATACCTAACACTGGCTGCTCTCTGTATTGTCACAACCAATGGTTTCGGTCAGGTAACTCCATAATATTTACATAACTTACAAGATCCTCGCCTAATGGCAAACTGGTCCATCTTCATTATACACTGATGCTATTTTTAATTTTTTTTTTTCCGGCCTGTATACTACGTATTCCTGCAGTGATGGTTATATAGGGCCTGTGTTATTGCTATCTAGTGCAGCAGCATGTAAACATATATCAGGTGATGGCCAACCTGTGGCTATGAGGATTGTTAGCTCCCAGGATGCATCTACAGATGTGGGCATTAATAGTTGGGACTGACTCTTGGGGTTTTCTGTATTCTAGCACAGTGAAGCCGCCCTGTGATCCGTACAGAATGGAACAATCAATAAATTTGTGATGGGGGGGGGGTAAATTTAAAGGGGTTCGCAGGATTTTTATATTTTTTAATCGACATCCAATCAGGGAAGGGGTCTAACTCCTGGCATACCGCTTATCAGCAGTTGTGGTGCAACGTAGCCTGCCTGCAGTTCCATCCTAGTGAAGACCATGCAAGTGCAATGTAATACCAAGCGCAGCCACTATACACATTACAGCGCTGTGCTTTAAGGACTGCAGCACAGTCAAAAAGCTGATCAGCAGCGGTGCCACGTGTCAGACCACTGATAGGATTTTAATGACCTTTCTTAAGGGTAGGTGCTTAATTAATATAATCTGCACGATGGCTGGGAGGCTGTAGGTCCCTGCACGATGACTATAGGGGATGATGTAATTTTATGTGAAGAATGTTCTGCCATGCTGAGAGTTGTAGTCCTGCCAGTGCTGTCTGCTCTATATACAATTACCACCATCTGACTTTCTAATCCTGTTCTATTTCCAGGCATCGGAGGAGGCCTCGCTGCGGGCGCTGGAGAGTCTCATGAGCGAGTTCTTTCACACCAGCACGTCCAATGACCGGAAAAGAGAAATCGGTGAGCCAAACGGTGACGCTGATGACTTAATACATTGGGGGGGGAGGTATTTTTAGGCGACCTTGGATGATACTGCTGCTATTGGTTAACCTGAGGGGTGAATCTCAGCCGGAGCAGAGTCACGCGCAGAAGGTGGTCCGGGGTCTTGGGTGATGCTGACGTGTAATTATGTCACGTGATCACCAGCCGCAAGGTCACATGGGTGATCATTCTGTTCATTGGTGCTATTGTGTTTTTAACGACTTTTCTTACATTTTCATTAATCTTATTCAATTTTATGGGATCAGTGTCTGATACTAGAGGTCCCATCACAGGGATCGGGATTCTCCTCTGTAAATGTAGTGGACAGGTCTGAACAGGGGGACCCCCATTCTTGTGATCACTGAAGTCCCTGGCATCTTATACGTACTCTGAGCAAATGTTGTTTGATGATCTTCCCCCCCCCCCCATTTAAAGGGGATGTCCCAGTAAGACTACCTCTACCCACAAGCTCTGTGAAGTTATATGGACATCATAGAGGATGGATGGGGGTTATCACTGGTGAGTAAAGAGATTCTTCATGTCCATACATTATATGGCTGACATGTAACACTACACTTGGAGCAATGTGGATGCCTGCAGCGTTGTTTCATGTGTGGAATTTGCTGCCCATTACTCCAATGCAAGGGGTTTTACGATGCAATTCCCTGGCTCCAGTATAGACATGACACTTCTAGGATGTGTGGATAGTAAGCTGAGAGTAACATAGATACTCCTCATGGTGGACTTCATTTTTGGATGTTGCCTAAAGGCAGGGAGGAGGAGGGAGAAGCCTGGGCCAGGACATGGGCAATGCTCTAGTATACCCTGCTGCAGAGGAGACATCGTTGTTACTTGATAAGTAAATATTCCTGCAAGTTTTGGAGAAACTACTACTAGAATATTTGCCACTTCATGCTGGGAGTTGTAGTTCCCCAAGAGCCGAGGTTGGACCCCACCAGTTTGGGTAAGGGGAAAACACAGCGACCTGAGCCACCATCCCTGGACGTGGTAAAACTTTGCAGAGCAGACTGTTGCATGTGGTATATTATGTGTAACTATCTCCTGGGTAGTTTAAAAAAGCAAAAACCCGGCTGCGCTATCCCTGATCTTGTGAGCTTTTACCTCCTGTACCAGGCCATAGCACGGATAAGTGCACTCCAGTTTTTGCAGCTTTGCAATAGTGCACAATATCTCTGCTTAAAGAAAATTTACCATCTGATTTCATGCATTCTGAGCCAAACATACCTTGAGAATGCTGTCGCTACACTGATGCAGAAACATATCTTGTTTAATCTCTGAACTGAGTGGTGTTGCTAAAACAACTATTATGAAATTGAGACCCTTGGGAAAGCTGGGTGCCTACATAAAACACATTGCGCACGCAGCTTCCTGAACTGTGCAGACAGTACTAATAAACCTAAGCTGGATCACTCATATACACAGCAGCTGGGGAATAGTGCAGCGATTGATTACTTCTGCCTGTCAGGCAGTGCATAACTAATGTGAGAGGAAAAGCGCTGAGCCAGGCAAGGGAGTGACAGAGCTTCATTATTATAATTTTATAATAGTTTTTTCAGCAAAGCCACTCAGCTCAGAGATTAAACAAGATATGTTTCTGCATCAGTGTAGCTACAGCATTCTCGAGGTATGTTTGGTACGTAATGCATCAAATCAAATGGTAGATTTCCTTTAATGTCAGTGAAAGTGATCACATCCGGAGACTGGAAAACCGTTTAGGCTAAAAAGTGTATAAATGTGCAGCACGTCAGTTTTATGGGCACATTACACATCCTCCAGTAAAGCTCATACTTAGAGAGGAGTGGACCCGATGTTTCCATTCAGGGTTCGGGTTCGACTGCTAGGCGCAGACGTATTGCAGGATTGGTGGCCAAACTGATGCCCGTGGCTTTCAGCCATGGCTATGATTGACCTGAAGGCCCCTCTTGCCAATCACAGCCATGACTGTTCGCTCAGTAACATGTCTGGGTCGGGCAGCTAAACCCTAATGGGAAGGTTGGGGTCCACTCCTCTCTACAATATTGGGGTCTGCCAGTCACAGCTAGTGTCTGTCCTGTGAATTCCATTATATCAGAGCCTGATATGACTACAAATCCCAGCAAGTCTGGGTATGGCGAGCTGTTGTTCCTGCTTCCCTGTGTTTTCTTTCCTCCTCATTGACTCCTGTTTTTGCTCTTCTTTGCAGAGGCTTTGCTGAATAACTTTGCTCAGCAGCTCGGAGCCTGGAGGTTCTGCTTCTTCTTCCTGTCCAGCTCGCACAATGACTACGTCCTGATGTACAGTCTCAGCGTGTTTGAGGTGAGGACATGTTATCACAGTCAGCTACTTCCTAGTCCTCTTATAGGAATTGTCTATTTCTCACTATCTGTGTTTGATGATCTCTGCCTTGGTCTCATGTGACTGATGAGGCCGCTGTTCTTGAGGCCAGTGATTGGCTTTTATTTGTCTGAGATAAAGTTGGGGAAGTTTTTTAAACATTGTATTTATCCTGCAGAACTTGATCAATAAGATGTGGCTGGGCGTCCCATCGGAGGAGAAGATGGAGATCCGCAGCTCCTTGCCCAAGCTCCTCCTGAGCCAGCACAAAGCTCTTCCTGGCTTCATCTGTAACAAGTTATGTAAGGTGATTGTGGACATGGGCAGACAGGACTGGCCTATGTTCTACCATGACTTCTTCACCAACATCCTGCAGGTACGGGGGTCTCTGGCTGGGTGCATGTAATAGTCTTGTATGGAAGCCTGTACTCATTGTGGCCCTCTGTCTCCCCTGGTGCAGCTCATCCAGACCCCCAGCACGACTCCATTGGGGTTGATTATGCTGAAGACTGCATCGGAGGAGCTGGCATGTCCCCGGGAGGACCTGAGCGTCGCCAGGAAAGAGGAACTCCGCAAACTGCTGCTGGAGCAAGTGCCAACCGTGCTGGGCCTGCTGACAGGTAGGGGCTGCTAATAGTCATTTATCTGTTTAGCTGAACCCAGAACTTCTATAGAAACTTATAGGGAGGAGGATAAACCTGTCCCATTCTGTATGACGGTCAGGGGGAATTCTGGTCTCCTGTTCTTCAGATTGCGGTAGGTCCAGTGGTCATGTTCCTCAAAAGAGTTTTCCGATGGGGCTGGGGAGCTACATTCTTTCCCAGCTCCTGTACTTCTGTTTTTTGGGCCTGCATTTTAGCACAATAAGATCATGGGGACCTCCTAATCCAATGTGTACCCTCCTCAGACCATAGGGCATCCCTTATGTTGACCAGGGGACGTCCTTTTTGTTGTCTCCCAGTTCTAGGAAGCCACTAATTGGACGAAGTGGGTCCCTTGACGTGCCCCCTCCCCTCCTTCTTCAGAACCTCTAGCCTGGCTTGACCATAAACAGGAAGTACCAGAATGATTTGGGAGATGGGGCAGGGTAAGGATGTGCCAGCCCTCCAGTGGACTGTCTCTATTCCTGGAAAACCCCTTTAATGACTGCAGTGGAGGATAATCTGTACCGTTTGCCTTCACCCATGGATGAAACCTATCCACTGGTTCTTATATAACCTCCATTTCTAGATACAACAAAGATGATTCTACTAGAAGACAATACTGGTTTTTGTGGTAATGGAGATTTTTGGTTGGGGGCTATGTAGAAGAATGGGGGCACCGGGGATACACAGCTCTTCTGCTCGCTGAGGTCTTTGTCATATAAACAAATGTCGGATTAGAACCCGTTACAGAGAAGGAACCTGTTTGCTTTCATTTTCATTCCTGGCCAAGCACTGACGACTTTTTGGCTCCGTCTACAGGGCTATTTGCATAGACATTTTGCCTGCGGATATAAACCTAATTTCCAAGATATTTTGTTTAAAGGAACCAGGGCGTGTTTTATTTCCTGTCCTTCATGACGCATCTTTCTGTTAAATACTCAGGAGTTCTGGAGAGCATATGGGATAAGCACAGCGTTACCGCAGCCACCCCTCCACCATCGCCAACTGCTTCAGATGCAGGTAAGTGGACAAGCTCATAGGTTATGTGCCTTAAAGGGGTTGTCCCAACTTAGGAATTTATCCTCAGTCCACAGGATGGGGGGAAACTTCCTAATCTGTGAGGATCAGACAGGTGGAACCCCCATGATCATGAAAATGGGTCCCCAGCAATAAAGAGAACTGGGTGGTTTCCATGGGACTGGCCAAAGTTTGGCAATCCAATAGAACTGAATGGACTGGCAGGGTCCATGCTCGGCCTGCCGTGTTACTCAGTAATAAAAACCTAGGCAAAAGCTTTAAGTATTTCCCTCCAAGAAAACTTCTCACATTGCAAATGTGTGATGAATGAGGGTCAGGTCCCCTATTGATTACTGAAACCTAAGCAGGCGGTGGTCCTTATGTTAGGACTCTTTAAGGTCCTTACTTAAGGAAGAACACGGCTATCTTCAGAGAACAGCTCCTCTCCTGACCATTGGTAGTGCATGGAATTGCAACTAAGCTCCATTCATCTCTACACAGCTGAGCTGCAATACCAACACCAACCATAGTCAGGGGTGGCGCTGTTTTTGTAAAACTTAATCCTATTTTTCAAGGAAGACTGAATTTTCTCTAGTATTGCACATCATTGCACCCACCTCCAGCCATTGTCACACTGCAGCACCCTATGAGCCTTGGTGTTTTCGTCTTCCGCCATGGATGACATTTCCCCGGAGATCAATGGTGTCTGCTTGTTACCCATTTCCTTCCTGTTCACGAAAGCTTTTTGTGGTTCCCTTGTGTAATGTGGATGAGCACTTTACGCTTCTATCTCACGATGGGGTGAGGCTTTGTGACTTACTACACATGTCATCGCACTTCCCATGCTGGGATGTGTTTTTAAATGGGTCCCACAAGTTACAACACAATGTGATCTCATCCGTTTCGTAACTTATATGTAACCTGTACAGATGACATCATCAAGGATGTATGTCCCGGGAAATGACCAAAATACATTGGCTGTGTCTGGTATTTCACTTATTCATGTTGTCTTGATACAAGCTGCAGTACCAGACAAAACCATCACACCAGGGTGGCGCTTTTCCTGGAAGGGACAAAATAAAAATGCTGATGCTGCAGTGTGCGATAGCTGTATAGAGGCTCATTCACATATTACTTAGCCGAAATATAGGGGACATCCTATACCTGTGTGGTGTTTCTTTCATGCAGGGGCAGCAATACAATGTGTATGTTAGGTCGCACTATGTATCTGCTGCAGTGTACACAACGCTGCTGCAACTGCATGGGGTCCGACCTGTTTTGTGCAGCCCTGGATGAAACCTCTATGATCAGGTGATGCTATTTTTGTACCCAGAGTGTGTTTTACACTTGTGCTACATGGCTGACTACACTACACTGATGATAGAGAGGACACTCTTTGCTACTTCCCCAAAAAAACCTGGTAAGTGGGATCCCCCTAGAATCTCCTCCTGCATCGCTTCCCTCCCAGTACTCCATGTATCTTACAATAGGTCTCTCTTATTCGGGTCACACAAATAGTCAGTGTTTTTAGTTCTTTACATTTCCTGCAAATGCGGTCCTGTGAGAGCCAGGTTTGGGTTGGATGGGTCAGTGCCAGCCCCGGGCAGTGCCTGCTAATGACTCGCGCCCTGCTGGAAGCATCCTTGAGATATGTAGCGTAATGATACGGATAGGAATTCCATGTCTTTTCATGGCATTGGAGGAAATGTCAAGGTTTTACTTAGTGATGAAGCTCGGCAAACCTTGAAACTGCATGTAGGGGGCGCTATAACTGTGTGGTTTGTGTCTAGTGGCAGTTGTCAGGCCGTGCTTGGAGTGTTGTGGTGATGAAGTAGGTAGTTTAGTTGGTAGGGGGGGGGGGGCATATGTAGCTTCCCTGCACATCTGAGTGACTGGTGTATATAGGGGTTTAAAATAATGCGTCACTGTATATTTATGTAATTTTATTATATTGACTTTGGGGCACATACATGTAGAAGGACTTATCTGTATCACCACCCACAGCCAGGAGGGACCAGGAGATATTGCTTATGGTTATCTAAGGATCCTGACTCCTATTCTCTGCATCTTTTAGGTGGTCATGCACTTTCCTCAAATGATTAAAGTTTGTGTAATTGAGGGTTATACGATTTTCCAATATATACCCTCTGTATCAATTCCTTCAGATCTTCTAGATCTCTGCTTGCTGTCATTCTATAGGAAGCTTCATTGTTTTCTTCCTGTGGATAGAAAACGGGTCCCTGGTCATGTGATGTCACACAGGTGCACAGCTCGTTATGTCGCATGGCTTGTTATATCGGAGCTGTATGAGCTGTGTCCCTGTGTGACATCACATGACCGGGGATATAACGAGCCGTGCGCCTGTGTGACATCACATGACTGGGGACTTGGAGATAATACAGGAGGTTACTCAGGATCCAGTTACAGGGTAAGTAATCTGTCTGTAGTACACCAGTGACTGCACCAGCAGCAGACAGTGAGGAGTTTGACAGCTTCGGAGTAAAGACAGGATGGTTAACTCAGGATCAGTACAGATAAGTAATGTCAGGTATGTACACAGTGTCGCAACAGACAGCAGAATAGTGAGAGCAGACTCTGGTATAATAACAGGATGTAAACTCAGGTCAGTACAGGATACGTAAGTTCATGTATGTACAACAGTGACATGCACAGCAGCAGAATGAGCGAGTGCAGCTCTGGGTATAATACGCGAGTAACCAGGATCGTACAGGGTAAGTAATGTCCATTGTTATGTAAACATGTGACGAGCACCAGCAGCAGAATAGTGAGTGAGAAGCTCTGGGTGACCAGAGACAAGAGAGAGTCCAGTTCACCAGGTACTGAAGGCAGTGTGGGAGCAGTTCCATGATTTTGGCGACCACTTCCAAGCTGTGACGTAGATATTTCTGCCACCGTCTGCTGCTGCAGATGATACAACAAACAGTGGCCAATGCATAAAATGAGACCTCAGAAGATTAGAAGTGATGAAGCAGATTCCTCCAGTAACAGCGCCCCCCTGCCCGATACATCACGTCCAACGTCTCGTCATCCAACTCCTCTAACTGCGTTCTGGTTGTAGCGAAAACTGGATCCGATCAGCACCTCAGTGAGCAGCAGCACCAGAGCGTCCTCATACCGGGGAGGGATGGAATTATAATACAACGCCCCTGATCTGAGGTCACAGGTTAACCCCCCCCTGTCACCTCGTACTCAACCTTCCAATAATGGCCTCTCTGTCTTCTAGTCTGTTTCTTATCTTGTTTGTCAGATAGTCTAAAAAGAGGGCCATATACGAGACCGAGAGAGAACCTTCATGTGACGGTTGCGGGGACAAAAAATATATATTTTTTTTAAAAATCACTCCCTTAAAGGGTCATGTGCAAACCCAAACCTTTTTAAACGAAATGCAGTCACATACTGCCATCCATAGTGCGGCGTTATTGCTCCCGAAGATCGTGTGAAAAATGGATTCTAGGATTGCAGCTTCTCCAAGTGCAATGGGGAGTGTCTCCACACGGTGTTGCCTGAGCTCTCTGCATTGACTACTCCATGGGCTTTACCCTCTGCTATGTAAAAGCTGCAGTGGAGTTCGATTTAACATCTGGCCGTCACCCACAAAAACAAGGGTTAAAGTACGGAGTAGATTAATGCAGAGAGCCAGGCACAGCAGTGTGAGGACATGCTCCATAGTGCCACAATTCGGAATATAAAAGCTGAAAGGATTGCATGTCTATAGAAAACCTCCATCCACAGACCGGGCATAGGAAGACATCCACAGTGAATGCAGGTCTCATGCTTAAAGGGGCGGTACCCTGCCCACCCATTACCTGGGAAAGGTGTATTTGAAGAGCCGCGCCAGGAAACTCTACTACGGGGGAAACTGGGCGTTGGACTATTTTCTCAGGTGGACGCGACAAAGAGGCGAAGGAAGCCGTAAACTTTTCCAGAACGCAAGGACCTTAAAAGGGGAGGTGTACCGACCACGGGCGATATCAGAAAACCGTATCAAGTTGGGAGACTTAATTTATGTCCGGCTGAAGGATGCCCGTAAGGGTTAATAGGAGTAACCAGCTTCACGTCAGAGTTAGAATCCTCAAGAAACTTTAGAATTCTAGTATTTCATAAAAGGCGAGTATGTTACGGCTCCGGCTGGGTGTGCGGTGACCTCACTGGGTAAGGGGTGACCAGAGACTGCAGAGGATCACGTGCAGTAAACGGCGGGCATCACTGCCCATGTCATGGCATCCGTTGATGCGGTTTATATCGAGCAACGCAAATGTGATTATCTCTGGGATCAGGCTGTAAAGAAGTCAGAATCATCCAGCAAGACGACCAGAGAAGCATCATTCACGAAGTATCCGCCGGCTGCAGGAGACAACGTACCGCGACCAGGGCTCTGACCCCATCTACCGATTCTCAACTCCACATGCTTAAACTTTAATCAATCAATGACAGGCCCAAATGTAACATCTCATCTTCACAGCTCCAAGGGGACCGTCAGCAGGTGTGATGTCAGTACTGCAACCAGGGTTGGTCTAGCTTTAGAAATGTCTGTAATTAGACCTAGTCTAGTTGTTAGTAGCAGCAGGACTGTGTGCTGATGAGTGGTGAGGGTTCCTACTTCTGAAACTATCAAGTAAACAGGATCCGCTGATCTGGAGAATGGGGTCCGTTCTCCACTAAAGGGGAGAATATGTGCCACACCGATCCATTCTGTTGTTAGAGTGTGCGAAGAGAACCCAGCGCTGTGTTTAGCCATCTCTGGCAGTCACATTGTCAGTGAATGAAGCAGCCAGATGTCGCTCCACTATTAGTGAAAACGGGATCCCCATTCTCCAGATCACCGGGCCCTCACAGAACCATCAGAGAACAGGATCCCATGATCTGGAGAATGAGATTCCCGTTCTCACTAATGGGTGAAACGTTAAGCGGTATGTGTCGGCACAATCCATCTGTCCTATGGAGTGCGGAGAAGAACCAAGAGCTGTATCAGCCATCTGGCAGTCACATGATCGGAATGGAGCAGCAGGACGCATCACCCATTTGCGAGAAGGGATCCCCATTCTCCCGATTCAGGATCCTTCTCGTAATACTAACAGCCCCAGAAGTAGGACTCCTCCCACTCATCTAGGTCACAGTCCTGCTGCTACTAACAAGTACACAGAGGGGTCTGTGATCAGTGGGGTCCAGCAGTAGACCCTCACTGGACATCACTATCCTGTGTAAACATTGGGCAGTACTCTCATCCAGCCCCCAGGCGGCTGCGCACCACTTGGGGTTCGTCCTCGGGTTACTCCCTCTGCAGGAGGTAAAATGTCTGCTGGCACACACGTAACAGATATTCCTGGAACTCAGGGGGACAGAGTTCTTGCACATCAGTGTCATTAATACAAGACATCGCCAGACCCCCAGGCGATTACAGTCCTGCTGTGAGGTGGGCAATGTCAGTGGCAGCGGAGGGATGCTGGTGCCCCCGCATGAGGGTCAGGATTGTATGTTGACGGCGCGAGTCCTAGTGGACCGGGCATCGCAACCAGGCGGGCAAAGTGGAAAGATAGTGGTGAGCAGCGAGGGGGTGTGCTTGCCGAGAGGGGGATCCAACTGAAGAGATCGAGAGGCACTCGAGGGCCAGGGCACAGATACGTCGCTCTCTGCCTCCAGGCTCGGAGGTGGTTGGCTCAGCTGCTTCGTCAAGGCCGGGGTGTGCACAAGGTACTGAGGAGGTCATCTGCAGACAAGGAACATTTTAATTTTTAAAATTCCTTATTTTTGAAAAACAGACCACTCCGTACTAATGATTGGTCCGGTACTGCAGCTCAGCCACATGACATGAATTGAAATGGGCTGCCAACCCATGTAACCACATTTGTTGTTTTCAAAGCAGCACAAATGCAAAATGAAGCAACTCTCCATTCACACAGATTTTTCATGGTTTTGTCAGTTCACAGTGCCACGGCCGTTATATCCCCGGGCATGTGATTCACACTGTGCACGGGATCGTTATATCCCCAGTCATGTGATGTCAAGCTCGTTAATCCCCGTCTGTGAGTCACACAGGCACGGTGTATATCCCCAGTCATGTGATGTCACACAGGTGCACGGCTCGTTATATCCCCAGTCATGTGATGTCACAAAGCTCGGTATATCCCCAGTCATGTGATGTCACACAGGTGCAGGTCGTTATATCCCCGGTATGTGATGTCACACAGGTGCACGGCTCGTTATATTCCCCAGTCAGGTGATGTCAACAGCTCGTTTTATATCCCAGTCATGTGATGTCACACAGGAGCAGCAGTTTTTCTCGCCTCGTTATATCCCCAGTCATGTGATGTCACACAGGTGCACGGCTCGTTATATCCCCAGTCATGTGATGTCACACAGCTCGTTATATCCCCAGTCATGTGATGTCACACAGGTGCACGGCTCGTTATATCCCCGGTCATGTGATGTCACACAGCTCGTTATATCCCCAGTCATGTGATGTCACAACAGTGCACGGCTCGTTATATCCCCGTCAGTGATGTCACAGCTCGTTATATGAGTCTGAGATGTGGGTCATGCAGCTACCTGTAATCATGTAATGTTACTGTACTGCTGAGCTGCACTCACTATTCTGCTGCTGGTGCAGTCACTGTGTACATACATAACATTACTTATCCTGTACTGATCCTGAGTTACATCCTGTATTATACCCCAGAGCTCCACTCACTATTCTGCTGCTGGTGCAGTCACTGTGTACATACATGACATTACTTATCCTGTACTGATCCTGAGTTACATCCTGTATTATACCCAATCGTCCCGCCTCTCTTTCTTTTCAACGTTATCTGATTGGCTCCGGTCCCGGGCCGGCCAGGATGACTTCCGGCCAGGCGGAAGGAGTGTACGGCTCTGTCAATTAAACGGGGGCAGACGACGGAAAGGAAACGGCAGAGGCAGTGCTGCTCTCGACCGGAAGCGGAAAGCCAGCTGGCTAGAGAGACCCCCTATGGGAGTGGTGAAGGCTGACCTCTGACCCCCCCGTATATACATCCCTGCATGGGTGTGGCCCCTGACTCTGACAGGGGCCACATGTTCCGTATATCGGCCGCCCAGTCACCGTATTGGCAGTAATCTTCCGTTTTTTCCCTTCACCATTCATTTCTGCCTGGCATTGCCCCCTCATGCTGCTGCCCCTATGGGATACCCCAGTAGTAGGTCTCCCCCATTGGGGTGTTAGAGGGGGTCACCCTGTGTGTGATTTTATGTAGTGATGTGTTAGTGTGGCCCCAGGGCGAGGGCCGCAGCGCTTCCAGCACATCACCAGGATATTTTATACTGTTATAACCTGATTTACCCCCCCGGGAGCACATCTAGCGGGCGCTGGGACATGACCCGCGGGCGGAGGCGCTGACACACGGGAGAAGACATCACAGGATGGTGAGTGGTGGGTCATAGGGGGGTTATAGGGCGACACATCTGCACTGGGGTGTCTGCAGGGTACGTGCCATGTGGTAGGTTTCGGATTTCGGTTCGTATACCGCGCCTCTGCTCTTTAACCACGTGGTAGTGACAGTTATAACTGGAAATTTTTGGGTTTGATGTTACAGAGACCATGGCAGGTCCTGTCTCTAGGACCCCCTGCTGCTCCAGTGTAGAGGGGCTGCAGTGGTCTAGCACCGAGCTCCTTCCAGGAATACTCAGACTGCGTTCACACCTCACCTTCTGAAACGCAATTCAATAGGACGCCGGAGGGGCTTCTCCTCATATAGCTGCTTCAAATCAAACGCCTGCGAACGGTAATGAGCACCACGACACGTTACCCATGGAAATAACGCAAAGTATGTGGTGCTCGTTACCGATCACATGCGTTTCAGTTGAATTGAATAGAGAATTGTTTCCAAACTGGAGCGTGTGAACGCGGCCTTACTATACTAGCATGATGACCCTTCCATTTAAAAAAAAATAATAATAAAATCTTGGAGCTCATAGGTCAGACCCCACTGATCTCCAGGTGATGACATATTGAGGTAACATAGTTGGTTTTAGACATGAGACCCTCTCTTTCAGACAACAGCCAGAGTTGTTTCCCCCTAGAATTGTGTGTAATCAGACCTTTGTTTATATTCCATGGTGGTAGCTGGTGACATGTCCTCACACTTCTGTGCTCTGTGCATGCAATTGCTCCACTGCCTTTTTTTTTTCAGCTCGGTGTGAGACCTGTAGCGGGCTTCTGGTTAAAGACTATAACAGTCCGTCAGAGAGGAGGGGATGGGCTGAGCAGCAGGTTAATGCACAGAGCACAGCAGTGTGAGGAGACCAGTATTATTATCCTGTAATATAAATCCATCATACATCACAGACCAGCGGTCACACAGCGGTATGATTACTCTCCAGGGACAATACCTAACACTGGCTGCTCTCTGTATTGTCACAACCAATGGTTTCGGTCAGGTAACTCCATAATATTTACATAACTTACAAGATCCTCGCCTAATGGCAAACTGGTCCATCTTCATTATACACTGATGCTATTTTTAATTTTTTTTTTTCCGGCCTGTATACTACGTATTCCTGCAGTGATGGTTATATAGGGCCTGTGTTATTGCTATCTAGTGCAGCAGCATGTAAACATATATCAGGTGATGGCCAACCTGTGGCTATGAGGATAGTTAGCTCCCAGGAAGCATCTACAGATGTGGGCATTAATAGTTGGGACTGACTCTTGGGGTTTTCTGTATTCTAGCACAGTGAAGCCGCCCTGTGATCTGTACAGAATGGAACAATAAATACATTTGTGATGGGGGGGGGGGGGGCGAATTTAAAGGGGTTCGTAGGATTTTTATATTTTTTAATCGACATCCAATCAGGGAAGGGGTCTAACTCCTGGCATACCGCTTATCAGCAGTTGTGGTGCAACATAGCCTGCCTGCAGTTCCATCCTAGTGAAGACCATGCAAGTGCCATGTAATACCAAGCGCAGCCACTATACACATTACAGTGCTGTGCTTTAAGGACTGCAGCACAGTCAAAAAGCTGATCACCAGCGGTGCCACGTGTCAGACCACTGATAGGATTTTAATGACCTTTCTTAAGGGTAGGTGCTTAATTAATATAATCTGCACGATGGCTGGGAGGCTGTAGGTCCCTGCACGATGACTATAGGGGATGATGTAATTTTATGTGAAGAATGTTCTGCCATGCTGGGAGTTGTAGTCCTGCCAGTGCTGTCTGCTCTATATACAATTACCACCATCTGACTTTCTAATCCTGTTGTATTTCCAGGCGTCGGAGGAGGCCTCGCTGCGGGCGCTGGAGAGTCTCATGAGCGAGTTCTTTCACACCAGCACGTCCAATGACCGGAAAAGAGAAATCGGTGAGCCAAACGGTGACGCTTATGACTTAATACATTGGGGGGGGGTATTTTTAGGCGACCTTGGATGATACTGCTGCTATTGGATAACCTGAGGGGTGAATCTCAGCCGGAGCAGAGTCGCACGCAGAAGGTGGTCTGGGGTCTTGGGTGATACTGACGTGTAATTATGTCACGTGATCACCAGCCGCAAGTTCACGTGGGTGATCTTTCTGTTCATTGGTGCAATTGTATTTGTAACGGTTTTTCTTATGTTTTCCTTAATCTTATTCAATTTTATGGGATCAGAGTCTGATACTAGTGTCCCCATCACAGGGATCGGGATTCTACTCTGTAAATGTAGTGGACAGGTCTGAACAGCGGGACCCCCATTCTTGTGATCACTGGAGTCCCACACATCATATACCCTGGGAAAATGTTGTTTGATGATCTCCCCATTTAAAGGGGATGTCTCAGTAAGACTACCTCTACCCACAAGCTCTGTGAGGTTATATGGACGTCATAGAGGATGGGTGGGGGCTGTCACTGGTGAGTAAAGAGATTCTTCATGTCCATATATTATATGGCTGACTTGTAACACTACACTTGGAGCAATGTGGATGCCTGCAGCGTTGTTTCACGTGTGGAATTTGCTGCCCATTACTCCAATGCAAGGGGTTTTACGATGCAATTCCCTGGCTCCAGTATAGACATGACACTTCTAGGATGTGTGGATAGTAAGCTGAGAGTAACATAGATACTCCTCATGGTGGACTGTATTCTTGGATATTGCCTAAAGGCAGGGAGGAGGAGGGAGAAGCCTGGGTCAGGACATGGGCAATGCTCTAGTATACCCTGCTGCAGAGGTGACATCATTGTTACTGGATAAGTAAATATTCTTGCATGTTTTGGAGAAACTACTACTAGAATATCTGCCAGTTCATGCTGGGAGTTGTAGTTCCCCAAGAGCCGAGGTTGGACCCCACCAGTTTGGGTAAGGGGAAAACACAGTGACCTGAGCCACCATTCCTGGACGTGGTAAAACTTTGCAGAGCAGACTGTTGCATGTGTTATATTATGTGTAACTTCCTCCTGGGTGGTTTAAAAAAGCAAAAACCCGGCTGGGCTATCCCCGATCTTGTGAGGTTTTACCTCCTGTCTGTACCAGGCCATAGCACGGATAAGTGCACTCCAGTTTTTTCAGCTTTCCAATAGTGCACAAGATCTCTGCTTAAAGAAAATCTGCCATTTGTTTTTATGCATTATGAACCAAACATACCTTGAGAATGCTGTAGCTACACTAGTGCAGAAACATAACTTGTTTAATCTCTGCACTGAGTGGTTTTGCTGAAAAAAACAATTATAAAATTCAGGACCTTGGGAAAGCTGGGTGCCTACATAAGCACATTACAGCCTGAACTGTGCAGACAGAACTAATCAAGCCGAGCTGGATCACTCATACACAGCAGCTAGGGGATAGTGCAGCAATTGATTACTTCTGCCTGTCAGGGATAGCGCAGTGGTTACATCATTCTCTCGAGCAGTGCATAACTAATGTGAAAGGAAACGGCGACCGAGCTTCATTATTATAATTTTATAATAGATTTTTCAGCAAAGCCACTCGGCTCAGAGATTAAACAAGATATGTTTCTGCATCAGTCTAGCTACAGCATTCTCGAGGTATGTTTGGTTTGTAATGCATCAAATCAAATGGTAAATTTCCTTTAATGTCAGTGAAAGTGATCACATCCCGAGACTGGAAAACCGTTTAGGCTAAAAAGTGTATAAATGTGCAGCACGTCAGTTTTATGGGCACATTACACATCCTCCAGTAAAGCTCATACTTGGAGAGGAGTGGACCCGATGTTCCCATTCAGGGTTCGGGTTCGACTGCTAGGCGCAGACGTATTGCCGGATTGGTGGCCAAACTGATGCCCGTGGCTTTCAGCCATGGCTATGATTGACCTGAAGGGCCCCTCTTGCCAATCACAGCCATGACTGTTCGCTCAGTAACATGTCTGGGTCGGGCAGCCAAACCCTAATGGGAAGGTTGGGTCCACTCCTCTCTACAATATTGGGGTCTGCCAGTCACAGCTAGTGTCTGTCCTGTGAATTCCATTATATCAGAGCCTGATATGACTACAAATCCCAGCAAGTCTGGGTATGGTGAGCTGTTGTTCCTGCTTCCCTGTGTTTTCTTTCCTCCTCATTGACTCCTGACTTTGCTCTTCTGTGCAGAGGCTTTGCTGAATAACTTTGCTCAGCAGCTCGGAGCCTGGAGGTTCTGCTTCTTCTTCCTGTCCAGCTCGCACAATGACTACGTCCTGATGTACAGTCTCAGCGTGTTTGAGGTGAGGACATGTTATCACAGTCAGCTACTTCCTAGTCCTCTTATAGGAATTGTCTATTTCTCAGTATCTGTGTTTGATGATCTCTGCCTTGGTCTCGTTTGACTGAGGCCGCTGTTCTTGAGGCCAGTGATTGGCTTTTATTTGTCTGAGATAAAGTTGGGGAAGTTTTTTAAACATTGTGTTTATCCTGCAGAACTTGATCAATAAGATGTGGCTGGGCGTCCCATCGGAGGAGAAGATGGAGATCCGCAGCTCCTTGCCCAAGCTCCTCCTGAGCCAGCACAAAGCTCTTCCTGGCTTCATCTGTAACAAGTTATGTAAGGTGATTGTGGACATGGGCAGACAGGACTGGCCCATGTTCTACCATGACTTCTTCACCAACATCCTGCAGGTACGGGGGTCTCTGTCTGGGTGCATGTAATAGTCTTGTATGGAAGCCTGTACTCATTGTGGCCCTCTGTCTCTCCTGGTGCAGCTCATCCAGACCCCCAGCACGACTCCATTGGGGTTGATTATGCTGAAGACTGCATCGGAGGAGTTGGCATGTCCCCGGGAGGACCTGAGCGTTGCCAGGAAAGAGGAACTGCGCAAACTGCTGCTGGAGCAAGTGCCAACCGTGCTGGGCCTGCTGACAGGTTGGGGCCGCTAATAGTCATTTATCTGTTTAGCTGAACCCAGAACTTCTATAGAAACTTATAGGGAGGAGGATAAACCTGTCCCATTCTGTATGACGGTCAGGGGGAATTCTGGTCTCCTGTTCTTCAGATTGCGGTAGGTCCAGTGGTCATGTTCCTCAAAAGAGTTTTCCGATGGGGCTGGGGAGCTACATTCTTTCCCAGCTCCTGTACTTCTGGTTTTTGGGCCTGCATTTTAGCACAGTGAGATCATGGGGACCTCCTAATCCAATGTGTATCCTCCTCAGACCATAGGGCATCCCTTATGTTGACCAGGGGACGTCCTTTTTGTTGTCTCCCGGTTCTAGGAAGCCACTAATTGGACGAAGTGGGTCCCTTGACGTGCCCCCTCCCCTCCTTCTCCAGAACCTCTAGCCTGGCTTGACCATAAACAGGAAGTACCAGAATGATTTGGGAGATGGGGTAAGGGTAAGGATGTGCCAGCCCTCCAGTGGACTGTCTCTATTCCTGGAAAACCCCTTTAATGACTGCAGTGGTGGATAATCTGTAACGTTTGCCTTCACCCATGGGTCACTAAGATGTGAAAGTTTTGTTTCTGGGACATGGATGAAACATATCCACTGGTTCTTATATAACCTCCATTTCTAGATACAACAAAGATGATTCTACTACAAGACAATACTGGTTATTGTGGTAAGGGAGACCTTTGGTTGGGGGCTATGTAGAAGAATGGGGGCACCGGGGATACACGGCTCTGCCGCTCGCTGAGGCCTTTGTCATATAAACAAATGTCGGATTAGAACCCGTTACAGAGAAGGAACCTGTTTGCTTTCATTTTCATTCCTGGCCGAGCGCTGACGACTTTTTGGCTCCGTCTACAGGGCTATTTGCATAGACATTTGCCTGCGGATATAAACCTAATTTCCAAGATATTTTGTTTAAAGGAACCAGGGCGTGTTTTATTTCCTGTCCTTCATGACGCATCTTTCTGTTAAATACTCAGGAGTTCTGGAGAGCATATGGGATAAGCACAGCGTTACCGCAGCCACCCCTCCACCATCGCCAACTGCTTCAGATGCAGGTAAGTGGACAAGCTCATAGGTTATGTGCCTTAAAGGGGTTGTCCCAACTTAGGAATTTATCCTCAGTCCACAGGATGGGGGGAAACTTCCTAATCTGTGAGGATCAGACAGGTGGAACCCCCATGATCATGAAAATGGGTCCCCAGCAATAAAGAGAACTGGGTGGTTTCCATGGGACTGGCCAAAGTTTGGCAATCCAATAGAACTGAATGGACTGGCAGGGTCCATGCTCGGCCTGCCGTGTTACTCAGTAATAAAAACCTAGGCAAAAGCTTTAAGTATTTCCCTCCAAGAAAACTTCTCACATTGCAAATGTGTGATGAATGAGGGTCAGGTCCCCTATTGATTACTGAAACCTAAGCAGGCGGTGGTCCTTATGTTAGGACTCTTTAAGGTCCTTACTTAAGGAAGAACACGGCTATCTTCAGAGAACAGCTCCTCTCCTGACCATTGGTAGTGCATGGAATTGCAACTAAGCTCCATTCATCTCTACACAGCTGAGCTGCAATACCAACACCAACCATAGTCAGGGGTGGCGCTGTTTTTGTAAAACTTAATCCTATTTTTCAAGGAAGACTGAATTTTCTCTAGTATTGCACATCATTGCACCCACCTCCAGCCATTGTCACACTGCAGCACCCTATGAGCCTTGGTGTTTTCGTCTTCCGCCATGGATGACATTTCCCCGGAGATCAATGGTGTCTGCTTGTTACCCATTTCCTTCCTGTTCACGAAAGCTTTTTGTGGTTCCCTTGTGTAATGTGGCTGAGCACTTTACGCTTCTATCTCACGATGGGGGTGAGGCTTTGTCACTTACTACACATGTCATCGGACTTCCCATGCTGGGATGTGTTTTTAAATGGGTCCCACAAGTTGCGACACAATATGATCTCATCCGTTTCGTAACTTATATGTAACCTGTACAGATGGCATCAAGGATGTACATCCCGGCCTGGGAAATGGCCAAAATACATTGGCTGTGTCTGGTATTTCACTTATTCTTGTTGTCTTGATACAAGCTGCAGTACCAGACAAGACCATCACACCAGGGTGGCGCTTTTCCTGGAAGGGACAAAATAAAAATATTGATGCTGCAGTGTGTGAACGCTGCCTAGAGGCTTATTCACATATTACTTAACCGAAATATAGGGGACATCCTGTACCTGTGTGGTCCCGATTTCATGCAAGGGCAGCATACAATGTGTATGTATCTGCTGCAGTGTACACAATGCTGCTGCAACTGCATGGAGTCCGGCCTGTTTTGTGCAGCCCTGGATGAAACCTCTATGATCAGGTGATGCCATTTTTGTACCCAGAGTGTGTTTTACACTTGTGCTACATGGCTGACTACACTGATGATAGAGAGGACACTCTTTGCTACTTCCCCAAAAAACCTGGTAAGTGGGATCCCCCTAGAATCTCCTCCTGCATCGCTTCCCGCCCAGTACTCCATGTCTCTTACAATAGGTCTCTCTTATTCGGGTCACACAAATAGTCAGTGTTTTAGTTCTTTACATTTGCTGCAAATGAGGTCCGGTGAGAGCCGGGTTTGGGTTGGATGGGTCAGTGCCAGCCGCGGGCAGTGCTTGCTAAAGACCCGTGCCCTGCTGGAAGCATCCTTGAGATGTGTAGCGTAATGATACGGATATGAATTCCATGTCTTTACATGGGTTTGAGGAAATGTCAAGGTTTTACAGTGATGGAGCTCGGCGACCTTGAAGCTGCAGGGTAGTGCATGGTAGGGGGCGCTATCACTGTGTGTGGTTTGTATCTAGTGGCAGTTGTCAGGCCATGCTGGGAGTGTTGCGGTGTAGATACAGGCGAGGTAGGTAGTTTAGTTAGTAACGGGGGTGTATGCAGCTTCCCTGCACATCTGAGTGACTGGTGTATATAGGGTTTTTAAAAAAAAAAAAAATACACCACTGTATATTTATGTAATTTTATTATATTCTTCTCCATTTCTCAAAATGATGGTAATTCTACAAATGACATCACCATGGGGCACATACATGTAGAAGGACTTATCTGTATCACCACACACAGCCAGGAGGGACCAGGAGATATTCCTTATGATTATCTATGGTTATCGCTTCTAGCTTCCCCTTTTAGGGGGTCATGCACTTTCCTCAAATGATTAAGGTTTGTGTAATGAAAGGTTATATAATCGTCCAAAATACTTTCTGTATCAATTCCTCAAGATTCTCTAGATCTCTGCTTGCTGTCATTATATAGGAAGCTTCATTGTTTACTTCCTCTGGATAGAAAACGGGTCCCTGGTCATGTGATGACACACAGGTGCAAGACTCGGTATATCAGTGGTCATGGGATGTCACACAGGTGCACAGCTCGTAATATCCCTGGTCATGGGATGTCGCACAGAGGCCCGGCTCGTTATGTCGCACGGCTTGTTATATCAGAGCTGTATGTTATAAGAGCCGTGTCCTTGTGTGACATCACATGACCACGGATCAGTTTTTATCTGTAGGAAGTAAACTGTGATGATTCCTATAGAAGGGCAGCAAGCAGAGATCTAGAACACTGTGAGGAATTGATACAGAAAGTATATGGAGAAATTGTCAATTATTTCATGACTGTAGAGGACCCCTTTAAACAGAATCTATATTAAATCTCCATCAGGCCCTTAATACATTATTTCTATTGCTGACTACATACTAATCCAATGTACATAACTATTGTGTTTGGTATGGAAATGATAAGTGTGACTACACAGGACTTGTTTGTAGTCTGTGACCATAGAGATGTCTGTGTGCTGTAGCCACAAAACCATGAAAAATCTGTGTGAATGGTGAATGGCAGAGCTGCTTCATTTTGCATTTGTGATGCTTTGAGATGATCAACAAAAATGTGGTTACAATGGGGTTGGTAGCTTTAAGACATAGCTATAAAGATCATTGCATGTATTATTTAAAGGGATTGTCCAGGCTACTAATTCCAAAAACAAGTGCACATATGTTGTGTTGTGCCTGGTATTGCAGCCCATTTCCATTTATGTCATTGTGGCTGAGCTGCAGTACCGCACACAACCATTAGTACGGAGTGGTGCTGTTTTTTTTCTTAAAAAATGTTCCTTGTCTTGCAGACGACCTTCTCAGTAACCTTGTGCACACCCCGGCCTTGACGAAGCAGCTGAGCCAACCACCTCCGAGCCTGGAGGCAGAGAGCGAGCGTATCTGTGCCCTGGCCCTCGAGTGCCTCTCGCATCTCTTCAGTTGGATCCCCCTCTCGGCAAGCATCACCCCCTCGCTGCTCACCACCATCTTTCACTTTGCCCGCCTGGGTTGCGATACCCGGTCACGTAGGACTTGCGCCGTCAACAATACGAATGCCGTGACCCTTAATGGCGGGGGCACCAGCAGCCCTCCGCTGCCACTGACATTGCCCACCTCACAGCAGGACTGTAATCGCCTGGGGGTCTTAGCGATGTCTTGCATTAATGAACTGATGTGCAAGAACTGTGTCCCCCTGGAGTTCCAGGAATATCTGTTACGCGTGTGCCAGCAGACATTTTACCTCCTGCAGAGGATAACCCGAGAGACGAACGCCCACAGTGTGCGCAGCCGCCTGGAGGAGCTGGATGAGAGGTACTGCCCAAATATTTACACAGGATAGGTGATAACTAGATGACCAGTGAGGGTCCTACTGCTGGGACCACCACTGATCACAAGACCCCTCTGTGTATCTTGTTAGTAGCAGCATGACTGTGAACTAGATGAGTGGGGAGAGTCCTACTTCTGGGGCAGCTTAGTATTACGAGAACAGGATCCTGTAATCTGGAGAATGGGGATCCCGTTCTCGCAAATGGGTGGAGTGACGTCCTGCTGCTCCATTCACTGATCATGTGACTGCCAGAGATGGCTGAGTACAGCTCTTGGTTCTCTCCGGCACTCCCATGGGACAGAATGGATTGGTGCGACACATACTCTTAACGTTTCACCCATTAGTGAGAACGGGATCCTCATTCTCCAGATCATGGGATCCTGTTCTCATGATGGTTATGTGAGGGTCCTGTGATCTGGAGAATGGAGATCCCGTTTTCACTAATAGGTGGAGCGACATCTGGCTGCTTCATTCACTGACAATGTGACTGCCAGAGATGGCTAAACACAGTGCTGGGTTCTCTCCGGCACACTCTAACAACAGAATGGATCGGTGTGGCACATATTCTACCCTTTAGTGAGAACGGGATCCCCATTCTCCAGATCAGCGGATCCTGTTTACGTGATCGTTTCAGAAGTAGGACCCTCACCACTCATCAAACTCAGTCCTGCTGCTACTAACAACATAGACAGAGGTCTAATTACAGACATTTCTACGGACTAGACCAAACAATGGTTGCAGTACTGTACGGTCACACCTGCTGACAGGTCCCCTTTGAGGCTGTGAAGATGTGTACATTTGGGCCTGTGCATTGATGAGTAAAGTTTAAGCAGTGGAGTGAGAATCTGGTAAGATGGGGGTCAGAGCCCTGGTCGCGGTCACATTGTCCTCCTGCAGCCGGCGGATTCATCGGTAATGATGCTCCTCTGGTCGTCTTGCTGATGATTCTGACTTCTTTACAGCCTGATCCCAGAGATAATCACATTGGCGTTGCTCGATATAAACCGCATCAAACGGATGCCATTACATGGGCAGTGATGCCCGCCTCTGTGCTCTGATCCTCTGCAGTCTCTGGTCACCCCGACCCAGTGAGGTCACCGCACACCCCAGGCCGGAGCCGCACATTACCATCGCCTTTTATGAAAATACTTAGAATTCTAAAGTTCTTTGAGGATTCTAACTCTGACGTGGAAAGCTGGGTGACTCCTATTAACCCTTACAGGGCATGCCTTTCAGGCGGACGTAAAGTTGAGTCTCCCAACTTGATACGGTGTTCTGATATTGCCCAGTGGGTCGGTAACCTCCCCTTTTAATGTCCTTGCAGTTACGTGGAAAAGTTTACGGACTTCCTTCGCCTCTTTGTCAGCGTCCACCTGAGAAGAATAGAGTCCAACGCACAGTTCCCCGTAGTAGAGTTCCTGGCGCTGCTCTTCAAATACACCTTTCACCAGGTAATGGGTTGGGCAGGGTACCGCCCCTTTAAGCCATGAGACCTGCATTCACTGTGGATGTCGCCAGTGCCCTGGCTGTGGATGGAGGTTTTCTATAGACATGCAATCCTTTCAGCTTTATATTCCAGGATTGTGGCACTAGGGAGCGTGTCCTCACACTGCTGTGCTCTTGGCTCTCTGCATTAATCTACTCCGTACTTTAACCCTTGTTTTGTGGGTGACGGCAGTAATGTTAAATCAGAATCCTACTGCAGCTTTTACATATAGCAGAGGGAAGAGACCATGGAGTAGTTCAATGCAGAGAGCTCAGAGCTCAGCAGTGTGAGGACACGCCCACATTGCACTTGGAGAAGCTGCAATCCTAGAATCCATTTTTCACACGTGATCTTCAGGAGCAATAACGCCCGCACTATGGATGGCAGTACTGATGACTGCATTTCGTTTAAAAAGGGTTTGGGTTTGCACATGACCCTTTAAGGGAGTGATTTTTAAAAAATATATATATAATTTTTGTCCCCGCAGCCGTCACATGAAGGTTATCTCTCGTGTCTCGATATCTGGGCCCTCTTTTTAGACTATCTGACAAACAAGATAAGAAACAGACTAGAAGACAGAGAGGCCATTATTGGAAGGTGAGTACGAGGTGACAGAGGGGGGTCTTAACCTGTGACCTCAGATCAGGGGGTCATTGTATTATAATATTCCATCCCTCCCAGGTATGAGGACGCTCTGGTGCTGCTGCTCACTGAGGTGCTGAATCGGATCCAGTTTCGCTACAACCAGACGCAGTTAGAGGAGTTGGATGACGAGACGTTGGACGATGATGTAAGTGGTGCTCGACTGCAATACCTTATAGGTTCCTTATGGGCAGGGGGGGCGCTGTTACTGGAGGAAATCTGCAATCACTTCTAATATTCTGAGGTCTCATTTTAATGCACTGCCCTGTGTGTTGTATCATCTGCAGCAGCAGACGGAGTGGCAGAAATATCTACGTCACAGCTTGGAAGTGGTCGCCAAAATCATGGAACTGCTCCCCACACATGCCTTCAGTACATTGGTGAGTACTGGACTCTTCTTTGTCTCTGGTCACCCAGAGCTCCACTCACTATTCTGCTGCTGGTGCAGTCACTGTGTACATACATGACATTACTTACCCTGTACTGATCCTGAGTTACATCCTGTATTATACCCCAGAGCTGCACTCACTATTCTGCTGCTGGTGCAGTCACTGTGTACATACATGACATTACTTATCCTGTACTGATCCTGAGTTACATCCTGTATTATACTCCAGAGCTGCACTCACTATTCTGCTGCTGGTGCAGTCACTGTGTACATACATGACATTACTTACCCTGTACTGATCCTGAGTTACATCCTGTATTATACTCCAGAGCTGCACTCACTGTTATTATGGTATTACATATACTATATACCAGCGTCTGGTGTTATTTCGCTGAGCACTGCCCCCACCTCCAAGGCAATTTTCCCTTATAATGGATCGGATATCTGGAGCCGGAGACAGTCGCCTCCACTTTCCATTTTATGCTTTTTCCTGTCTACTGAGGTTTGAGATCTTTATCATCTCTGGTAGTGGCGACGTTTTTCCTTCACGATCCAATTTCTGGCTCCTTTTTAATATCTTTAGTAAATTGGACAATTTGTAGTAAGTGGAAGCGAGCATGGAGGACAGAGGGGGCCACAATATAAGCGAGCATGGAGAACAGAGGGGGCCACAATATAAGTGAGCATGGAGGACAGAGGGGGCCACAATATAAGTGAGCATGGAGGACAGAGGGGCCAACAATATAAGTGAGCAAGGACGACAGAGGGGCCACAATATAAGTGAGCATGGAGGACTGGCACCTGTGTGACATCACATGACCGGGGATATAACGAGCCGTGCACCTGTGTGACATCACATGACTGGGGATGCACCTGTGTGACATCACATGACCGGGGATATAACGAGCCGTGCACCTGTGTGACATCACCTTACCGGGGATAACGATCCGTGCACCTGTGTGACATCACATGACTGGGGATAATACCGAGCTTGTGACATCACATGACTGGGGATATAACGAGCCGTGCACCTGTGGACATCACATGACTGGGGATATACGAGCCGTGCGCCTGTGTGACTCACATGACTGGGGATATAACGAGCTGTGTGACATCACATGACTGGGGATATAACGAGCCGTGCACCTGTGTGACATCACATGACCGGGGATATAACGAGCCGTGCACGTGTGACATGACAAAACCATGAAAAATCTGTGTGAATGGCAGAGTTGCTTCATTTTGCATTTGTGCTGCTTTGAAATCAACAAAATGTGGTTACAATGGGGTTGGCAGCCCATTTCAATTCATGTCATTGTGGCTGAGCTGCAGTACCGGACACAATCATTAGTACGGAGTGGTGCTGTTTTTCAAAAATAAAGGAATTTTAAAAAATTAAAATGTTCCTTGTCTTGCAGATGACCTCCTCAGTAACCTTGTGCACACCCCGGCCTTGACGAAGCAGCTGAGCCAACCACCTCCGAGCCTGGAGGCAGAGAGCGAGCGTATCTGTGCCCTGGCCCTCGAGTGCCTCTCGCATCTCTTCAGTTGGATCCCCCTCTCGGCAAGCATCACCCCCTCGCTGCTCACCACTATCTTTCACTTTGCCCGCCTGGGTTGCGATGCCCGGTCACGTAGGACTCGCGCCGTCAACAATACGAATGCCGTGACCCTCAATGGCGGGGGCACCAGCAGCCCTCCGCTGCCACTGACATTGCCCACCTCACAGCAGGACTGTAATCGCCTGGGGGTCTTGGCGATGTCTTGTATTAATGAACTGATGTGCAAGAACTGTGTCCCCCTGGAGTTCCAGGAATATCTGTTACGTGTGTGCCAGCAGACATTTTACCTCCTGCAGAGGATAACCCGAGAGACGAACGCCCACAGTGTGCGCAGCCGCCTGGAGGGGCTGGATGAGAGGTACTGCCCAAATGTTTACACAGGATAAGTGATGCCAGTGAGGGTCCTACTGCTGGGACCACCACTGATCACAAGACCCCTCTGTGTATCTTGTTAGTAGCAGCAGGACTGTGACCTAGATGAGTGGGGAGAGTCCTACTTCTGGGGCTGCTTAGTATTACGAGAACAGGATCCTGTAATCTGGAGAATGGGGATCCCGTTCTCGCAAATGGGTGGAGTGCCGTCCTGCTGCTCCATTCACTGATCATGTGACTGCCAGAGATGGCTGAGTACAGCTCTTGGTTCTCTCCGGCACTCCCATAGGACAGAATGGATTGGTGCGACACATACTCTTAACGTTTCACCCATTAGTGAGAACGGGATCCTCATTCTCCAGATCATGGGATCCTGTTCTCATGATGGTTCTGTGAGGGCCCTGTGATCTGGAGAATGGGGATCCCGTTTTCACTAATAGGTGGAGCGACATCTGGCTGCTTCATTCACTGACAATGTGACTGCCAGAGATGGCTAAACACAGCGCTGGGTTCTCTTCGGCACACTCTAACAACAGAATGGATCGGTGTGGCACATATTCTACCCTTTAGTGAGAACTGGATCCCCATTCTCCAGATCAGCGGATCCTGTTTACTTGATAGTTTCAGAAGTAGGACCCTCACCACTCATCAAGCACACAGTCCTGCTGCTACTAACAACTTAGACAGAGGTCTAATTACAGACATTTCTAAAGACTAGACCAAACACTGGTTGCAGTACTGTACGGTCACACCTGCTGACAGGTCCCCTTTGAGGCTGTGAAGATGATGTGTACATTTGGGCCTGTGCATTGATTGAGTAAAGTTTAAGCAGTGGAGTGAGAATCCGGTAAGATGGGGGTCAGAGCCCTGGTCGCGGTCACGTTGTCCTCCTGCAGCCGGCGGATACTCGGTAATGATGCTTCTCTGGTCGTCTTGCTGATGATTCTGACTTCTTTACAGCCTGATCCCAGAGATAATCACATTTGCGTTGCTCGATATAAACCGCATCAAACGGATGCCATGACATGGGCAGTGATGCCCGCCTCTTACTGCACAGTGATCCTCTGCAGTCTCTGGTCACCCCGACCCAGTGAGGTCACCGCACACCCCAGGCCGGAGCCGCACATTACCATCGCCTTTTATGAAAATACTTAGAATTCTAAAGTTCTTTGAGGATTCTAACTCTGACGTGGAAAGCTGGGTGACTCCTATTAACCCTTACAGGGCATGCCTTTCAGCCGGACATAAAATTAAGTCTCCCAACTTGATACGGTTTTCTGATATCGCCCAGTGGGTCGGTAACCTCCCCTTTTAATGTCCTTGCAGTTACGTGGAAAAGTTTACGGACTTCCTTCGCCTCTTTGTCAGCGTCCACCTGAGAAGAATAGAGTCCAACGCACAGTTCCCCGTAGTAGAGTTCCTGGCGCTGCTCTTCAAATACACCTTTCACCAGGTAATGGGTTGGGCAGGGTACCGCCCCTTTAAGCCATGAGACCTGCATTCACTGTGGATGTCTCCAGTGCCCTGGCTGTGGATGGAGGTTTTCTATAGACATGCAATCCTTTCAGCTTTATATTCCAGGATTGTGGCACTATGGAGCATGTCCTCACACTGCTGTGCTCTTGGCTCTCTGCATTAATCTACTCCGTACTTTAACCCTTGTTTTGTGGGTGACGGCAGTAATGTTAAATCAGAATCCTACTGCAGCTTTTACATATAGCAGAGGGAAGAGGCCATGGAGTAGTTCAATGCAGAGAGCTCAGAGCACAGCAGTGTGAGGACACTCCCCCATTGCACTTGGAGAAGCTGCAATCCTAGAATCCATTTTTCACACGTGATCTTCGGGAGCAATAACGCCCGCACTATGGATGGCAGTACTGATGACTGCATTTCGTTTAAAAAGGGTTTGGGTTTGCACATGACCCTTTAAGGGAGTGATTTTTAAAAAAAAATATATAATTTTTGTCCCCGCAGCCGTCACATGAAGGTTATCTCTCGTGTCTCGATATCTGGGCCCTCTTTTTAGACTATCTGACAAACAAGATAAGAAACAGACTAGAAGACAGAGAGGCCATTATTGGAAGGTGAGTACGAGGTGACAGGGGGGGGGTTAACCTGTGACCTCAGATCAGGGGGTCATTGTATTATAATATTCCATCCCTCCCAGGTATGAGGACGCTCTGGTGCTGCTGCTCACTGAGGTGCTGAATCGGATCCAGTTTCGCTACAACCAGACGCAGTTAGAGGAGTTGGATGACGAGACGTTGGACGATGATGTAAGTGGGCAGGGGGGGCGCTGTTACTGGAGGAAATCTGCAATCACTTCTAATCTTCTGAGGTCTCATTTTAATGCATTGCCCTGTGTGTTGTATCATCTGCAGCAGCAGACGGAGTGGCAGAAATATCTACGTCACAGCTTGGAAGTGGTCGCCAAAATCATGGAACTGCTCCCCACACATGCCTTCAGTACATTGGTGAGTACTGGACTCTTCTTTGTCTCTGGTCACCCAGAGCTCCACTCACTATTCTGCTGCTGGTGCAGTCACTGTGTACATACATGACATTACTTACCCTGTACTGATCCTGAGTAACATCCTGTATTATACTCCAGAGCTGCACTCACTATTCTGCTGCTGGTGCAGACACTGTGTACATACATGACATTACTTATCCTGTACTGATCCTGAGTTACATCCTGTATTATACTCCAGAGCTGCACTCACTATTCTGCTGCTGGTGCAGTCACTGTGTACATACATGACATTACTTACCCTGTACTGATCCTGAGTTACATCCTGTATTATACTCCAGAGCTGCACTCACTGTTATTATGGTATTACATATACTATATACCAGCGTCTGGTGTTATTTCGCTGAGCACTGCCCCCACCTCCAAGGCAATTTTCCCTTATAATGGATCGGATATCTGGAGCCGGAGACAGTCGCCTCCACTTTCCATTTTATGCTTTTTCCTGTCTACTGAGGTTTGAGATCTTTATCATCTCTGGTAGTGGCGACGTTTTTCCTTCACGATCCAATTTCTGTCTCCTTTTTAATATCTTTAGTAAATTGGACAATTTGTAGTAAGTGGACCAATCGTCCCGCCTCTCTTTCTTTTCAACGTTATCTGATTGGCTCCGGTCCCGGGCCGGCCAGGATGACTTCCGGCCAGGCGGAAGGAGTGTACGGCTCTGTCAATTAAACGGGGGCAGACGACGGAAAGGAAACGGCAGAGGCAGTGCTGCTCTCGACCGGAAGCGGAAAGCCAGCTGGCTAGAGAGACCCCCTATGGGAGTGGTGAAGGCTGACCTCTGACCCCCCCGTATATACATCCCTGCATGGGTGTGGCCCCTGACTCTGACAGGGGCCACATGTTCCGTATATCGGCCGCCCAGTCACCGTATTGGCAGTAATCTTCCGTTTTTTCCCTTCACCATTCATTTCTGCCTGGCATTGCCCCCTCATGCTGCTGCCCCTATGGGATACCCCAGTAGTAGGTCTCCCCCATTGGGGTGTTAGAGGGGGTCACCCTGTGTGTGATTTTATGTAGTGATGTGTTAGTGTGGCCCCAGGGCGAGGGCCGCAGCGCTTCCAGCACATCACCAGGATATTTTATACTGTTATAACCTGATTTACCCCCCCGGGAGCACATCTAGCGGGCGCTGGGACATGACCCGCGGGCGGAGGCGCTGACACACGGGAGAAGACATCACAGGATGGTGAGTGGTGGGTCATAGGGGGGTTATAGGGCGACACATCTGCACTGGGGTGTCTGCAGGGTACGTGCCATGTGGTAGGTTTCGGATTTCGGTTCGTATACCGCGCCTCTGCTCTTTAACCACGTGGTAGTGACAGTTATAACTGGAAATTTTTGGGTTTGATGTTACAGAGACCATGGCAGGTCCTGTCTCTAGGACCCCCTGCTGCTCCAGTGTAGAGGGGCTGCAGTGGTCTAGCACCGAGCTCCTTCCAGGAATACTCAGACTGCGTTCACACCTCACCTTCTGAAACGCAATTCAATAGGACGCCGGAGGGGCTTCTCCTCATATAGCTGCTTCAAATCAAACGCCTGCGAACGGTAATGAGCACCACGACACGTTACCCATGGAAATAACGCAAAGTATGTGGTGCTCGTTACCGATCACATGCGTTTCAGTTGAATTGAATAGAGAATTGTTTCCAAACTGGAGCGTGTGAACGCGGCCTTACTATACTAGCATGATGACCCTTCCATTTAAAAAAAAATAATAATAAAATCTTGGAGCTCATAGGTCAGACCCCACTGATCTCCAGGTGATGACATATTGAGGTAACATAGTTGGTTTTAGACATGAGACCCTCTCTTTCAGACAACAGCCAGAGTTGTTTCCCCCTAGAATTGTGTGTAATCAGACCTTTGTTTATATTCCATGGTGGTAGCTGGTGACATGTCCTCACACTTCTGTGCTCTGTGCATGCAATTGCTCCACTGCCTTTTTTTTTTCAGCTCGGTGTGAGACCTGTAGCGGGCTTCTGGTTAAAGACTATAACAGTCCGTCAGAGAGGAGGGGATGGGCTGAGCAGCAGGTTAATGCACAGAGCACAGCAGTGTGAGGAGACCAGTATTATTATCCTGTAATATAAATCCATCATACATCACAGACCAGCGGTCACACAGCGGTATGATTACTCTCCAGGGACAATACCTAACACTGGCTGCTCTCTGTATTGTCACAACCAATGGTTTCGGTCAGGTAACTCCATAATATTTACATAACTTACAAGATCCTCGCCTAATGGCAAACTGGTCCATCTTCATTATACACTGATGCTATTTTTAATTTTTTTTTTTCCGGCCTGTATACTACGTATTCCTGCAGTGATGGTTATATAGGGCCTGTGTTATTGCTATCTAGTGCAGCAGCATGTAAACATATATCAGGTGATGGCCAACCTGTGGCTATGAGGATAGTTAGCTCCCAGGAAGCATCTACAGATGTGGGCATTAATAGTTGGGACTGACTCTTGGGGTTTTCTGTATTCTAGCACAGTGAAGCCGCCCTGTGATCTGTACAGAATGGAACAATAAATACATTTGTGATGGGGGGGGGGGGGGCGAATTTAAAGGGGTTCGTAGGATTTTTATATTTTTTAATCGACATCCAATCAGGGAAGGGGTCTAACTCCTGGCATACCGCTTATCAGCAGTTGTGGTGCAACATAGCCTGCCTGCAGTTCCATCCTAGTGAAGACCATGCAAGTGCCATGTAATACCAAGCGCAGCCACTATACACATTACAGTGCTGTGCTTTAAGGACTGCAGCACAGTCAAAAAGCTGATCACCAGCGGTGCCACGTGTCAGACCACTGATAGGATTTTAATGACCTTTCTTAAGGGTAGGTGCTTAATTAATATAATCTGCACGATGGCTGGGAGGCTGTAGGTCCCTGCACGATGACTATAGGGGATGATGTAATTTTATGTGAAGAATGTTCTGCCATGCTGGGAGTTGTAGTCCTGCCAGTGCTGTCTGCTCTATATACAATTACCACCATCTGACTTTCTAATCCTGTTGTATTTCCAGGCGTCGGAGGAGGCCTCGCTGCGGGCGCTGGAGAGTCTCATGAGCGAGTTCTTTCACACCAGCACGTCCAATGACCGGAAAAGAGAAATCGGTGAGCCAAACGGTGACGCTTATGACTTAATACATTGGGGGGGGGTATTTTTAGGCGACCTTGGATGATACTGCTGCTATTGGATAACCTGAGGGGTGAATCTCAGCCGGAGCAGAGTCGCACGCAGAAGGTGGTCTGGGGTCTTGGGTGATACTGACGTGTAATTATGTCACGTGATCACCAGCCGCAAGTTCACGTGGGTGATCTTTCTGTTCATTGGTGCAATTGTATTTGTAACGGTTTTTCTTATGTTTTCCTTAATCTTATTCAATTTTATGGGATCAGAGTCTGATACTAGTGTCCCCATCACAGGGATCGGGATTCTACTCTGTAAATGTAGTGGACAGGTCTGAACAGCGGGACCCCCATTCTTGTGATCACTGGAGTCCCACACATCATATACCCTGGGAAAATGTTGTTTGATGATCTCCCCATTTAAAGGGGATGTCTCAGTAAGACTACCTCTACCCACAAGCTCTGTGAGGTTATATGGACGTCATAGAGGATGGGTGGGGGCTGTCACTGGTGAGTAAAGAGATTCTTCATGTCCATATATTATATGGCTGACTTGTAACACTACACTTGGAGCAATGTGGATGCCTGCAGCGTTGTTTCACGTGTGGAATTTGCTGCCCATTACTCCAATGCAAGGGGTTTTACGATGCAATTCCCTGGCTCCAGTATAGACATGACACTTCTAGGATGTGTGGATAGTAAGCTGAGAGTAACATAGATACTCCTCATGGTGGACTGTATTCTTGGATATTGCCTAAAGGCAGGGAGGAGGAGGGAGAAGCCTGGGTCAGGACATGGGCAATGCTCTAGTATACCCTGCTGCAGAGGTGACATCATTGTTACTGGATAAGTAAATATTCTTGCATGTTTTGGAGAAACTACTACTAGAATATCTGCCAGTTCATGCTGGGAGTTGTAGTTCCCCAAGAGCCGAGGTTGGACCCCACCAGTTTGGGTAAGGGGAAAACACAGTGACCTGAGCCACCATTCCTGGACGTGGTAAAACTTTGCAGAGCAGACTGTTGCATGTGTTATATTATGTGTAACTTCCTCCTGGGTGGTTTAAAAAAGCAAAAACCCGGCTGGGCTATCCCCGATCTTGTGAGGTTTTACCTCCTGTCTGTACCAGGCCATAGCACGGATAAGTGCACTCCAGTTTTTTCAGCTTTCCAATAGTGCACAAGATCTCTGCTTAAAGAAAATCTGCCATTTGTTTTTATGCATTATGAACCAAACATACCTTGAGAATGCTGTAGCTACACTAGTGCAGAAACATAACTTGTTTAATCTCTGCACTGAGTGGTTTTGCTGAAAAAAACAATTATAAAATTCAGGACCTTGGGAAAGCTGGGTGCCTACATAAGCACATTACAGCCTGAACTGTGCAGACAGAACTAATCAAGCCGAGCTGGATCACTCATACACAGCAGCTAGGGGATAGTGCAGCAATTGATTACTTCTGCCTGTCAGGGATAGCGCAGTGGTTACATCATTCTCTCGAGCAGTGCATAACTAATGTGAAAGGAAACGGCGACCGAGCTTCATTATTATAATTTTATAATAGATTTTTCAGCAAAGCCACTCGGCTCAGAGATTAAACAAGATATGTTTCTGCATCAGTCTAGCTACAGCATTCTCGAGGTATGTTTGGTTTGTAATGCATCAAATCAAATGGTAAATTTCCTTTAATGTCAGTGAAAGTGATCACATCCCGAGACTGGAAAACCGTTTAGGCTAAAAAGTGTATAAATGTGCAGCACGTCAGTTTTATGGGCACATTACACATCCTCCAGTAAAGCTCATACTTGGAGAGGAGTGGACCCGATGTTCCCATTCAGGGTTCGGGTTCGACTGCTAGGCGCAGACGTATTGCCGGATTGGTGGCCAAACTGATGCCCGTGGCTTTCAGCCATGGCTATGATTGACCTGAAGGGCCCCTCTTGCCAATCACAGCCATGACTGTTCGCTCAGTAACATGTCTGGGTCGGGCAGCCAAACCCTAATGGGAAGGTTGGGTCCACTCCTCTCTACAATATTGGGGTCTGCCAGTCACAGCTAGTGTCTGTCCTGTGAATTCCATTATATCAGAGCCTGATATGACTACAAATCCCAGCAAGTCTGGGTATGGTGAGCTGTTGTTCCTGCTTCCCTGTGTTTTCTTTCCTCCTCATTGACTCCTGACTTTGCTCTTCTGTGCAGAGGCTTTGCTGAATAACTTTGCTCAGCAGCTCGGAGCCTGGAGGTTCTGCTTCTTCTTCCTGTCCAGCTCGCACAATGACTACGTCCTGATGTACAGTCTCAGCGTGTTTGAGGTGAGGACATGTTATCACAGTCAGCTACTTCCTAGTCCTCTTATAGGAATTGTCTATTTCTCAGTATCTGTGTTTGATGATCTCTGCCTTGGTCTCGTTTGACTGAGGCCGCTGTTCTTGAGGCCAGTGATTGGCTTTTATTTGTCTGAGATAAAGTTGGGGAAGTTTTTTAAACATTGTGTTTATCCTGCAGAACTTGATCAATAAGATGTGGCTGGGCGTCCCATCGGAGGAGAAGATGGAGATCCGCAGCTCCTTGCCCAAGCTCCTCCTGAGCCAGCACAAAGCTCTTCCTGGCTTCATCTGTAACAAGTTATGTAAGGTGATTGTGGACATGGGCAGACAGGACTGGCCCATGTTCTACCATGACTTCTTCACCAACATCCTGCAGGTACGGGGGTCTCTGTCTGGGTGCATGTAATAGTCTTGTATGGAAGCCTGTACTCATTGTGGCCCTCTGTCTCTCCTGGTGCAGCTCATCCAGACCCCCAGCACGACTCCATTGGGGTTGATTATGCTGAAGACTGCATCGGAGGAGTTGGCATGTCCCCGGGAGGACCTGAGCGTTGCCAGGAAAGAGGAACTGCGCAAACTGCTGCTGGAGCAAGTGCCAACCGTGCTGGGCCTGCTGACAGGTTGGGGCCGCTAATAGTCATTTATCTGTTTAGCTGAACCCAGAACTTCTATAGAAACTTATAGGGAGGAGGATAAACCTGTCCCATTCTGTATGACGGTCAGGGGGAATTCTGGTCTCCTGTTCTTCAGATTGCGGTAGGTCCAGTGGTCATGTTCCTCAAAAGAGTTTTCCGATGGGGCTGGGGAGCTACATTCTTTCCCAGCTCCTGTACTTCTGGTTTTTGGGCCTGCATTTTAGCACAGTGAGATCATGGGGACCTCCTAATCCAATGTGTATCCTCCTCAGACCATAGGGCATCCCTTATGTTGACCAGGGGACGTCCTTTTTGTTGTCTCCCGGTTCTAGGAAGCCACTAATTGGACGAAGTGGGTCCCTTGACGTGCCCCCTCCCCTCCTTCTCCAGAACCTCTAGCCTGGCTTGACCATAAACAGGAAGTACCAGAATGATTTGGGAGATGGGGTAAGGGTAAGGATGTGCCAGCCCTCCAGTGGACTGTCTCTATTCCTGGAAAACCCCTTTAATGACTGCAGTGGTGGATAATCTGTAACGTTTGCCTTCACCCATGGGTCACTAAGATGTGAAAGTTTTGTTTCTGGGACATGGATGAAACATATCCACTGGTTCTTATATAACCTCCATTTCTAGATACAACAAAGATGATTCTACTACAAGACAATACTGGTTATTGTGGTAAGGGAGACCTTTGGTTGGGGGCTATGTAGAAGAATGGGGGCACCGGGGATACACGGCTCTGCCGCTCGCTGAGGCCTTTGTCATATAAACAAATGTCGGATTAGAACCCGTTACAGAGAAGGAACCTGTTTGCTTTCATTTTCATTCCTGGCCGAGCGCTGACGACTTTTTGGCTCCGTCTACAGGGCTATTTGCATAGACATTTGCCTGCGGATATAAACCTAATTTCCAAGATATTTTGTTTAAAGGAACCAGGGCGTGTTTTATTTCCTGTCCTTCATGACGCATCTTTCTGTTAAATACTCAGGAGTTCTGGAGAGCATATGGGATAAGCACAGCGTTACCGCAGCCACCCCTCCACCATCGCCAACTGCTTCAGATGCAGGTAAGTGGACAAGCTCATAGGTTATGTGCCTTAAAGGGGTTGTCCCAACTTAGGAATTTATCCTCAGTCCACAGGATGGGGGGAAACTTCCTAATCTGTGAGGATCAGACAGGTGGAACCCCCATGATCATGAAAATGGGTCCCCAGCAATAAAGAGAACTGGGTGGTTTCCATGGGACTGGCCAAAGTTTGGCAATCCAATAGAACTGAATGGACTGGCAGGGTCCATGCTCGGCCTGCCGTGTTACTCAGTAATAAAAACCTAGGCAAAAGCTTTAAGTATTTCCCTCCAAGAAAACTTCTCACATTGCAAATGTGTGATGAATGAGGGTCAGGTCCCCTATTGATTACTGAAACCTAAGCAGGCGGTGGTCCTTATGTTAGGACTCTTTAAGGTCCTTACTTAAGGAAGAACACGGCTATCTTCAGAGAACAGCTCCTCTCCTGACCATTGGTAGTGCATGGAATTGCAACTAAGCTCCATTCATCTCTACACAGCTGAGCTGCAATACCAACACCAACCATAGTCAGGGGTGGCGCTGTTTTTGTAAAACTTAATCCTATTTTTCAAGGAAGACTGAATTTTCTCTAGTATTGCACATCATTGCACCCACCTCCAGCCATTGTCACACTGCAGCACCCTATGAGCCTTGGTGTTTTCGTCTTCCGCCATGGATGACATTTCCCCGGAGATCAATGGTGTCTGCTTGTTACCCATTTCCTTCCTGTTCACGAAAGCTTTTTGTGGTTCCCTTGTGTAATGTGGCTGAGCACTTTACGCTTCTATCTCACGATGGGGGTGAGGCTTTGTCACTTACTACACATGTCATCGGACTTCCCATGCTGGGATGTGTTTTTAAATGGGTCCCACAAGTTGCGACACAATATGATCTCATCCGTTTCGTAACTTATATGTAACCTGTACAGATGGCATCAAGGATGTACATCCCGGCCTGGGAAATGGCCAAAATACATTGGCTGTGTCTGGTATTTCACTTATTCTTGTTGTCTTGATACAAGCTGCAGTACCAGACAAGACCATCACACCAGGGTGGCGCTTTTCCTGGAAGGGACAAAATAAAAATATTGATGCTGCAGTGTGTGAACGCTGCCTAGAGGCTTATTCACATATTACTTAACCGAAATATAGGGGACATCCTGTACCTGTGTGGTCCCGATTTCATGCAAGGGCAGCATACAATGTGTATGTATCTGCTGCAGTGTACACAATGCTGCTGCAACTGCATGGAGTCCGGCCTGTTTTGTGCAGCCCTGGATGAAACCTCTATGATCAGGTGATGCCATTTTTGTACCCAGAGTGTGTTTTACACTTGTGCTACATGGCTGACTACACTGATGATAGAGAGGACACTCTTTGCTACTTCCCCAAAAAACCTGGTAAGTGGGATCCCCCTAGAATCTCCTCCTGCATCGCTTCCCGCCCAGTACTCCATGTCTCTTACAATAGGTCTCTCTTATTCGGGTCACACAAATAGTCAGTGTTTTAGTTCTTTACATTTGCTGCAAATGAGGTCCGGTGAGAGCCGGGTTTGGGTTGGATGGGTCAGTGCCAGCCGCGGGCAGTGCTTGCTAAAGACCCGTGCCCTGCTGGAAGCATCCTTGAGATGTGTAGCGTAATGATACGGATATGAATTCCATGTCTTTACATGGGTTTGAGGAAATGTCAAGGTTTTACAGTGATGGAGCTCGGCGACCTTGAAGCTGCAGGGTAGTGCATGGTAGGGGGCGCTATCACTGTGTGTGGTTTGTATCTAGTGGCAGTTGTCAGGCCATGCTGGGAGTGTTGCGGTGTAGATACAGGCGAGGTAGGTAGTTTAGTTAGTAACGGGGGTGTATGCAGCTTCCCTGCACATCTGAGTGACTGGTGTATATAGGGTTTTTAAAAAAAAAAAAAATACACCACTGTATATTTATGTAATTTTATTATATTCTTCTCCATTTCTCAAAATGATGGTAATTCTACAAATGACATCACCATGGGGCACATACATGTAGAAGGACTTATCTGTATCACCACACACAGCCAGGAGGGACCAGGAGATATTCCTTATGATTATCTATGGTTATCGCTTCTAGCTTCCCCTTTTAGGGGGTCATGCACTTTCCTCAAATGATTAAGGTTTGTGTAATGAAAGGTTATATAATCGTCCAAAATACTTTCTGTATCAATTCCTCAAGATTCTCTAGATCTCTGCTTGCTGTCATTATATAGGAAGCTTCATTGTTTACTTCCTCTGGATAGAAAACGGGTCCCTGGTCATGTGATGACACACAGGTGCAAGACTCGGTATATCAGTGGTCATGGGATGTCACACAGGTGCACAGCTCGTAATATCCCTGGTCATGGGATGTCGCACAGAGGCCCGGCTCGTTATGTCGCACGGCTTGTTATATCAGAGCTGTATGTTATAAGAGCCGTGTCCTTGTGTGACATCACATGACCACGGATCAGTTTTTATCTGTAGGAAGTAAACTGTGATGATTCCTATAGAAGGGCAGCAAGCAGAGATCTAGAACACTGTGAGGAATTGATACAGAAAGTATATGGAGAAATTGTCAATTATTTCATGACTGTAGAGGACCCCTTTAAACAGAATCTATATTAAATCTCCATCAGGCCCTTAATACATTATTTCTATTGCTGACTACATACTAATCCAATGTACATAACTATTGTGTTTGGTATGGAAATGATAAGTGTGACTACACAGGACTTGTTTGTAGTCTGTGACCATAGAGATGTCTGTGTGCTGTAGCCACAAAACCATGAAAAATCTGTGTGAATGGTGAATGGCAGAGCTGCTTCATTTTGCATTTGTGATGCTTTGAGATGATCAACAAAAATGTGGTTACAATGGGGTTGGTAGCTTTAAGACATAGCTATAAAGATCATTGCATGTATTATTTAAAGGGATTGTCCAGGCTACTAATTCCAAAAACAAGTGCACATATGTTGTGTTGTGCCTGGTATTGCAGCCCATTTCCATTTATGTCATTGTGGCTGAGCTGCAGTACCGCACACAACCATTAGTACGGAGTGGTGCTGTTTTTTTTCTTAAAAAATGTTCCTTGTCTTGCAGACGACCTTCTCAGTAACCTTGTGCACACCCCGGCCTTGACGAAGCAGCTGAGCCAACCACCTCCGAGCCTGGAGGCAGAGAGCGAGCGTATCTGTGCCCTGGCCCTCGAGTGCCTCTCGCATCTCTTCAGTTGGATCCCCCTCTCGGCAAGCATCACCCCCTCGCTGCTCACCACCATCTTTCACTTTGCCCGCCTGGGTTGCGATACCCGGTCACGTAGGACTTGCGCCGTCAACAATACGAATGCCGTGACCCTTAATGGCGGGGGCACCAGCAGCCCTCCGCTGCCACTGACATTGCCCACCTCACAGCAGGACTGTAATCGCCTGGGGGTCTTAGCGATGTCTTGCATTAATGAACTGATGTGCAAGAACTGTGTCCCCCTGGAGTTCCAGGAATATCTGTTACGCGTGTGCCAGCAGACATTTTACCTCCTGCAGAGGATAACCCGAGAGACGAACGCCCACAGTGTGCGCAGCCGCCTGGAGGAGCTGGATGAGAGGTACTGCCCAAATATTTACACAGGATAGGTGATAACTAGATGACCAGTGAGGGTCCTACTGCTGGGACCACCACTGATCACAAGACCCCTCTGTGTATCTTGTTAGTAGCAGCATGACTGTGAACTAGATGAGTGGGGAGAGTCCTACTTCTGGGGCAGCTTAGTATTACGAGAACAGGATCCTGTAATCTGGAGAATGGGGATCCCGTTCTCGCAAATGGGTGGAGTGACGTCCTGCTGCTCCATTCACTGATCATGTGACTGCCAGAGATGGCTGAGTACAGCTCTTGGTTCTCTCCGGCACTCCCATGGGACAGAATGGATTGGTGCGACACATACTCTTAACGTTTCACCCATTAGTGAGAACGGGATCCTCATTCTCCAGATCATGGGATCCTGTTCTCATGATGGTTATGTGAGGGTCCTGTGATCTGGAGAATGGAGATCCCGTTTTCACTAATAGGTGGAGCGACATCTGGCTGCTTCATTCACTGACAATGTGACTGCCAGAGATGGCTAAACACAGTGCTGGGTTCTCTCCGGCACACTCTAACAACAGAATGGATCGGTGTGGCACATATTCTACCCTTTAGTGAGAACGGGATCCCCATTCTCCAGATCAGCGGATCCTGTTTACGTGATCGTTTCAGAAGTAGGACCCTCACCACTCATCAAACTCAGTCCTGCTGCTACTAACAACATAGACAGAGGTCTAATTACAGACATTTCTACGGACTAGACCAAACAATGGTTGCAGTACTGTACGGTCACACCTGCTGACAGGTCCCCTTTGAGGCTGTGAAGATGTGTACATTTGGGCCTGTGCATTGATGAGTAAAGTTTAAGCAGTGGAGTGAGAATCTGGTAAGATGGGGGTCAGAGCCCTGGTCGCGGTCACATTGTCCTCCTGCAGCCGGCGGATTCATCGGTAATGATGCTCCTCTGGTCGTCTTGCTGATGATTCTGACTTCTTTACAGCCTGATCCCAGAGATAATCACATTGGCGTTGCTCGATATAAACCGCATCAAACGGATGCCATTACATGGGCAGTGATGCCCGCCTCTGTGCTCTGATCCTCTGCAGTCTCTGGTCACCCCGACCCAGTGAGGTCACCGCACACCCCAGGCCGGAGCCGCACATTACCATCGCCTTTTATGAAAATACTTAGAATTCTAAAGTTCTTTGAGGATTCTAACTCTGACGTGGAAAGCTGGGTGACTCCTATTAACCCTTACAGGGCATGCCTTTCAGGCGGACGTAAAGTTGAGTCTCCCAACTTGATACGGTGTTCTGATATTGCCCAGTGGGTCGGTAACCTCCCCTTTTAATGTCCTTGCAGTTACGTGGAAAAGTTTACGGACTTCCTTCGCCTCTTTGTCAGCGTCCACCTGAGAAGAATAGAGTCCAACGCACAGTTCCCCGTAGTAGAGTTCCTGGCGCTGCTCTTCAAATACACCTTTCACCAGGTAATGGGTTGGGCAGGGTACCGCCCCTTTAAGCCATGAGACCTGCATTCACTGTGGATGTCGCCAGTGCCCTGGCTGTGGATGGAGGTTTTCTATAGACATGCAATCCTTTCAGCTTTATATTCCAGGATTGTGGCACTAGGGAGCGTGTCCTCACACTGCTGTGCTCTTGGCTCTCTGCATTAATCTACTCCGTACTTTAACCCTTGTTTTGTGGGTGACGGCAGTAATGTTAAATCAGAATCCTACTGCAGCTTTTACATATAGCAGAGGGAAGAGACCATGGAGTAGTTCAATGCAGAGAGCTCAGAGCTCAGCAGTGTGAGGACACGCCCACATTGCACTTGGAGAAGCTGCAATCCTAGAATCCATTTTTCACACGTGATCTTCAGGAGCAATAACGCCCGCACTATGGATGGCAGTACTGATGACTGCATTTCGTTTAAAAAGGGTTTGGGTTTGCACATGACCCTTTAAGGGAGTGATTTTTAAAAAATATATATATAATTTTTGTCCCCGCAGCCGTCACATGAAGGTTATCTCTCGTGTCTCGATATCTGGGCCCTCTTTTTAGACTATCTGACAAACAAGATAAGAAACAGACTAGAAGACAGAGAGGCCATTATTGGAAGGTGAGTACGAGGTGACAGAGGGGGGTCTTAACCTGTGACCTCAGATCAGGGGGTCATTGTATTATAATATTCCATCCCTCCCAGGTATGAGGACGCTCTGGTGCTGCTGCTCACTGAGGTGCTGAATCGGATCCAGTTTCGCTACAACCAGACGCAGTTAGAGGAGTTGGATGACGAGACGTTGGACGATGATGTAAGTGGTGCTCGACTGCAATACCTTATAGGTTCCTTATGGGCAGGGGGGGCGCTGTTACTGGAGGAAATCTGCAATCACTTCTAATATTCTGAGGTCTCATTTTAATGCACTGCCCTGTGTGTTGTATCATCTGCAGCAGCAGACGGAGTGGCAGAAATATCTACGTCACAGCTTGGAAGTGGTCGCCAAAATCATGGAACTGCTCCCCACACATGCCTTCAGTACATTGGTGAGTACTGGACTCTTCTTTGTCTCTGGTCACCCAGAGCTCCACTCACTATTCTGCTGCTGGTGCAGTCACTGTGTACATACATGACATTACTTACCCTGTACTGATCCTGAGTTACATCCTGTATTATACCCCAGAGCTGCACTCACTATTCTGCTGCTGGTGCAGTCACTGTGTACATACATGACATTACTTATCCTGTACTGATCCTGAGTTACATCCTGTATTATACTCCAGAGCTGCACTCACTATTCTGCTGCTGGTGCAGTCACTGTGTACATACATGACATTACTTACCCTGTACTGATCCTGAGTTACATCCTGTATTATACTCCAGAGCTGCACTCACTGTTATTATGGTATTACATATACTATATACCAGCGTCTGGTGTTATTTCGCTGAGCACTGCCCCCACCTCCAAGGCAATTTTCCCTTATAATGGATCGGATATCTGGAGCCGGAGACAGTCGCCTCCACTTTCCATTTTATGCTTTTTCCTGTCTACTGAGGTTTGAGATCTTTATCATCTCTGGTAGTGGCGACGTTTTTCCTTCACGATCCAATTTCTGGCTCCTTTTTAATATCTTTAGTAAATTGGACAATTTGTAGTAAGTGGACTCCTTTTTAATATCTTTAGTAAATTGGACAATTTGTAGTAAGTGGATTTCCCTGAACTTCCCCCAATTTTCTCTTTTCATGTTCCCATCGGGAATACGCTCAACTTTCTTGCAGGTAGCGGCAGTGAATGCAGATTTGGCAATAAGTGAAGCGTAACCGGAGTTTTTATTATACTGCAGTGGGATGTAAAGTCTATTACCTCCTCTGAGACCTCTCTCTGTGACATTACCTTTAAGGGTTACCCACCGGAGGTTCCTCTTTTTGATAAAATATTTTCTTACCAATGAGCTGATACGATGATCTACTTCAATCATATGCGATCTTCAGGGAAACGGAAAGCAATAGTTTTCTCTATAGCTCCACCACAGGACAACTGAAGTATTACACCAACATAATGTGACGCCAATGACCTGTATGTTAGTTAAAGGGGTTCTTCCACAAACCTATGGATAGGGCCTAACTTACTGATAGATGGGGGTCTTAGCAATGAGACCCCCAAAGATCAAGCGAACAAGGGGTCCCAGGTATTTCAGTCGGCCCATCGTTGCTCCCGGAGATTGGCAGCGCTCGGCAATTTCTGTCAGCTCCATTGAAATGTATGGAGCAGAACGGTCATGTGCGAGGATGACCAGGGATATTACGAGGTGTGCCCACCTGTGTGACATTCACATGACCAGGGATATAAGGAGTGTGCACTGTGTGAATAACATGACCAAGGTATAAGAGCCATGCATCTGTGTGAAACCACATGACCAAGGATATAAGGAGCATGCATCTGTGTGACATCACATGACACGGATAAAAACGAGCGTGCACCTGTGTGGAATCACAGACCAAGGATATAGGAGCAAATGCACCTGTGTGACATCAAACATGACCAAGGATAAAAAACCAGCCGTGCACCTGTTGTGTGACATCACAAGCTAGTAACCGGGTTATCACAGGTAGAAAAAAATGCAGCTTCCTATAGGACGCCGCAAGAGAGATCTCGAACCCAGAAGAACTGGATACAGAAAGTTATCTTGGAAAATGTGTTCTAGGCCTCTGGCACATAGCGTTGCGCTTTCACGTCCGGGTTGCATGAAGTGAAAATCTGAGTTTTGGCTGGCGCTTTTGTTCATTTTTCCTTGGAGTAATTAGCGTTTTGCGTTTTTCACGCGCGTTTTGTTTAGCGTTTTTTTTTGCGGTTTTCGGCGCATTTTTCACGCGCGGGCAATGGGAGAACGAGCATTTTTCAAAGGAGGGAACCATGGATTGGGATATTAAAATGGGTGATTTAATTAAAAAATAATGGCTTCTGATTAAGTTGCAAACATCTGCGATCTCTTCTCACTGTTCCGCGCGGATATATCCCCGGACAAGTGAGCAGATGTGAAGAACAGTGAAAATAGAATAAAACCAGTGAACACAGTGGAAAACAGTGACCACAGGATCATTTAAGATAAAAAACACAGTGCAGAACACAGTGCAGAATAAGATTACAGATGTTCGGCACATTGCTTACTGTCGGGAGAGACCGCGCGGAACGGTGCGAAAAAATAGATGTGGAAGAACAATATATATGTGTGAAGAACACATTGCAGATGTATATTTAAACATCTGCAAAAAAATTTTTTCTTCAACATATATAGTGTTCTTCACATGATATTTTGTTCGCGCCGTTCCGCGGTATATCCCGACAAGTAAGCAGATGTGCCGGAACATCGTAATCTATTCTGCCTGTGTTCTGCACTGTTGTTTTATATTAATGATCCTGTGGTCACTGTTTTCACTGTGTAGCACTGGTTGTATTCTATTCTTCACGGTTTCATTGATGTTTTTTTAATTAAAAATGACTCGTTCGCGAGCAGGGGAAATAATGTTATTTCTGGTCAACCTAGCAACCTTTACGTACAAAAACGCATTGCAATCGCATTGCACTTGCAATGATCGGCGAGTGGCAATGCGTCTTGATGCATTCCATGACTTGAATGGGCGTGAAAATTGCGCGGACTCGCAAAAATAGAGCATGCTGCGATTTTGACGCGCGTGCAAACGAACGCAGGCACGCCGCGTGAAAACCACGCAAATGGAGCAAAACCCATTGAATAAATGAGGGAACAGAGTGCAATGCGAGTTCTGAGCGTCAAATGCACGCGCAGAGAAACTCGCGCGTAAAAAACGCGTGGAGAAGGGGCATTAGGGTACATTCACATGGGATTATGGTACCTGGTCTGTAGCCTGTTTCCCACTGCTCACCCTCCCCTATCCATAGCGAAGGGTGGACCTATATTTCACCATGCATGGTCACGGGCAGCGTGAGGCAACGTGTGTCACCAAACAGTTGACCGGGGCACCATACACATAATGGGGACCAACAATTCTGCTGCGATTTATAATCGGAATCCATAGTTTTAACTATTAGATTTTTGTAGCAATGACTCTTGGCTCCTCCCAAGGCCGTTTACACCCATCTCACACCTCAAAATTAGTGAGAATGAGCAATTAGGAGAAAAGGATTCTTCATATTTCTGGGGTCACAGGCAGTTTGAAAAAAACCCCTCCGCAATGAGACCCTATGTATAGGTAGGTGTCTTTGTGGCAAAATCTTTAGTCATACAGCTACTTGCAAAGTTGTTCCATGGGCATTTTTTTTTTTGCCCTCTAAAATAAGTATTACTCATGGGAAACCAGCTTGGACCTACACCACTATAAAAAAACCATTACCCCTTTAAAACCTGATCACTGGCAATGACCGTACTATACATATTAAAAAAACTGCAGCCCCCACCCAAGGTACAATATGATAGAAGGAAAAATTGTCTGAACCAATCAGATTATCCTTGATTTTACGCAGCTTATATGGACTGATTGGTCATAGGGGCTCCAGCTTCATCTGCATGGCTTTCTAGACAGATATTCATGGCCGGCGTAATGGGCCAGATATTATTTGGGATGACTGACGCTGATGAGGTCTGTACATGGCCCCCCAAGACAAGGGATAAATGCGGTGGATTGCTGTGTGTTGTGGTAGAATAAGTAATAAAGTGCATCCAATCATTGCAGGAAGCTGGCGGCAGCGCTAGAGGTCAGACCCCCTCCCTCCCGTGTAAAGGATACCATACAGCTTATATATAGGTCCTGAAGGAATGAGGAGTCACACAATGATCGAACTGTATGCAAGTAACTCCGCAGTCCCACCAGCACAGAGGCGAGCCCAGACAACCCGCTTACCTGGTCCCATGACCGAACCGTTCCCCATCAGATAGATGGATTAACCCCATCCGTATAGCGAGGTGGGGGTAGGGTTAGATGACAGTATACCAGGGCGAGACAGGATCAGACAAGACCCACCGAAACATATGTCATTCTATTCATGCATCAGATTTTACAAAGGATCCCAAAATGTCCAATATTGGAAAATCACAATCAATAATTACCACCAAGGATAACCTTGCTGTTTAATGTTATGGGACCCCGCCAATCATGCGAAACGGGGGTCCTTGTGCCCTTGGAATGGAGTGGCTGTATCCGGAGGTTGCACATGCCTGGCCAGCCAGTTGTGGGTTAAAGGATTGTTATAGGGGGGATCAAAAACATGGCTTGTTTTATCCAAAAACATCTACTCTCCGACGGGGTATTGACACATAAGCTCTTTTACATCTTATACCATGCAGTACCGGCACAGACTTTCCTCAGATGTGGCGCTGGTTTTTGGAAGGAAAGCAAGTAGTGTTTTTCAAACGTCAGGACAGCCCCTTTAATGGAGTGCAAGAGATCTCTGTTCATGATCCCATCAATTGGACCCCCCCACCCTTCCTCATTCAGGAGAATGAGAGTCCTTTATACGATGAATGAATGTAGTGGACTGGTACTGTTAGGCTATATAGACAGTCCATGTAAGTGTATTGATGACATCCCACCTGCTGGTGACGCATTTCCCCCCTGAATATAAAGGAACAGAACCTTCTGTGGATCCGGTGCAAAATCGGGTTTTGGATCCCGAATTATTGCACAAGATGATGTATAATGGGATTAACTCATCAGTATGAAGGGATACAGGGGGACCCCTTTAGCAGCTGCTTTTCCATGTGTACCTGGGATTAAGGGAAAACTTTCCCGATTTTTTTACCCAGTATTAAACTTACTACCACCCCCCGCCCCGCAGGAAAAAGGATGACATTTCTTTCTAGAATTCCCTTCTTTTATGTGACATCCTCATCTGTCTACCTGGTCAATGAGCGAGAAGAGTCAGGCTGTGGAGAGGAGTCGATTCAGACACCACCATCTCTGTTCTATAGCAACTGGAAAATGCTGTTTGTGTCATATTAAAGAGAGAATCTCATCTTTCAGATTCCATGAGGATTGAAGTTCTGTTGCTGTACAGAGCTGGAGATACAGGGAGGGAGTTAAATACATAGAATGTTAAATGTGAGTTGGAAGGGAAAGATCCAGGTCCCAGGCTTTTCCAGCTGTCTCTATCTCATTTCTGTAAATCCAGAAGCACAAGCCTGTTTCTAGTTGCTATAGAACTGAAGGAATAGAGATTCCACACTCCCTGCAGCCTCAAACTTTTCTTCTCTCAGGTGAATATGACTCTTTTCTGCTCATGGTCCACATGACTTTTTTTTTTTTTTTTTTTTTATAGGTAAATGAATGAGAACAGATAAAGAGGAATTACTAGAAAGGACCATTTCATCCCCACCTGAGGGGTCTAGAGATTAATGGCGTCCCGGTTTAAATTGGGGAAGGTTCCTGAGGAATGGATAAGGATGCAGGACCTTCATTGTGGGCATTAGTCCTGGCAGCGATTGCTCCTTGGCTATGGTCCTATAGTAAAACCCACATCCTTACTATCAGGTAAAGGTTACTACAAGTCTTCTGTAGTAGAGAGGAAAACCACATCGGTCGAGAGAGGAGGGTCTCGGGCGGGACGGTGACATAGCGCAGCGCGGGCAAATGGAGAGGGAACAGACAGAGATGAGGTGATTAGTATAGGTAGAGATTTATGAGACAAAAATATTACCACAGCAGGGGATTAGCGACACTTAACACAAACAAGCAGGCGATAATCCCCCCCCCCCCCCCGGTATATGTGCCCCCCCCCCTCCCTCGATGCAGGCTGAGGTTGTTGCGGAGAACACAGAGGGAGAGCGGAGCAAGAGCAAGAGGAAATTGACAGCCCCCGGGACACGGACAAGAAGTAATATGTGAGCGAGCACAGCCAAAAACCTTCCCAGAGACCGCCATGTCCTATAAAACAGGCAGGGCCAAGGCTTTCTAATAACAGGGGTCACAACACACCCCCTCACATACCCTAAGTCACAGGTACGATACAGACCCCCACCATCATCACCTAATACACAGACCTATCATCCACTCCTAATACACAGAGAAGCAGGATGGCCCTCAATATTGATGTGAAATCTTAGTAATTAAGAATGTTATGGAAATTTTATTGGGGGAAGGCGCATCCCAGTGATTTAGAGTGTAAGCTTATTGTTGCATATGGATGTTTTGTACTTTGAATATCTCCCAACTGTCACGGATTCGGCAGACAGTCCCATTTTTGGGTTGCTGTCCCGGGTGTTTGGGAGGATCTCACGTACCTGTCCCACCTGCTGATCTCCGCCCAAAAACACCAATTAGAGGTAGCAGAGCAGAGGCAGTTCCAACAGGCTCCTGCGCCTCCTCTCTGTTTAAAAAAAAAAAAAAAAAAAAAAAAAAACTTTACTCACCTTCCCATTGTTTCCCCCGCAGTCCTGATTCCTAGCTCTCGGGGATCCAGATGAAAAGTAGGGGTGGGGCAAACCGAGGGTAGAAGCTAATGCCGTCTGATCCCGCCCCCTGCCTCTCATCTTAGAGGCTGTGGAGGGAAAGAAGGAAGCTAAACTACGGGGGAACGATGGAAAGTTAAAAAAAGTATTGTGACAGAGGGGGCCACAATAAAAGTGAGGATGGAGGACAGAGGGGGCCACAATATAAGCGAGCATGGAGGACAGAGGGGGCCACAATATAAGCGAGCATGGAGGACAGAGGGGGCCACAATATAAGCGAGCATGGAGAACAGAGGGGGCCACAATATAAGCAAGCTGAGAACAGAGGGGGCCACAATATAAGTGCTCAATGGAAGGAAGAGGGGCCAACAATATAAGTGAGCAAGGACGACAGAGGGGCACAATCTAAAGTGAGCATGGAGGACGAGGGGGCCACAATATAAGGAGCATGGAGAACAGAGGGGCACATATAAGTGAGCATGGAGGGAGAGGGGGCCACCAATATAAGAAGCTTGGAGAACAGAGGGGGCCACAATATAAGTGAGCATGGAAGGAGAGGGGGCCACATATAAGTGAGCATGGAGGACAGAGGGGCACAAATAACGTGAGCATGGAGGACAGAGGGGCCACAATAAGTGGGGGGGGAAAAAAAAAAGGGGGGGGGCCAGGAGGAGAGGGGGCCACAATATAAGTGAGCAATGGAGGGGACAGGGGGCCAACAATAAAGTGAACAAGGCGACAGAGGGGCCACAATATAAGTGAAGCATGGAGGACTGAGGGGGGGGCCACAAATAAGTGAGCATGGAGGGACAGAGGGGGGCCACAATTAAGTGAGCAGGGAGAAACAGAGGGGGCAACAATATAAGTGAGCATGGAGAACAGAGGGGGCCACAATATAAGTGAGCATGGAGAAAAGAGGGGCCCACAATATAACGGAGCAAGGACGACGAGAGGACCACACATAAGGTGAGCAAGGACGACAGAGGGGCCACAATATTAAGCGAAGGCATGGAGGAGAGGGGGGGAGGGCCACACATATAAGCAAGCATGGAGGAAAGAGGGGCCAACCATAAAGTGGCATGGAGAACAGAGGGGCAACAAATATAAGTGAGCATGGAGGACAGGGGGCCACAATATAAGTGAGCAGGAGTGGGGACAGAGGGGGCCACAATAAGTGAGCATGGAGGACAGAGGGGCCAACAATATAAGTGAGCAAGGACGACAGAGGGGCCACAATATAAGTGAGCATGGAGGACTGAGGGGGGCCACAATATAAGCAAGCATGGAGGACAGAGGGGCCAACAATATAAGTGAGCGATGGCGGAAAGAGGGCTGGGGGCAACATATAAGTAGCATGGAAAACAGAGGGGGGGGCCACAATCTAAGCAAGCATGGAGGACAGCGAGGGGCCAACAATATAAGTGAGATGTGGGAAAGAGGGGGCCACAATATAAGTGAGCATGGAGGACAGAGGGGGCCACAAATAGTGAGCATGGAGGACAGCCGGGGCCACAATATAAGAGAGCATGGAGGACAGAGGGGGCCGAACAAATAATGTGAACAGGACGACAGAGGGGACAATATAAGTGAGCATGGGGACTGATTTTGCGTGGCCACAATAATAAGTGAGCATGGAGGACAGAGGGGGGGCCACAATATAAGAGCTGAACGGGGAGCCCAAATGAGAGGAGAACACAGGGGGCCACAATATAAGTGAGATGGAGAACAGAGGGGGCCACAATATAAGGAGCAGAGAGAACAGAGGGGGCCACAATTAAGTGAGCATTGGAGAACAGGGCGGGCCACAATATCTAAGCAGCAGGGGAAAAGAGGGGCCAACCAATATAAGTGAGCGATGGAGAAAACGAGGGGAGGCCAATATAATAGGGCATGGAGGACAGAGGTGGCCACAATATAAGTGGGCATGGAGGACAGAGGGGGCCACAATATAGTGAGCAGGAGGACCAGAGGGGCCAACAATAAAGGGAGCAAGGAAGACAGAGGGGCCCACAAATAAGTGAGCATGGGGACTGAGGGGGGCCAATATAAGCAAAGCACTGGAGGACAGAGGGGCCAACAATATAAGTGGAGCATGGGAGGGAGGGGGCCCAATATAAGGTGAGCATGAGGGACAGAGGGGCCACAATATAAGTGAGCATGGAGAACAGAGGGGCACAATATAAGCAAGCATGGAGGACAGAGGGGCAACAATATAACGTGAGCATGGAGGGACAGAGGGGGCCACATATATAAGTGAGCTGGAGGACAGAGGGGGCCACAAATAAGTGAAGCATGGAGGACAGCAGGGGCACAATATAAAGTGAGCATGGGAGAACAGAGGGGGCCACAATATAAGCAAGCATGGAGGAAGAGGGGCCAACAAGATAAGGGAGCATGCGAGAGACAGAGGGGGGCCACATTAAGTAGCATGGAAGAGGCTGAAGGGCATGGAGAACAGAGGGGGTGCCACAATATGAAGGTGAGCATGGAGAACAGAGGGGGCCACAAAAAGTGACTTAAAAGAGCACAATGGCGAGCAATTAAGTGAGAGAGAACGAGGGGGCCACAATATAAGTGAGCACTGGAGGGGGGGGCCAAATATAAGTGAGCATGGAGGAGAGGGGAGGCCAAAATATAAGGAGGCATGGGGACAGAGGGGGGCCACAATATAAGTGAGCATGGAGAACGAGGGGCACAATATAAGCGTGAGAATGGAGAACTGAAGGGGGCACAAGATACGTGAGCATGGAGAGAACAGAGGGGGCACAAATAAAGTGAGATGGGAGAAACGAGGGTGGCACAATATTAAGTGAGCATGAGGAGAACAGAGGGGGCCAATATAAGCTAGCATGCATGGAGCAAGAGGGGGTCCACAATATAAGTGAGGCCTGGAGAACAGAGGGGGCCACAATATAAGTGAACATGAGGAGAACAAGAGGGGCCACAATATAAGTGAACATGGAGTAACAGAGGGGGCCACAATATAAGTGAGCTGCAGAACAGAGGGGCCACCAATTAAGTGGCATGGAGAACGAGGGGGCCAACAAATAGTAGTGAGCATGGAAGACAGAGGGGGCCACCATATAAGAAAAACATGGAGGACAGAGGGGCCACAAGATAGGGATCATGGAGACAGAGGGGCCACAATATAAGTGGCATGGAGAACAGAGGGGGGCCCACAATATAAGTGAGCCATGGAGGACAGAGGGGGCCACAATATAAGTGAGCATGGAGGACAGAGGGGCCACAACATAAGTGGCTTGGAGGGACAGAGGGTGGCCAAATATTAAGTGACATGGAGGACCAGAGGGGGCCCAATATAAGTGAGGATAGAGGACAGACGGGAGGCACAATATAAGTGAGCATGGAGGACAGAGGGGGCCACAATATAAGTGAATAGAGGGACAGAAGGGGCCACAATATGTGAGATGGAGAAACGGGGGGGCCAACAATATAAGTGAGCATGGAGGACGAGGGGGCCGGCCAACAATATAGCGTGAGCATGGAGGGACGAGGGAGGCCACAATATTAAGCGGAGCATGGAGGAACCAGAGGGGGCCACAATATTTAAGGATTAAATAATAATAAGAGGGGAGGAGAGAAAGGGACAATAGGAGGGGGATTGGGGCATTGTGATAAATATACTGTGCCCATATTCTAGTTAATATACTATAGGGGGGCGTGGTTTGTTATGCAAAAAACATTTGTGGACGCGCTATAAACCCGCCCACTCTTTGTCCTCTTTCTTCCACCCCAGAAGTCGGCGCTATGACCCCTATATGTCCCTATTATGTGTAAAGCGCTACGGAATATGATGGCGCACATAAAGATTATTATTAAGTATATCAGGCGTGGCTGACGTCATGCATGGGGATGTGACCACCCTAAAGTCACGCGGTCTGTGGGGAAAAGAGACGGTCAAGCACCAACATTTTTTTTTTGCCCTTCTCCCTGGAACTCTCCGAGCTATGTGACCTCCTACATCTTACCCCTGACCAAAATCGTGTATATGGTCCAGATATCAAACATCACATAACACATAAGTTAAACCTAGACATTCAATGAGTACTCTACTCCCAGTACCATTATAGCATTTCAGTTCCTTAGAAAAAAAAACGCATGCGATAATTCCACTCTCGCGTCGTTCCATCACGAAACCTGTCAGGATCTGGTCACCCCCAACTGTTCCACCCACCAAATGGCGGACAGGAGCTGCGCGAGGCACGCGTCACGTGACGAGTCTCCTCACAGCCCGCTAGTTCTCTTTCCCCCTCTCCCAGTGTCGATTCCAGAAGCTAAGACGAAACATTCCTCTACAAACATGGCGCCCAAGGTCATTAGCCGCGCTGATGGTTAATCCACCCAATCGGTCCCCCCTCTATTCTTTTCAAAAAACGTTATCTGATGGCTCCGGCCCGGGCCGGCCAGATGACTTCGGCCAGGCGGAAGGAGTGTACGGCATCGGTCAAGTAAACGGGGGCAGACGACGGAAAGGAACGGCAGGCAGTGCTGACTCCGGACCGGAAGCGGAAAGCCAAGTGGTAGAAGGACCCCCTAGGGGTAGTGGTTTGAAGGTCTGACTCATGACCCCCCGGTTATAATCCTGAATGGGTGTGGCCCCTGACTCTGACAGGGCCACATGTTCCGTATATCGGCCGCCACAGTCACCGTATTGCGAACAAGTAATTCCGTTTTTTTTTCCTTCACCATTCATTTCTGCTGGATTGCCCCCTCATGCTGCTTCCCCATGGGATTACCCTGTAGTAGGTTCCCCCATTGGGGTGTTACGAGGGGGTCACCCTGTGTGTGATTTTATGTAGTGATGTGTTAGTGATTGTAGGCCCCAGGGCGAGAAGGCCGCAGCGATGCCAGACACATCACTAGGATATTTATACTGTTTATAACCGATTTAACCCCGGGAGCATCTAGCGGGCGCTGGGGAATGGATGACACTGCGGGGGAGGCGGCTGACACACGGGAGACGAGACATCACAGGATGGGAGTTGGTGGGTCATGGTGGGGTTATATAGGGCGACACATCTGCACTGGGGGTGTCGCAGGGTACGTGCCATGTGGTAGGTTAGGATTTCGGTTTCGTTAGTACCGCGCCTCTGACTCTTTAACCAGCTCACTGCGTAAGTGACAGTTATAACTGGAAAATTTGGGTTTGATGTTACAGACCATGGCAGGTCCTGTCTATCGGACCCCCTCGGCTCCAGGTAGAGGGCTGCAGTGCGTCAGCACCAAGCTCTAACAGGAATACTCCGACGCGTTCACACCTCGCCTTCGAAACGCATTCAATAGGACGGCGGCGGGGATTCTATGCTCATATAGTGATTCAACTCAAACGCTGCGAACGGTAATGAGCACCACGACCCGTACGCATGGAAAATAACGCAAAGTATGTGGTGCTAGTTTACGATCACATGCGTTTACAGTTAAATTGAATAGACATTGTTCCAAACTGGTGGAGCGTGGGAACGCGGACCTTACTATATACGCATGATGACCCTCATTTAAAAAAAAATTAATTAATAAATCTCTGGAGCTCATAGGTCAGGGACCCCACTGATCTCAGGTGATGACATTTGAGGTCACACATTTTTTTAGTTGAGGTTTTAGACATGAGAACCCTTTTCAGACAACAGCCCGAGTTGTTTCCCCCAGAATGTGTGTAATCGACCTCAGTTTATTTTCCATGGTGGTGTAGATGGTGACATGTCCTCACACTGCCTGTGCTTGTGCAGTGCAATGTGTCCATGTGCCCTTTTATTTAGCTGGCGCGAGTTGTGAAACGTTGTAGGGGCTTTGGTTAAAGACTATAACACGTCCGTCAGAGACGGAGGGGATGGCAGAGCAAGGGTTAATGCACAGGAGCACAGCAGTGTGAGGAGACCAGTATTATGTATCTGTAATATAAATCCATCATACATCCACGACGCGCGGTCACCACAGCGGATGATTACTCTCCAGGGGACAATACCCTAACACTGGTTGCTATCTGTTGTCACAACAATGGTTTCGGTCAGGTAACGTCCATAATATTGCATAACTTACAAGGATCCTCGCCCTAATGGCAAAACGGTCCCATCTCATATACACTGATGCTATTTTTTTTTTTTTTGCGGCCTGATACTCGTATTCATGCAGTGATGGTATATAGGGACCTGTGTTATTGCATCTAGTGCAGCAGCATGTAAAACATATCAGGTGTGGCCAACTGTGGCATGAGGGATTGTTAGCTCCCAGGATGCATTACAGATGTGGGCATTAATAGTTGGGACTGACTCTGGGGTTTCTGTATTCTCGACACAGTGAAGCGCGCCTGTGATCCGTAACAGATGAACAATCAATAAATTTGTGATGGGGGGGGGGAGGTAAATTTAAAGGGGTTCGCAGGATTTAGTATTTTGTAATCGACATCCAATCAGGGTAAGGGTCTAACTCCTGGCATACGCTTATCAGCAGTTTGGGTGCAACGTTAGCTGCCTGCAGTTCATCCTAGTGAAGACCATGCAAGTGCAATGTAATACAGCGCAGCCCACTATAACATTACAGCGCCTGTGTTTAAGGACTGGCAGCACAGTCAAAAAGTGAATCAGCCAGCGGTGTTGCACAGGTCAGCCACTGATAGATTTTAATGACCTTCTAAGGGTAGGATGCTTAATGATATAAATCTGCACGATGGTGGAGGTCTGTAGGTCTGCACGATGATATGAAAGGGGATGATGGAGTAATTTTATGTGAAGAATGTTTGCCATGCTGAGAGTGTAGTCCTGCAGTGCTGTCTGCTCTATATACATTACACCATCTGACTTTCTAATCCTGTTCATTTCACAGGCCATCGGAGGAGGCCTCGTGACGGGCGCTGGAGAAGAGTCCATGAGCGAGTCCTTCACACCAGCACGTCCATGACCGGAAAAGAGAAATCGTGAGCCAAAACGGTGAACGCTGATGACTTAATACATGGGGGGGGAGGTTTTTTAGGGCGACCTTGGATGATAGCTGCATTGGTTAACCTGAGGGGTGAATCTCAGCCGAGCAGAGTCACGCGCAGAAGGTGTTCCGGGGTCTGGGTTGAGGCTGACGTTGAATTATGTACGTGTCAAAGCCGCTAAGGTACATGGGTGATCATTCTGTTCATTGAGTGCTATTGTGTTTTTAACGACTTTCTTATACATTTCATTAATCTTATTCAATTTATGGTGATCAGTGTCTATACTTAGAGGTCCCATCACAGGGATAGGGAATTACTCTCTGTAAATGTAGTGGACAGGTCTGAACAGGGGGACCCCCATTCTTTGTGATCACATGAAGTCCTGGCTCTTAACGTTGACTTGAGCAAATGGTGTTGATGATCTTCCCCCCCCCCCCATTTAAGGGGATGTCACAGTAAGAACTACCCTCTACCCCACAAGTCTGTGATGAAGTTATATGGACATATAGAGGATGGATGGGAGGTTATCACGGTGAGTAAAGAGATTATTCATTGTCCATACATTATATGGGCGACATGGAAACACTACACTTGGAGCAATGTGGATGCTGCAGCGTTGTTTCAGTGTGGGAATTTGCTGACCCATTACTCCCCAAATTGGCCAAGGGGGGTTTTACGATGAAATTCACTGGCATCCAGTAAGACATGACCACTTCTAGGATGTGTGGATAGTAAGACTGAGAGAGTAACATAGATTACTCCTCATGGTGGACTTCATTTTTGGATGTTGCGGCTAAAGGCAGGAGGAGGAGGAGGGAGAAGCCTGGGCCAGGAACATGGGCAATGCCTAGTATACCCTGCTGCAGAGGAGACATCGTTGTTACTGGTGATAAGTTAAATATTCCTGCAAGTTTTGGAGAAACTATACTAGACTATTTGCCACTTCATGAGGGAGTTGTAGTTCCCAAGGCCGAGGTTTGGACCCCACCAGTTTGCGGTAAGGGGAAAACACAGGACCTGAGCCACCATCCATGGCACGTGGTAAAAACTTTGAGAGCAGATGTTGAATGTGGTATATTATGTGTAAACTATCTCCGTGGGTAGTTTAAAAAACCAAAAACCGGCGTCTGCGCTATCCCTGATCTGTGAGCTTTACATCGACCGCGGCCATAGCCGGATTAATGTGCACTCCAGTTTTGCAGCTTTGCAATAGTGCACCATATCTCGCTTAAAGAAAATTTACCATCTGATTCTATTGCATTCTGAGCCAACATACGTGAGGATGCTGTCGTACAATGATGCAGAAAACATATCTTGTTTAATCTCTGAATGAGTGGTGTTGCCTAAAACAATATTTGAAATGAGACCTTGGAAGTGGGTGGTGCCCTACATAAAACACATTGCGCACGCGACTTCCATGAACTGTGCAGGACAGTACTAATAAACCTAAGGCTGGATCACTCATATAAAGCAGCTGGGGAATAGTGCAGCGATTGATTACTTTGCGTCAGCATGTGCAAACTAAGTGAGAGAAACAGCGCTGAGGCCAGGAAGGGAGTGACAGCTTCATTATTAAATTGTTAATAGTTTTTTCAGCAGCAAGCCACTCAGCTCAGAGATTAACAGATATGTTTCTGCATCAGTGTAGCTACAGCATTCTGAGGTATGTTGGTACGTAATGCATCAAATACAAATGAGTAGGAAATTTACTTTAATGTCATGTTGAAAGTGATCAATCCGGAGACTGGAAAAAACGTTTAGGCTTAAAAAGGTATAAATGTTTGCAGCCGTCAGTTTATGGGGACATTACAACATCCTTCCAGGTAAAGCTCATACTTAGAGAGGAGTGGACCCGATGTTTCCATTCAGGGTTCGGGTTCGACTGCCTAGGCGCAGCGTATGACAGGATGGTGGACCAACCGATGAACCGTGGCCTTTCGCCATGGCTATGATTGACCTGAAGCCCTACTTGACCCAATCACAGCATGATGTTCCTCAGTCACATGTCGGTCAGGGAGCAAACCCTAATGGGAAGGTGGGGTCCACTTCACTCTCTACAATATTGGGGTCTGCCAGTCACAGCTAGTGTCTGTCTGTGGAAATTCCATTATATATCAGACCTGATATGACTAACAAATACCAGCAGGTCTGGTATGGCGAGTGTTGTTACTTGCTTCCCTGTGTTTTCTTTCACCTCCTAATTGACTCATGTTTTGCTCTTCTTTGCAGAGCTTATGCTGGAATAACTTGCTTCAGCAGCTCGGAGCCGGGAGGTCTGCTCTTCTTCATGTCAGCTCGCACAATGAAAACTACGTCCTGATGTTACGGCCCGCGATGTTGAGGTGACGGACATGTTATCACAGTCAGCTACTCCTAGTCCTCTTATAGGACTTGTCTATTTCCATATCTGTGTTTGATGATCTGCCTTGGTCTCATGTGATGATGAGGCGACGCTGTGCTGGGCCAGTGATTGGCTTTATTATTTGTCTGAGATAAAGTTTGGGGAGTTTTTTTAACATTTGGATTATCCATGCAGAACTTGATCCATAAGAAGATGTGGATGGGGGTTCCATCGGGAGAAGATGGAGATCCGCAGCTCCTGACCAAGTCCTCACTGAGCCAGCACAAAGCTTTCCTGGCTTATCTGTAACAAGTTATGTAAGGTGATTGTGGGACAGGGGCAGACAGGACTCGGCCTATGGTTACACCATGACTTCTTCACCAACATCCTGCAGGTACGGTGGTCTCTGGATCTGGGTGCATGTAATAGTTGGTATGGAAGAGCCTTGTACTGCATTGTGGCCCTCTGTCTCCCCTGGTGCAGCTCATCCAGACCCCAGCAGCAGACTGCCATTGGGGTTGATTATGCTGAAGAATCGCACGGAGGAGCTGGATGCCCGGGAGGACCTGAGCGTCGCCGGAGGAAGAGGAAACTTCCGCAAACTGCTGTGGAGCAAGTGCAACCGGCTGGGGCATGGACAGGGTAGGGGCTGCTAATAGTCATTTATCGTTTAGCTGACCCAGACTTCTATAGAAACTTATGGGAGAGGATAAAACCTGTCCCATTCTGTTATGAACGGTCAGGGGGAATTCTGGTCTCCTGTTCTTCAGATTGCGATAGGTCCAGTGTGGTAGTTCCTCAAGAGTTTTCCGATGGGGCTGGGGGAGTAACATTCTATTCCCAGCTCTGTACTTCTGTTTTTGTGGCCTGCATTTTAGACACAATAAGATCATGGGGACCTCCTAATCAATGTTGTACCATTCAGACCATAGGATCCCTTATGTTGCCATGGGGACTCCTTTTTGTTGTTCCCAGTCTAGGAAGCCCTATGGACGAAGTGGGTCCCTTTGACGTTGCCCCCTCCCCTCCTTCTACAGAACCTCAGCCTGGCTTGACCATTTAAACATGGAAGAGTACCAGAATGATTTGGGAGATGGGGCAGGTATAGGATGTGCCGCCCTTCCAGGGACTGTCTCTATTCTGGAAAAACCCCTCTTATGACTGCAGTGGAGGATAATCTGTACCGTGTTGCCTTCACCCATGGATGATAAACCTATCCATGTCTTATATAACCTCCATTTTCTAGATACAACAAAGATGATTCTAACTAGAAGACAAATTACTGTTTTGTTGGTGGTAATGGAGATTTTTGGTTGGGTAGGGGCTATGTAGAAGAATGGGGGCACGGGGATACCACAGCTCTTCTGCCGCTGAGGTCTTTGTCATATAAACAAATGTCGGATTAGAACCCGTTTTTTACAGAGAAGGAACCTGTTGCTTCATTTTACATTCCTGGCCAAGCACTGACGACTTTTGGGCTCCGTCTACAGGGCTATTGCATGACCATTTTGCCTGCGGTATATAAACCTAATTTCCAAGATATTTTGTTTAAAGGAACCAGGGACGTGTTTACTTTCTCGTCCTTAATGACGCATCATTTATGTTAAATACTCAGGAGTTCTGGAGAGCATTATTGGAAAGCCACAGCGTTACCGCAGCCACCCCTACCACCATTCGCAACGCTTCAGAGAGTGTACGTGGAAAGCTCACTAGTTAGTGCCTTACAAGGGGTATTGTCCCAACTTAGGCATTTATCCTCAGTCAACGGGATGGGGGGAAACTTTCCTTAAATCTTGTGAGGATCAGACAGGTGGAACCCCATGATATGAAATGGGTCCCAGCAATAACGAGAACGGGGTGGTTTCCATGGGATGGCAAAGTTTGGCAATCATAGAAGAATGGAATGGCAGGGTCCATGCTCGGCCTGCCGTGTTACTAAGTTATAAAACACTAGCACAAAAGCTTTAAGTATTCCTCCAGAAGAAACTTCTACACTTGCATAATGATGTGATGAATGAGGGTCAGGTCACCCTATTGATTACTGGAAACCTAAGCAGGCAGGTGGTCCTTTGTTAGGACTCGTTTAGGTCCTTACTTAAGGAAGAACACGGCTATCTTCAGAGAAAACAGCTCCTCTCCTGAGCCATTGTAGTGCATGGAATTGCAACTAAGCTCCATTCATCTTGAGCACAGCTGAGTGCAATACCAACACCAACCATAGTCAGCGGTGCGTGTGGTATTTTGTAAAAACTTAATCCTATTGTTTCAAGGAGACTGAATTTTTCTCTTAGTCATTTGCCAATCATGCACCCACCTACACCATTGTCACACTGCAGAAACCTATGAGCCTTGGTGTTTCGTATTCGCCATGGGGAGACATTTCCCGGAGATCATGGTTGTCTGCTTTGGTTAACCCATTTCCTTCTCTGTTCACGAAAGCGTTTTTGGTTCCCTGTGTAATGGGATGAGCACTTTACGCTTCATTCATACGATGGGGTTGAGGCTTTGTGATACTACACATGTATCGAACTTCCAGTGCTGGGATGTGTTTTTTTAAAGGGGGTCCCACACAGTACAACACAATGTGAATCTATCGTTCGTAACTTATATGTAACCTGTACAGATGACATCTCAAGGATGGATGCCGGGAAAGACAAAATTACATTGGCGTGTCGTGGTATTTCACTTATTCATGTTGGTCTTGCATACAAGCTGCAGTACCAGACAAAAACCTCACACCAGGGTGGCGCTTTTCTAGGAAGGGAAAATAAAAATGTGTGACTGCAGTGTGCGATAGTGTATAGAGTCAGTCACATATTACTTAGCCGCAATATAGGGGACATTACTATCCTGTGTGCGTGTTTCTTTCATGCAGGGGCAGCAATACAATGTGTATGTTAGTCGACTGTATTGCGCCCAGTTTTTACACAACGATGCTGCAACTGAATGGGGTCGCCACCTGTTTGTGCAGCCCTGGATGAAACCTGCTATGATCAGGTGATTGATATTTTTGTACCCAGAGTGTGTTTTACACTGTGCTACATGCTGACTACACTACACTGATGATAGAGAGGGACACTCTTGATACTTCCCCAAAAAAAACCTGGTAGTGGATCCCCTAGATCTCCTCCTGCATCGTTCACCGCCCGTACTCCATGTATTTACAAATAGGTCTCTATTATTGGGTCACACAAATAGTCAGGTTTTTCGTTAGTACATTTCGCCCAATGCGGTCTGTGAGAGCACAGGGTTTGGGTTGGATGGGTCAGTGCACACGCCGGCAGTCATGCTAAGACTCGCGCCCTGCTGGAAGCATCCTGAGATATGATAGCCGTAATGATTACGGATAGGAATTCCATGTCTTTCATGGCATTGGAGGAAATGTCCAAGTTTACTTAGTGCTGAAGCTCGGCAACCTTTGAAACTGGCATGGTAGGGGCGGCGCTTATAACTGTGGGGTTTGTGCTAGTGGCAGTTGTCAGGCGCGTGCTTGGAGTGTTGTGGTGATGAAGTAGGTAGTTTAGTTGGTAGGGGGGCGGCGGGGGTGCATATGTAGCTCTTCCTGCACATCGTGAGTGACTGGTGTAATGGGTTTAAATAATGCGTCACTGTATATTATGTAATTTATTATATTGACTTTGGGGCACATACATGTGGAAGGACTTTATGTATCACACCCACAGCCAGGAGGGCACCAGGAGATATGCTTATGGTTATTAAGGATCTGACTCCATATTCTCTGCATCTTTAGGTGGTCATGCACGTTCCTCAAATGATTAAAGTTTGTGTAATGAGGGTTTATACGATTTCCCATATATACCTCTGTATCAAAATTCCTCAGATCTTCTAGATCTCTGCTTGCTGTCATTCTATAGGAAGCTTTCATTGTTTTCTTCTGTGGATAGAAAAACGGGTCCTCATGGTCTGTGATGTCACAACAGGTGCAAGCAGCTAGTATGGCAGGGCTTGTTATATCGGAACTGTATGAGCTGTGTCCCTGTGTAGAACATTCACATGACCGGGGGATTAAACGAGCCGGCGCCTGTGTGACAACACATGACTGGGGAATATGACACGTAGCGTTGTGGTGACATCACATGACTGGGGATATAACGAGCCGTGCACCTGTGTGACATACACATGACTGGGGATTATAACGAGCGGCTGTGTGACATACATGACTGGGGATTATAAGAGCCGTGCACCTGTTGTGAATTCAACATGATGGGGATATAACGAGCTGTGTGAACATCACATGGACTGGATGGATTATAACGAGCGATGCACCGTGGAATACAGACTGGGGGATTCCAGTTATTAACGAACAGAGAACCTGGTGTGAAGCTTTCCATGACTGGGGAAAAAACGAGGCGGTACGCTGGATCATTTTGGCCTCCCGGAAAAGGAAGGGGGCAGATAAAAGAAGCACGGAAGGCACCCTTGTGTGACATCACAGGACGGGGATTATAACGAGCCGTGCACCTGTGTGACATCACAGGACTGGGGTCCTTACATAAATAAGAGAGGCGTTCTGGGATGACATACCCGACGAATGGGGACGAGAAGAGCCACGAAAATGTCACCGCTGGACAATCGACCAGAGGACTGGCCGCGATTGCCCAGAACGAACTCGACCGGATGCGATAGGGGGAATAGAATTCACGCCAGAGTGACTGGAGGATATAAGCGTGCATGGGAGAAGCATCACAGGAAGGGAGAAAAATCGAAAGGCCAGGTGACCTCTGTGTGGGAATAACATGACACGGGGAATACTATAAGATGCCGTGCAATCTGCATGATGTGACATGACAAAACCATGAAAAATCTGTGTACTTAAGATCCCCTTGTGAAGGACAGAGTTGCTTCATTTCGCATTTGTGCTGCTTTGAATCAACAAAAAATGTGGTTACATGGGGTTGCAGCCCATTTCAATCAGTGTCATTGGGCTGAGCTGCAGTTGACGGACACAATATTAGTACGGAGTGCGAGTGGTGCTGTTTTTCAAAAATAAAGGAATTTGAAAAAATAAAATGTTTCTGTCCTTGCAGAGACCCTCCTCACTACCTTGTGCACACCCCGGCCTTGACGAAGCGCTGAGCCAACCACCTCGAGCTGGAGGCAGAGAGCGAGCGTATCTGTGCCCTGGCCCCGAGTGCCTCTGCATCTCTTTCAGTTGGATCCCCTCTCAGGCAAAGCATCACCCCTCGCTGCCACACTATCTTCAACTTTGCCCGCCTGGGTGCGATGGCCGAGTCACGTCAGGACTGCGCCCGTCAACAATACGAATGCGTGACCCTCAATGGCGGGGGCACCAGCAGCCTCGCTGACCCATGACATTGCCCACTCACAGCGGACTGTAATCGCCGGGGGTCTTGGCGATTTCTTGTATTAATGACCTGATGTGCAAGAACTGTGTCCCCCTGGCGTTCCAGGAAATCTGGTTCCGTGTGTGGCCAGCAGACATTTTACTCCTGCAGGGATTAACCCGAGAGAACGATACGACCACAGTGTCGCGACAGCCGCATGGAGGGCTGGATGAGAGAGGTTACTGCCAAATGGTTACACAGGATAAGTGATGCCAGTGAGGGTCCCTACTGCATTGGGACACCATGATCACAGTGACCCCTCTGTGTATCTTGTAGTAGCAGACGGGCACTGTGGACCTAGATGAGTGGGGGGAGTCCTTATCTGGGGCTGCTTAGTATTACGAGAAAGGATCCTGTAATCTGGAGAATGGGGGATCCCGTTCTCGCAAAGTGGGTGGGTGCCGTCCTTGCTGCTCCATTCCCAACTGCATCTGTGACTGCAGAGATGGCTGAGTACAAGCTCTTGGTTCTCTCCGGCATCCCATAGGAACAGAAGGATTGGTGCGGACACATACTTAACGTTTCACCCATTAGTGAGAAAGGGATCCTCATTCTTCCAGATCATGGGATCCCTGTTCTCATGATGGTTCTGTGAGGGGCCTTGTGATCTGGAGATGGGATCCCGTTTCACAATCGGTGGGCGAACATCTGCGCTGCTTCAATTCACTGGACAATCGTGTGACTGCCAGAGATGGTAAAACACAAGCGCGGGGTTATCGTCGCACCGACTCAAAAACAGAATGGAAGCCCGCTGCTGTGGCACATATTACTACCTTTAGTGAGAAACTGGATCCCATTTCTCCAGATCAGCGGGGATCCTGTTTACTTGCTAGTTCAGAAGTAGGACCCTCACCACTCAATCAAGCCACAGTCCTGCTGCTACTAACAATTAGACAGAGTCTAATTACAGGAACATTTCTAAGACTAGACCAAACCACTGGTTGCATATGTACGGTCCCACCTGGACAGGTCCACCTTTGAGGCTGTGAAGATGATGTGTACATTGTGGGCCTGTTGCATTGAGTTGAGTAAAGTTGAACTGAAGTGGCAGTGAGATCAGTGAGCATCCGCGTAAAGATGGGGGTCGAGCCCTGGTGCGGGGGTTCACGGTGTCCTCTGCAGCCGGCGGATACTCGGTAATGATGTTACTGGTCGTCGTAGGATTGATCGGACTTCTTTAAAGCCTGATCACAGAGATAATCACATTTGCGTTGCTCGATATAAACCGCATCAACCGGATGCCAATGACATGGGCAGTGATGCCCGCCTCTTATGACAGTGATCCTCTGAGCTCTTGGTCACCCAGACCCAGTGAGGTCACGCAAACACCCCAGGCCGGAGCCGAATTACCATCGCCCCTTTTATGAAAATACTTAAATTTAAAGTCTTTGAGGATCTAACTCGACGTGGAAAGCTGTGATAGAAGATACTGGCCTCCCCCTCTTTCCACTTTGCCCACTCTTTTTTCTCTTATCCTAACTCGCCTGTTACTCCCAGAAGCGAGCAGGCTGCCTCTTACAGCCGGACAATAAAATTAATCTACCAAACTTGATACGGTTTTAGACGAAGCGCCCAAGTGGGGATCGGGTAAAATACCCTTGTTAATGGAATCTGCAGTCGTGGAAAGTATGAGAATTACTTAAGCAGAGAGCCTCTTGCAGCGTCCACCTGAGAAGAATAGAGTCCAACGCAAGTTCCCCGTAGTTAGAGTTCCTGGACGTGCTCTTCACATTATCAACTTTCACAGGTGTAATGGTTTGGGCCGAGGTAGGTACCGCCCTTTAGCCAGTTGAGACCTGCATTCACTGGGATGTTCTCCAGTGCCCTGGCGCATGTGAGATGGAGGTTTTCATAGACATGACAATCCTTTCAGCTTATATTCCAGGATGCCGGCACTATGGAGGTCCTCACACGTTTGCATGTGCTCTTGGACTCTCGCTTAATTCTACTCGTACTTTAACCCTTGTTTTGTGGGTGACGCAGTTAATGTTAAAATCAGAATCCTACTGCAGCTTTTACATATAGCAAGAGGGAACGGGCCTGGAGTAGTTCAATAGCAGAGAGCTCAGAGCACAGACGTGTGAGGACACTCCCCCATTGCACTGGAGAAGCTGCATCCTAGAAACCATTTTCACCACTGATCTTCGGGAGCAATAACGCCCGCACTATGGATTGGCAGTACTGATGACTGAATTTCGTTTAAAAAAGGGTTGGGTTGGCCACATGGACCTTAAGGGAGTGATTTTTAAAAAAAAAAATATATAATTTTGTCTCCCAGCCAGCCGTCACATGAAGGTTTATCTCTCGTGATATCGATATTGGGCCTTCTTTTATGATATCTGACAAACAGCGTAAGAAACAACTAGAAGGACAGACGAGGCCATATTGAAGTGTGAGTACGAGGTGACAGGGGGGGGGTTAACCTTTTGACCTCAGATAGGGGGGGTCATTGTATTAATATATTCCATCCCTCCCAGGCTATGAGGACGCTACTTGGTCTGCTGCTCACTGAGGTGCTGAATCGGATCAGTTTCGCTACAACCATGACGCAGGTATGAGGAGTTGGATGACGAGACGTTGGACGATGATTGTAAGTGGGCAGGGGGGGGGATGCTGTTACTGGAGGAATCTTGCAATCACTTCTAATCTTCTGATTGGTCTCATTTTAATGCATTGACCCTGTGTGTTGTATCATCTGCAGCAAGCAGACGGCGGGTGGCAGAAATATCTACGTAACACGCTTGGAAGTGGTCGCCAAACTAATGGGAATGCTACCCACACATGCCTCAGTAAATTGCGTGGAGTTACTGGACTCTTCTTTGTCTTGGTCACCCAGAGCATCCAACCTTCAATATATGCTGCTGGGCAGTTCACTGTGTACATACATGACATTACTTACCTTACTGATCCTGAGTTTAAATCCTGTATTATACCCCGAAGCTGCACTCGCATATCTGCTGTCTGGTGCACAGTCACTGTGTACATCACATGACATAATTATCCTACTGATCCTGAGTTACATCACTGTATTATACCCCAGAGTGGCCTCAATATTCATGCTGCGGTGCAGACCACTGTTCCAACATGACATTAACTTACCGTACTGATCCTGAGTTACTCCTGTATGTATATGCCTAATCGCTGCACTCAACTATCTGCTGGCTGGTGCAGTCAATGTGTACAACATACATACTTACCTGTATGATCTGAGTAACATCCTGATATTATACTCCAGAGCGTGCACTCATACATGTGCTGGCTAGGTGCGTCACTGTGTACATTACATGACATACTTATCCTGTACTACGATCTGAGTTTACATCTTATTATAATCCCAGAGCCATGCTACACCACTATTCTGCTGCATGGACTGCAGCCACTGTGCTACCAACCGTGAACAAATTACTTAAACCGTTGTATGTCCTGAGTGATAATACTGCTATATACACCAGAGCTGCACTCACCTAGATTCTGATGCACTGGTGCAGTCACTGGGTGTACATAATGACATTACTTACTGTATATGATCTGAGTTACATCCTAGTATTAAGTACACAACAGACGCGAACACTCACTTATTCTGTGCTGGTGCAGTCAGACTGGTGTACATGAATGACATTATTAAACCCTGTAGGCTGATCCTGGATAACATCGCTGTATTGAGACTCCAGAGCTAGACACTCACTAGATTGCCTGTGGTTGCAGACACTGTGTAATACACATGACATTTACGTTAATCCTGTACTGATCCTGAGTACATCCTGTATTTACTCCAGAGTGCACTCATATTACTGCTGCGGTGCAGTCAATGTGTAATACATGAGCATTACTTATCTTGTACTGATAGCCTGAGTTCATCCTGTATTATACCCCAGAGCTCCACTCACTATCTGCTGCTGGTGCCAGTCACTGTGTACATACATGACATACTACCTCTGTACTGATCCTGTAGTAACATCGTATTATACTATCAGAGCTGCACTCACTATTCTGCTGCTGGTCAGACACAACTGCTGAATACATACATGACAATTACTTATCCTGTACTGATCCTGAGCTTACATCCTGTATTATACCAGAGCTGCACTCCCTATTTCTGCTGTGGTCAGATCACAGTGTAAAATGACATTACTTTACCTGTACTGATCCTGAGTACATCTGTATTATACCCACGAGCTGCACTCACTATTATGCTGCTCGGTGCAGTCACTGTGTACATACATGACATTCTTACCCGTACTGATCCTGAGTTACATCCTGTATTATACTCCAGAGCTGCACTCACTGTTATTATGGTATTACATATACTATATACCAGCGTCTGGTGTTATTTCGCTGAGCACTGCCCCCACCTCCAAGGCAATTTTCCCTTATAATGGATCGGATATCTGGAGCCGGAGACAGTCGCCTCCACTTTCCATTTTATGCTTTTTCCTGTCTACTGAGGTTTGAGATCTTTATCATCTCTGGTAGTGGCGACGTTTTTCCTTCACGATCCAATTTCTGTCTCCTTTTTAATATCTTTAGTAAATTGGACAATTTGTAGTAAGTGGATTTCCCTGAACTTCCCCCAATTTTCTCTTTTCATGTTCCCATCGGGAATATGCTCAACTTTCTTGCAGGTAGCGGCAGTGAATGCAGATTTGGCAATAAGTGAAGCGTAACCGGAGTTTTTATTATACTGCAGTGGGATGTAAAGTCTATTACCTCCTCTGAGACCTCTCTCTGTGACATTACCTTTAAGGGTTACCCACCGGAGGTTCCTCTTTTTGATAAAATATTTTCTTACCAATGAGCTGATACGATGATCTACTTCAATCATATGCGATCTTCAGGGAAACGGAAAGCAATAGTTTTCTCTGTAGCTCCACCACAGGACAACTGAAGTATTACACCAACATAATGTGACGCCAATGACCTGTATGTTAGTTAAAGGGGTTCTTCCACAGACCTATGGATAGGGCCTAACTTACTGATAGATGGGGGTCTCGGCAATGAGACCCCCAAAGATCAAGCGAACAAGGGGTCCCAGGTATTTCAGTTGGCCCATCGTTGCTCCCGGAGATTGGCAGCGCTCGGCAATTTCTGTCAGCTCCATTGAAATGTATGGAGCAGAACGGTCATGTGCGAGGGAAGGACGAGGGGTTCGACTGAAGTACCTGGGACCCCTCATTCTCTTGATCTGTGGGGCTCTCATCACTGAGACCCCCACTGATCAGCAAGATAGGCTCTATCCTGTGGTTCGTGGGACAACCCTTTAAGCATTTCATATTCGGGAACAGGGAGACACCATTTAGTATCTGCAGTCTGTTCTCCGCCTTCTTCTCGGTCTTAAAGAGAACCCGTCATGCAAAATAACCCCCCTAAACTAAATATATTTTCATAAACTGCCATTAGAGAGCATTGCCTCTATCCCTTCATTGTCCCTCTACATGCCTGTAAACCTAAGCAATGAGGTCCTAAAGCTGTATGCAAATGACCTGTGAGATGTCCAATGAAGCATTAGCATATTCAAGCTGTCCACTCTATTCATGAGTGGGAGGCACAGCCACACCCCCAGTGCATGACTGACAGCCTGTATAATGATGTGAGGCTGTATAATGATGTGCTTCCTGGTGCTGGTGGCCACGCCCCCTGCAGCCTGTGTGTGTGTATAGGAGAGATACAGCAGCTCCAGGCAGCCATGTTACAGCAGAACATGTCAGATTCATGTGTAGCTGATGTCTGTGTCTCTCACCTGTGTATTAGGAGGATGCAGCATGTCAGCAGATGCAGCACACACACACTAGCCATGCTTTACTATACATTACACACAGACATGAGCAGGGGGAGGAGAGGGGAGGGGTAACAGGGGTGACATCACTGCCTCTGACCATGTGACCAGCCTCATTTACATAATAAAGAAAAGATGATTTTACAATAATTAATGTATGAAATAACTAGATAAAGGCTGGGATGGGATCCTTGTGAGCTGCTCCAACAGGTAGTAGTGACAGGACAAGTGACACAGACCTGATGACAGGTGTCCTTTAAGGGGGTTTTCTCGTGTCCGGTCACCACATTCCATTATTCATGACTGATCCTATTCTGTATATATCAGTTTTTGCAGGGTTAGACATTGCCTTTAGTATAACATAGTCCTGATTGTCTCTTTGCAGTTTGCCGCGCTGCGGGAGAACCTGGAGGTGTATCTGGGGCTGCAGCAGTGTATAGTGAGCACCGGGGCAGGTACGTATCATTGGCAATGGGTAAGGTTTTTCTTGGATTAACTATTGTACAGGTGAACAAAATCAGATTAGTGGGGTCCAACCCCCCCCCCCCCCTTAAAGAGATCTGAGCATGAAAATAGAAAATATTCAATAATTCTTTAAGTTTTGCAAAGGGTGTACAGTACGTCCTCTTGTACAAGTTTTATAGCTCCTCTCTTCACGTGAATAGTGGGGGGAGACACGTCCATGCCCTCTGCACACTGACATCATCAGTAGTGACACAACCACGTCATAGGCAGGGGGTGTATGGTATAGGATTGCTGTATATGTACACCAGATAATCTATAAAGGATTCCTCTGCCCTTACAGAGCAGCGTCTCAATGTGACTGCTGAAAACGACTGCCGCCGCTTGCACTGCTCCTTGCGGGACCTGAGCTCCCTCCTCCAGGCTGTCGGGAGACTTGCAGAGTACTTCATCGGTGATGTGTTTGAGGCGCGCTTTAACGATGCCCTTACCGTAGTGGAGAGGTAATGCTTGGCACCTAACACTGGAGATTTCTTAGGGAGTTGTTCTCCCGTACCCAAAAGATGTAGGATAACAATCTGATCACAAGAATATGGATCCGGTGCCCCCTAATTGATGGAGCGGCAGGTTGATTGTGTACGGCTTCTCCAATTATTGCTTAGATACATGCTGGAACGGCCACTCCATTGTTTAGGGGGGACATAACCCACATTCTCATGATTGTTGGGGAGCAGCCACTCGCATTGTTCAATTAAACGTAATTGTTCACAATGTCTCCCCCAGGTTGGTCAAAGTCACATTGTACGGCTCCGAGATCAAGCCCTACAACATGGAGACGGCGGTGCCATCGGTGCTGAAGCCGGATCTTGTAGATGTGTGAGTATCTCCTCCTGACTTGTGTGGGGCTCCTGCTTGGCAGATGAGGTGTGAGTTGGCGGTCTGGCATGCTGTATTATAGATGAGTACAAGGGAAGGGTATAAATAACAGGTTTCTACAGTACATAATATCTGCGGTGTTTACCCCTGGCAGCCATGCCCAGTCCCTGGCAGCGTTACAGGCTTACTCCCACTGGCTCGCTCGCTTCTACAGTGAGGTTCAGCACCAGAACCCTCAGCAGTTTGTGTCTATAATCTCCACTGCGATGGAGGCGCTGCCCCCACTCATCAGCACCAAGGTGAGTCCTGGAGGAGATGGTTGGGATAGAGCTGGTTTTAGAGGCACTTTGCTTATTCTTGAGTCTTTGCAGGTACCAGAAAAGCTGCTGCTCTCGGCGTGCCATCTGCTGGTCTCTGTGGCCACCACGGTGCGGCCCGTATTCCTGATCAACATTCCTGCCGTCCAGAAGGTGTTCAGCCGCGTGACTGATAGTTCTGCGCAGAGATTACCAGAAGAGGTAGGTGGCGTTTGGGTATGTGCACCATAGTCCTGGTGCTGTGGGTGCAGCTCCTTACACAGAAGGGTGATCCGGGTTCTCCATGCTCTCTATGGATCTCAATCCGCCACCATTTCTTGCACTGAATGTTCTTCTCCGTCCTGCAGGCTCAGGTGCTGCTATGTCGCGCTCTGTCTAATGTCCTTCTCCTCCCATGGCCAAATGTCCCAGAAGGAGAGCAGCAGTGGGCAGAGCGCTCTAGTCATCATGCCAACCTCCTAAATAGTCTGACCAGAGAATACCGCCAGCTGAAGGCTACAGCGCCTCCTCAGAGGAAGGGACAACTTGAAGCCAGTGAGTATCGGTACGCAGCAGCCATCACTGAAATCTATAATGGTTTCCTCTGACGGTTTCTGTCTTGTTCTCCCCTAGCTAAGCGGGTCATCTGTCAGACGCTGGGGGTGTTGAAGGACATTGTAGAGAACATCTCCGGCGAGGGCACCAAATCCCGGCAGACCTGCTACCAGTCTATGCAGGAGTCTGCTCAGCTCTCCCTCGCCCTCTTCCCAGCGTACATCCACCAGTCAGGTATGTGGAAACTATAAGTAGATGAGTTCAGTAACTTATACTGTAGGTTTCCCCTTCCACATTAAAGACTCTGATCCTATCCTCACTGCATTGGGAACCACTGAGGAATGAAAGAGTCCTCCCTGTGGATTATGCACTTGTGTAGCCATTACTTCATTCACTCACAGCCCCATGGGAGTAAATGGAGTGAAAGTCTAAGATGTGCACCAAGATCTCATTCACAGGGACCTCAGAACTTTTGATCCCTGGTTTTCCATCACTTGAAGTCTCAGTAGTTGGTTGCCAATCAATCTGCGGATCTATGGATAAGGGTTTTTGTTGGGACAACCCAGAGCTCCCTCGGTGAGGAAGGATCTCATGGAACATCAGCCCCACAGAGAGAACCTGACTGTTTTGATGCTTGGGGGACTTAAACTTGGCCGAACTTTTGTTGTTGTTGAGAGTTTTTTTATTACACCGTTCACCTCTCAATCCTCTTATTTCACTTCTATCAAGTGTGCATGTTATTAGAGGAGTCAGAGGACATGTCTGTCAGCCAGGCATATGGATATCCTCTGTGGCCACTGTTGGACTTCCCATAGATGACATCCTGCAGATTCTCCACACTATCCTGTGTATAAATAGAGATGGTAATACAAGGTATAGGGGGTATTGTCAGGAGGGCAATGACTAGTAGAGAACTTGCAGAACCCAACACCTTGGTCGGGAAACTCTCCCGGATTAACAGTCTCCTTAGAGGGGTAACATAACGCTGTCTCACAGCCGCGTGCGCTGGTGTGATGTCTAATAAGAGTGCTATGTTGTGAAATTGGGACAGGTCTCATAGGGAGGAGGATTTCTATGTTATACATTTGTGTTTTTGGCAAATTGCTTGTGCACATGTCACCTTCCTGCTCTTCTTCTCCCCTAGATGTGACCGAGGAGATGCTCAGCTTTTTCTTGGCCTTATTCCAAGGACTCAGGGTACAAATGGGGGTGCCATTCACTGAGCAGATCATCCAGACCTTCCTCAACATGTTTACCAGGTAACTATCCCCCCATATACTGATATCCTGTCCGGGTTATTACACCCAGTACTTATTGTATGGCACCATGTGTGCAGGGAGCAGCTGGCGGAGAGCATCTTACAGGAGGGCAGCGCCGGCTGCCACGTGGTGGAGAAGTTTCTGAAGATCCTGCAGGTTGTAGTCCAGGAGCCTGGCCCGGCCTTCAAACCTTTCTTGCCAAGTATTCTGTCCCTCTGCATGGAGCAGCTCTACCCCATTATTGCAGAGGTAAGTGCTCATCATTTGGCTCTTTGAATTCGGGATAAATGCAACTTATTATAAAACCCGTCTGATCGCTGTGGGGGATCCGCTTGCTGGGAACCCTGCGATCTGCAGACCTGCATAAGACATGTGGATTGGCTGCCACTATGACGCCACGGAGTTTAGTGGCGCACAGGGCAAACCCAATTGGTGCCCCATCATGCACTCCATTGACTTCGAAGGGGCAGAAGAGTCAGATGTCCAATAGAAGTCAATGAGGAGCTGGTTATTTTAAACCTGCACCTTAAAGCTCTTCTGGGACAGAGGTCCCATGCAGTATTGGGCATCTCGGAGCAACTTGCAAACCCTGTTCTGCCTATTTGCAAGGGATTCCAGTTATCGGACCCCTAACAATTCAGACATGTATACACTATCACAAAGCATTAATAAAGAGAACTTTTGGGTCAGCGACTCTGATTTTCCTCTGTCTTGTAATCTTTGCTCAGCGTCCATCCCCCGATGTAAAGGCCGAGCTATTTGAGCTGCTCTTCCAGCTCCTGCACCACAATTGGAGGTATTTCTACCGATCCTCCGTCCTGGCCAGTGTGCACCGAGATGGCGGCGATGAGCCCATGGAGAACCAGGCACAGTTCATTGGCGTCATGCAGGTCAGTCCAAGCAGCTTTGTAGTAGTCTCCTTCATTTAAAGAGCTACTTCCAAAGTTGGAAGATTCTCTGATGTACAGATGACTGTAAATTAACTATGCAATAATCTGTGTTACCTCAGGCGTTTGGTCAATCATTTCTGCAGCCCGATATCCATCTTTTCAAGCAAAATCTTGGCTATCTGGAGACCCTGAACAGCAAACACAAGTTGTACCATAAGGTGAGGTGTGATATGGGGTGGACATGTATCTAATATGGCTCTCAAAACACTCACTTAGCCAAACCCGTTCCTACACTGTACTGAAGACAGTCAACAAGGTGGAAGCAGCTCTGTCTAGAACTGTGAATTTGTTCCTTCTGCAATAGATATACTGAATTGGTCCTAATCCCGCATCATGTCTTAGGCTTCCTGAAAGTCATGCTTGAGCTGCCTTACCAGGAGGCTAAAAGAAGTGTGGTTTTACTTATCCTATCCTGGAAACCCAATTTGCATATATTCCCATGCATCTCATCAGAGGTTTCCCAATTATCCTTCATCCTGTGTTCTTCCGGAGGTGTTGTGCTGTGGCTTGTTTCCATCACCCCAATGGGAACATGTGTATACTCAGAAGAGCTGAGCTTGCATGCCGTGTCTGGGAGCCCGGCGAATCACCTTTTAAAGGGGTTGTAATAAGATTTAGTGTTCTGAACACTTGTAACATTACCATCTACTGACCATAGTCTCTTCTCTTCCTCTAGAAACTGTTCCGGGCCATGATGCTGCCTCAGTTTGTCAGTGTTTTACTTCAGGTTCTTATCCACAAGTCCCATGATCTTCTCCAGGAGGAAATCGGTATCGCTGTCTACAATATGGCGTCTGTGGACTTCAGCACTTTCTTCTCCGCCTTCTTACCCGAGTTCTTAGGCGGCTGCCAGGGCCTTGATAGCGGCCAGAAGAGCGTCCTCGCTCGCAACTTCAAGATGGAAAGGGTGAGGACGACTTGTTGCAGCTACAGATATATATTCTTTGTATTATTACATGTGCCTGCTGTATTATACAGCTGCCACCCAACTCTTCTGTCCCAGGATCTGGCTCTATTAACCACTTAGATGCCACGGTCAGCATTGACTTTGGCACCGAAGTGGTTAAAAAGGAGTGGGATCTATGGCATGAGGTCGCATGCAAAATACTGTCCGGTCCATTGGGGCAGCTCAAATGCCTCCCAAACCAATAAGATTGCTGTGAAGATAATCATTGGCAAAGCCTAGGTAACCCCTCTGATGCCACCACTATGATCTAACACTCCTCTTGTCTTCCCATACAGGACCTGCCCTCGTTTACTCAGAGCGTTCATCGTCTGGTCAACGACCTCCGGTATTACAGACTCTGCAACGACAGCCTCCCCCCAGGAACTGTGAAACTGTGACCCCCCCCAATCCCCCCCACAAGCCTGAATCTTGCATCCACAGTCTTAACTCACCCGCTACAGATGTGAATCGTCGCTCCTCCACTCATCCCGTACATAATTATATTTTTTATTTTTTAATATGGTTTTAGCACTTTCTCTCTGCGAGATCTCGGTGCCTCCTCCTCCCCTTGTTTACACCATTCAATCCCTTTGTGTAAAGGGTTCTTATCAATCCCTCTGGTAGCTCGGGGGTTAAGGAAACTCTCCCTTGGCTTTTAACTGTACAAAAAAAAAGTGGATTTACAAAAAAGAAACTTCATCGCCATTCCCTGATCCCGGAGAATGTGGGTGAGCGTCGGCCATTACGGACTCTGACGTCTGGATTTTTAACACCGTATAGGCCACTTAGTTGCCCCCGGTCGGTTGGGGTGCACATACTTTATTATGTATTTGTTTTATATATATATTTTTTTTTTTTTGTTACCATTCCATTGTGAAATTGCAGTCGCTTCTTGCGAATAAAATAATTGCCTTGTTTAATGGCGCCTGTTGTTGTGTTGTAGTTCGCAGACTTGGGTTATGACGTAACTACATTGGAAAAGGGTTTTTAAGACGCCGCCACCTTGACTCATTTATTGGGGGTGGTTCTACTGATTCTGACACGGTTAGAATTTTCTTCTCTAGCCCCCACCATTCCCAAGTAACCATCAATGTAAGTTTTAACACGCTGTATGCTAAGTGGGTTGTATACGGTCAAGTGGGTGGACAGCCTGGCACCACCCACCTGACATTATAGAGGTAATTGGTAAATTGGGTGTCAAAACTTAGTGGTTACTCAGCAATTCTGCAGGAAAGGGGGAAAAATTCTAATTTTGCTGGAATCTGAGAACCCCCCCCCCCCCCTTTTCCAGGACTCAGAGGGGTTGCAGTGGTGAAAGGTCCTCTTTTAAAAAAAATTAAAAAAAAAGTTGTCTTAAATTTCATGAAAGTAACAAGACTTTTACAATGCTGATGCATCTTTTGTTAGAATTTACTGTTCCTTTCCTCAGTTTATTCCTCCTGGAAATGCATTAACCAATAGCTACCTGGCTGTACATCCCCCTTATTCATTGGATAGTATGACCATTTTACAAGGGGTAGGGGTAGTCATCAACATTTTCATAATGTTCCAAGAATAATAATAGAGGAACGACATTGCAGAATTCTAAGAATAGTTTGTATTTTTATTTTTAAATTGCAAGAAATACAAATTAATATCAGTAGAAATGTCTAACGGCGAGTGACTGTAGGGAAAGGGGTTAACAACCTTCTGCACCTTGGCTATTGTGAAACTACCACTCCCATCATGCACACCTGCTTAAACATTCTCAGATCCCCTGCAGATGGAAATGGAGCAATGCTGGGAATAGTAGTTTTTAAAAATTATTTATATAGCACCATCATATTCTGTAGCTCTGTACAAATAAAACAGGGTAGTAAAATAATCAGATGGACAATAGGAACGAGGGCCCTGATTACAAGGGCTCTCCATACACGGTGGGCATCAGCTGTATAACACAGCAGACACCTATCTAACTGCTGCTATTTTATTGCAGAAGTTAACCTGTTCGACCACGGCGTTACCGGTGGGGAACGCCATCTTGGATGGAATATCTGAGGCCCCTCCCTCCTCTGGCTCCTCCTTTTTCTCCCAGCCTCCCCATCTCAGTATCCTGCAGTCTGTCGGATGGAGGTGCCGCTGGTTTCCCATTTACACCCGCTGGACGCCCATTAATCCTCCGCCAGGCCCCTTTCTCCATCGCTGTGACCCGATCCCCTGCCGGCGGAGGGGCCTCTTCATCGTCCGATCTGTCGCCCGAGGCGATCGGCTTTGCTGCACCTTGCGCTGGACACTAGACCGGATTACTGCTCTGCTGCAAACACGATGGGCCCCGGGACAGGTGAGGGCCACTGACCCGCTGTGCGCACCCGGGGATCTGTGTGTTATCAGGCATGGAGGGTGATGGAGAGCACTGGCTGAGGACATGATGTGCTGAGCCCCACACAGCTTCTCCAGATACTGATGAAGATGGAGGGGGACCCTCATGTGACTGCCTGGGGTGTCATGAGGGACATGATCACCCCCCAGCAGGTAGTGGGGGGCTTGTTTCTGATGAATGCGGAGGAGAAGCCTTGTATTACACTGCAGCCCAGGCTAGAAATACTGGAAGAGCAGGGTGAGCTCATGTCTGCTCCCCACCCTCTCCTGTCCCAGCATGATGAGCCCTTACTGGGGGCAGGAGAGGGGCAGCAGCCGGGGGCAGAGCCCTGGACGGGGCAGGGGGGCGGCAGGCTGACTCTTTGCACTTTAAATTTATCACCCCCAGACTCTGCACAGATCCCCCCTATTTATAAACCCTCTACAGACGATCAGATGCCCCCACTTATCATTGCACCTTCTGATGATGCCCACCTGCCCCTGTGCCCGGCTCCGTTCAGCCAAGAATCCGAGCAGAATCTTGAAGTAGACGTCCCCCAAAGTGATGTCCACTCCTTGCTCATTCCTGACCACACATCTGACCAAGAAGATCTGGGATCTGCCTTAGATTCTCATCAGGTTTCTGAGCCCATGAATAGTTTATCATCCGTTACAAGCGACCCGCACCAAGGTAGCGGGCTGCTGCTCCAAAATGACCAAATAACCCCCCTGGAGTCTTTTCTACCTCTTAAAACTGACCTGCCCTGTTCTGATGGACCTTTGTTGGACCCTAATGTAGAAGCGTTACAGTCCAGTTACATGGTGGACATGATTCAAGAACTGCCTCGGCCTGACCTTGTACAATTGCCTGATTCTAAGTCCTCCCAGTTTGCCCCCTGTTTGGTTTCTGAACCTATCCAGGTATCCCAGACTGAATCTGGCCCTAAACTGTTGACCCCCTCTAAATCTTTTGTAGACTCATCCCTTTACTCTTGTTTGGTTCCCGGCCTTGATCAATTGCCCGAGGGTGGATTCAATTTGGACCTTGATACAATTTCCCAACCTGAGTCGGATTTGGACCTTGACCTCGATCAATTGCCCCAGACTGAAGCAACTTTACATCATACCATTGATCAGTTGTCTACAGCTAATCCTATTATTGACCATCAAAGTCTGTCATATCCCTATTTGGAACCTGACCCTGCTGAATTGACCCAGGTTGGCCTTGACTCTAAACTAATCCCACTGTCTGAGTCATTTGATGCCACTAAAGTGTTGTCCCAATCCATATCCAACTTAGACCCTGACGTTGAGGAGGTGGCACAATGTGAACCCTATTTTGATCCTGTGACTGAACATATACCACGGTCTGAAATTGATTCTTGCTTGACCCCTTGTCCCCCTGAGACCTCCCTTGACATCTGTGTAGACACAGCAGCATCAGAATTGTCGCCTTCACCAGACATTTCTGTGACCACTGAACTAATTACCCATACTAGGACCTTTTTGGAAACTAACAATGACCCATTCCCTATTAATGACCAACTTTGTAATCAGGAGAGCTTGCAGCAATCCCAATCTTCAGGAGAACATGTTCTTGACCCATTAGAATATTTTTGCCCAGAGAAAATTCGGTCTGAAACTCATTTGGATACCAATGAACTTTTTGACTCTTCCACCCCTTCCCACTTACATCACTGTATAGACTTGGATATTTACACTTACAATCTATCTGAATCCTTCATGGCCCATGACACAGAGCAGTCCTTGTCCTTATTGGCCCCCACTATTGACCCTCATACCCAGACCGTATTAGATTCTAATCTACCTGACCCAAACCCTGGCCAGGACCTTCTTCAAGAAGAGTTACCTTATGCTAGTTCTAATACAGTTCTGTTGGCCCACTCTGAATTATCCCTGGATGTTGACCAGAATTCTAATTGTGGCTCTGTTCTGGATCCTGATCCGGACCAGTTGCCTTGGTTTGAACTCTCTATGTGCTCCTCTACTAGTCATTTGCCCTTTCCTACGCTCCATGAGGGAGAGTCATCACTGGCCGATGAATTGTCCCTTTGTGACCCATTTCTGTCCCCAGACCATTATGAGATGACTTTATCTATATCCTCTACCTGCAATGACCATTTGACTTCTGGTGATAAATATTTAGAGCCTGATGATCGACAGACACCTACAAGTGAGTCTACAGACATGGGGCATAAAGCTCTAACTGGTTCTCTCATGGCCCTAAATTTAGAAGGTTTACAGCAATCAGAAGCTGTCTCTAAACGTTTACTCCAGTCCAATTCTCTGTTGGATCAGGAAACTGAACTGATTAGTGAAAAAATTATGGACCCTGACATTGAACCAAAACCTGAACCCTCTGGGCCTCTTGACACTGAACCATTGACACTGATCCAATCCAATTTTACCAATGACTGTATGGAATTGAATGATGGACCCCAGTCTTGCTTGACAGATGATGACTTGTTCCTTCTCTCCGAAACTTTTTTGACTCATGACTTGGATCAGGTTACTTCGGTTGACAACTTAGTTACTCCAGAAAGTGACCCGTTACCTTCATCTGAACCATGTTTAAAGCCTGATGGTGACCAGACTTGTAAGCCACTCAATGATGACCGATTGTCCCATCCTGAAAGCAGTGAAAGCCCACAAACCAACCAGTTGACCACCCCTGAATGCCCCTTGAGTCATAAAGACCAGTTACCCCAGTCTCCATCCTTTTCTGATTCTGAAGACCCTGAAAATAAATTTCCCCAGTGTGAATTCCCTTTAAGCCCTGATAGTGACCAGTTGTCCCATTTGGAGTCTTCTTTGTGCCAAGCAGATGAACTTTTGCCACAATTTGACACAAAGCCAAGTCTAGCTGACCATAGTGTGTCCTTCTCTGATGAGGGCGTGGGCTCTGATAATGATGAGTTGTCCCAGTTTGATGCCCCATTGTATCCCATTAGCGATCTGGTGGCCCAGACTGAATGTGACTTGGTACCCAATGGAGATATGTTGCCTAAGTTTGAAACCCATCTAGGCCTCAAGACTGAAGAAGTGTCCCAGTCTGAATCGGACTCTGAGAACCCACTTTTAGTTCCCCATTCTGACCTGATAACTTCCTCGGAGGCTTCTGTCCACCATTGTCCTCTCTCTGAAACCCCAGACACAACTCAACCAAATGTTTTTGAATCAAGTGGTGTCCCTGACCAGATCCAGGTTGCCCTTTCATGCCCCACCAGTGATGTCTCACCCTTGGACTGTGACGCTGATCCTTTGTGTAGTATTGAATATCTGTTTTTGGAACCTTCTCTAACATCTGAATCCCTTGTGGCCACAAATTTGGATATGTTGCACTTGGAGGAATCTACTGTATGTTCCCACACTGAAGAAACGCCTCTCACTGAATCTTTGTTAGCACCCAGCACCGATCACTTTCAGTTGTTAGAATCCACTGTGCCACCCACTACTACCCAATTACCACCGAGTGACCTCTCTGCCACCCATAGTGCCATGCCTAACCCCTTGTTTCACCAGTTATCGCCCACAACACTTCACTTTTCTGTAAAAGAAACCCCTGAGACACCCCACAACATTTGTGTGCCCTTGGATGAGTCCTCCATAAAACCAGACACCCCATCTGACACAAACATGTCCTCTACAACTCCAGAGGACTCCAAATTTCCTTGGGACTGGACATTAAATTTGCACCCAAGTCTTAGCACGGAGCCTCCACAAAACTCTGCCAAGCAACAAGACAAATCCGAGGACTGTTTTTCAATATTTTGTTTAGACACCCCACCAGACTCTAACCACGCGACCCCTGAAGCTGACCTAACCCTATCAGATGACTTACTATCCCTTAGTGATGTTTTTTCACACTTACAAGCTAATGATGTCATAAACTCACCGAGTGAGTTAGACAATGATCAGACGGACTGTAATGGTGAAGATAACCAATTCCTCAATGTTGTTTTTGAAAAAGACCTCGACTCAAAATCTCCATCCAACCCCAATACCGTTCATAATGCCAGCCCACCCCTCGATTCTGATGACCAGTCAGACTTTTATTGTTTGGATTTATTGTTTGAGCCCTCAAGGATTTACCAGGAAATGGAGTATTTGACCAGTGAGCCACTTCTGCAACCCAAGCTCCCCCTGATATCTACTGAAGCTTTACTAGATCTCTCTTGGTTGTTCTCCGAATCCCAAATTTGCGGGAATGGATTGCCTGCCGTGGAAACATACGTTGCTAGCAACAATTCTGACGAATCCTTGTCGTCCCATTCAGATTCTCCCCTTATCACAAGCCAGTTTGGTCAGTCCAGCCCACAACTGGTTATTGACCTGGATTCCTCAAGTTTAGAGTCACTCAGTGAAGGTGCACAGGTGCCGGTGATTGTGGTAACAGATCCTTTGGAGTACAGTGACTTGGTTGACCCGACAGATGATTCCCCGGATACAAATGCTTTACCCTTGGACAGGTCTATGTCAGCAGAGCTTGAATCTGATGCTCCGGCTCAAGTTGTGGAGGTGACATCATGCGAGATGGAAGATCTACCTGAGCTGAAACCTGACACATCTGACGTTAACCATCTACCAGAGGATCGTCTGAACTCTTCTCATCCGTCACATCAACTTCAGCCTGACCCCATTCTTGAGGCTACTTTGCCCTCGTTTATGTCCACCGGAGAGCTGCCTTTACCCCACATGGGTTTACCCTTTGAAGGCATCAAGTTGAGATCACGAGACTCCCAGGATTCTGCCTCTGCTCTTTTGCCATTTGGAGAAGGTGATCCATTTTTGGCATTTTCTTTGGACAATGACTCTCCTTGTGGTGGGGACGAGCTGGCCCGTCTCCGAGCCGTATTTGATGCCCTGGATAGAGATAAAGATGGCTTTGTGAAGATGGAGGACTTTGTCCAATTTGCCACAGTGTATGGGGCAGAGCAGGTAAGCAGTTGTGTTGTAACTTTTTACATGGTCCTAACGTTTGATTGGAGGTGGAGAGTAAAATTTACCCAGGTTAAGGTAAAATGTGACAACCGGGTGCAAGGTAATTTTTTGATATCTGCTCTAAGTTTATATAGAAGTGCTCACCTTTTTACTTTTTAACAAATTTTGCAACTTTTCGGGGTTGTAGTGTAGAGTTTGTATAGATTGCCCCTGTTGAATAGAAGAAAAAATTTAGACACAAATTTTGTAGACTAATCATACTTGGAAAAATTTTAGATTTTAGGCCGGATCTGTACAAAACAAAGTATAGCTTCCATAATAATATTCGGAGGACTATATTTCTCTCCCAGCAGGAGCACTTCCTCTCGGTCACTTTGGTTGGTTGTTTTTGTGATTTTTTTTTTTTTTTTGTGCTTGGCTTCTATGTTTATAACGTTGTGTGTGTTTGGTCTTATCAGCTTGTACCAAGAAGAACAATGGGGCGAGGAGCTGCGCGATGTTTACCTTCTGCTTACTCTTGTTTGCATATATTGGCCACATTTTACTTGCTCTATTTTCAATGGCTTTCGTTGTGTTTTTTTTTTGTTTGTTTCTTTTGCCCATTATGCAAAGCTGTCACACCGCATGTCATTTTTTTTTTTTTTTTTCGGGCATCTTGTAAATTATGGTAATTGATGAGAATTACTTGGGGGTGAGAACATTTTAATGTGCACTTTCAAGTTGCACCGATATTTTAAGCAATTGCTTAACGGGGTTATACCGGATTATATAAAAAAGAACCATGGCCGCTTTGTTTTGTAAACAGTGCCACACCTGTCGTTGGGTTGTGTGCGGTATAGCAGTTCAGTTTGATTGTAGTTGGTGATGGAGCTAAGCTGCACTACCGCATATAACCTGTAGACAAGTGTGGCGCTGTCTTATGTTAAAAAGCAGCCATTTAAAAAAAATATATATTTTTTTTTTATCCTTTACATTTCCTTTAAATTGCTGACAGATCCATAAGCAAATATGAGGTGTCATTCATAATATGTACCTAGTGGTGTGGCATGGCTGAGGAGCCATAAATCGGTCAGAGGACTAAACTACTTCATCTCTGGTCTAGTTAAGTCTATGTAGACCTGCAGATCGGGCTGTGAACCTGTTCTGCCAGTGAAGCTCCATCTCCCCCCTCCCCCAGGATTAGGCAGATGCGAATCGGGGATCAGACGTGTTATGGATGTGGCTCGCTTGTAGCTGGACTCTTACCAAGAGACTGGTGTCCTGTATATACTGCTATTGGTGCCCTGTGGATGACGTCTTGGCGCCCTTTAGGCTGGTTTCACACGTTGCATTTACATGACGTTATTGTTGCGTCACATAGTGTTTACGCAAATGCATATTTTGGCGTAATGTCAATGCAATGTAAACCTAAAGTGTGAACGTGGTCTTAAGCTCCGCTTGGCACCGAGTGCAGAAAATGTTGGAGTTGTTAATATATATATTATGTCTGAGGTGGCTCAACGCTTACATCTTCGAGAAAACCTCTAGTCTTCAGGCTATAAAGTGTGTGAAGAAAATCTAATTTTAGCTCATGTTATTTCTGCAAGTGGGAAGAGGGTGGATTTCCTGGAGTCAAACTGCGTGAGTTCCTGCAGCTGGCGGACAGCAGATCCCAGCATGCCCTGCCGGCTACATCTTGGGTATAGTAGTACAGGGATCCGGTGCCCAGTCTCGACCCAATCAGATGTACAGGTTACTTTTCTCTCACCTGTAAAAGTTGTTCTCACAATCTTGTCTATACAGGTGAATTTCGTCACAATGTGTCAGACAACAGTGAATGAATACCAAAGTAAACATTTGTTCTTGCCGTGTAATGAGCGACGTCACGGCTTCTTGTTGCGCCGCTTTGGCTTGTTGTGTCGATGACTTTTGTCTCTACACAATGGCTTTTTTGTCCTGACAGACTGAAACTATTTTTTTTTGACATTCACACAAACAATAAGTTTTTTTTTTGGCCTCCTGTCCCCTTTGTGACTTCTGACAATCGCCTCCTATAGTTCAGAGAATGCCAGTGGTTTTGTGCCATTGTTAAGAAAATTTTATATATATACATTTTTTTTGTTCTCTTCTATACCTCATTTATTAAGGTTTAGGACAGTTTTTTTGTTTACATTCATCTCCTGTTTTTACCACATGACATGCAATTCGGAGGAGACTCAAGGTTCTCCAGCAGCACAGAGTATTTCAGGAGAACCTTGATCTCATCTGACATAAAGCCAATTAGTGATGTGATAAAAGGAATCCAAAATCGGCCTCCTTCTGGTCTCCTTTTGTCCTTCCCATATTATGATGTTGTCTTTATGACTTTTAGTACTATTCTGACTACATAATGCTTAAATAAATAAATAAATACTTTATACTTTATTTGTGTATTTTTTTATTTTCCTGAAATACTTTGTGCTGCTAGAGACCATGCTGTTTCAGCATATCCACTATAGTGGGAGACATCTCCACCTGTGACTCCTGAGAAAATGGCTGCATGTGATGAGGGGAATTCGGACTATTCATAAAATTAACATGATCTCCCTGCAGCACAAAGGATTTCGGCATGTGAATGCTTTTAGTATGAGGCAAAGTTGGCATCACGCGCAGGATGGAAGGGGGGGACTTGAAGACGCTGAAGTTGTAGCAACGGAGCGCTCTCGGGTAAGATGACTCCACAAAATAGTGTTTTGCCAGTCTGACATCATCGCCATTGTGTTGCTACACGGCCATATTTGTTTACAAGGGTCATCGTGCCTGTGGGTTAGGTTATTTTCGGGCGACGTGCATTAGATCCTGTCTAGTATATATGGTGGCAGGTAAAGGACTGACACGCTTTTTTCGTGTCCGTTATCTAGCGACTTCCAGCAGGGTTCGTCTGAATGTGAACAGCGTGACGGCCTATAATCACAGGTATCGTTGTTCTCTGTGGTACATATTCTGCGAGTACAAACTGGAATTAGTTTCGTAACACGGCGCTATTTGTAGAAACCGTAATCAGAAGTGGCGGATCATTGTGTCCTTTGCTGACGATTAAGGTAATTGTTAATGGGACGCTATGGTATAGCACGCAGTCATTGCGTGTAAGTGACTCTATTCTTCTTGTCTGAGGCATTTAGGGATGTGTCACAAACTGAATCACTTTTGTTGGAGCATCTACTTCGCCCAGGCCCATTTTCCTGTCAGGGGCTAAAAATTTTGGCGGGAAATTACCTCACGTTTATTTCTCTACTCATTTGCTAGGCCCTGAGTATAGTTACCATCTCAACATTAGAGATGTAAATCTTGTTGTAGAGTAATATGGAGGCAGGATGCCTGACTAGGCCGTTATGTCAGTTATATGTGGCGGCGGCCATATTGGTAGCCATTCAGTGTTTCCAGACTCATACATAATGGAAGGAACGTGACTTTTTTCCTTAGTGTTGCGTGGAGAAATGTCATTTGCATTCGCTAATGAGTCGAGCAGTGACTGGGCAGAATTGCATGAATTGCCGTGAAAAGATCTTCATCTCAGCTGGCGCCCGGTTCCTATGGGGCTCTGCTTAAATCTTTACCATTTTCCACAGGGTATCGGTATTGTATGTCTAATACCCAGAGGAATTGTGTGAGGTAATGAGAACCCAGTGGGAGAGGATCTGATTTCCACGCTATTGTCACCGCGCACACGCTGGTGTCATGCAATGCTGCGCTATGGAGCGGGGGAAGGGGGTAGGTAGGCCACCACTATGTTCCCCACCATAACTACTGCAACGCCCTCAGATCTGATCTCCCAAAAGGACGTTCGTGTGCATGCACCCTTAGTTGGTATCATCATACATTTCCCAGAGGAACAACAGAGGAAAAACGCAATGTAAAACGCTCTAGAATTATATTATTGCATAAAACGGACCTGTCTCGAGATCCGGCTGCCCCACTCAAAGGACGTGCTTGTGAAATACACATTAGATTAATATTTTCGGCACGTTCAAGTGTTTGGGATTATAGCGCCAATATAAATGATGACTCAAAAAAAAAAAAAAACGTAAGCGCTGATATTTTAATCTGGCAGAGAGGATGCGAAGATCATAAGCGGCGGTGGGATCAGTGGTATTACTATTAGAGCTGAAATACCGACATATAGCCCTGAATTTGGTGCCACTTTTTTTTTCTGTAGTGTAATTTTCTCTTATAGAACCTATTGGGCAATCGCTTGACTGGCAATCCCCTATTGTATTGTTATCACAGGAACATCTTGTGTAACGGGAACATTGCAGTAATAACTTATTCCCTATTGTTGGCCTGTAGATGCGAATAGCAGATTGTATAGGTGGAGACACTGTTGAGCTTGTACCAGCGCTATTTGTTGGATACGTGGGGTATGATATCTTATATTTATGGAAATTTTATGAGTCCATCTTTGTGAATATTTATGAAAAGACTGTATCTTCCACTTATATCTATTGTTGCTCAGTTTTGTAACGGGCCCTAGTGTCAGGGAGTTGGTAAAAGGTGGTGGGGTGGTAAGTAAAATTAGCGGTTGTTTCTTGTTTATTGTGGAATGGGGCTACATTGGGTTGTTTTGGTTAAACATGGTAAACGTTTGAATTTAATTGAGGCCAGTTGTTATTCATGAGGTATAGTTTATCCACCTAGGCATGAGCAATACGGTAATCCTGTGACTAATGACCCCCATCTATAAACATGGCTGCCTACGCTATAGGGGAAAGAACAAAAAAAAAACCCAATGAAATCCGTATCCTTCTTTTTCATGCATAGGCTGCACAGTGGCACATAGAGGGTCTGGGATAGGAGTGGCTATATTGATTTTGTCCTTCCTCATTTCTCTGGTTAATAGCAGTTCTGCGGTTACGCTTGCGTACACCATATGGCTGTGAGTGTGATTGTTTGGCGTTGTGTCTTTTTTTTAACACACCTTCAGGGGAAGTCGTATGGAGGGGACTAGATACGTAGGGCATAGGCTTGATAGTGCCACGTACTTCTTTTCTTATTTCTTTTTCTTTCTTATTTTTTATTTTTTTCTAATATCTTCGCAGCATTAAAGGAATGGCAAAAATCATTCTACTGGTGCGTCCCATGTAGCTCAGCCCCTGTCTATGTTTGAAGATGCACCCATTTTCTTAATAATGACTCTCGTTCACCCTTTCGTATACGGTTATTATTTTTGAAACACATTGTATAGTATCATGTCGGGGGGCACTGTAGTCTGTGCTAAAGCCATAGCAACTAGGAAAGAAAGGGAAGCATTCGACTTTTTTGTTTTGGCACTTTTGGTCATTGTTTTCATTCCGATACGACAACCATTTAAGGTCTATATACTGAAAGCTCACTATCCACAATTAGATCCTGTCACTAATCTAGTGATTCAATTTGTTGCATGATGACCCCGATTCGCTTTTTCACTAATGAGAAAAACTTTGTGTTTAATTTAGGAATCTTACTGACAATGTCCAGGTCGTGTATAGTTGTATTGTAAACCATAAGCGACACTTACAGGCTTTGTTGTACCCTTTATGGAAACATAGAGACATATTGACTCTCTTTCATTGCAAAACCGTCTTCAATATAGCGTCTCTTATGGTTTTTTTACAAAAGAAAAAAAGCATGTGTTTGTTTTATTTTTGTTTGTTCATTTTTTTTAAAAATTATTTTCTTAAATTTATGTGTTAGTATTTTGCTGTTTGTTTCTTTTTTAGCAATTAAAATTTTAGTTTTGATTAAAAATAGATAAAAATTATGCCAAATGAGGCCTGCAGGGGCTTCCATGTTCATAGCTGTTTAATTTGAGGTTCTGGATGGCCTTCTGTCTTGTCTACATGTGCATATTTTCTTTTAGCCTTTTTTTTGTGTAAGAATATGTAAGGGGTACCATTCTATGTAATTCTCAACATTTGAGGTGCTAATGCACACACCAGCATATCAATAAGTGCTAAGGTTCAGGGGTATGGTGTCTTGGTGTTTATCATCTTTGATCCTTCGGTGCCCGGGTTAGGATGCCCTTTTAATCTCAACAACGGTATAGCGTGAAAAATTTCGTCCACGGCCTTAGCGAGTCAACAATGCCACCGTGCATATCGCCTGTTCCTCTCATTTTGGTAAATGGTCCGCGTTCACTGTAGTACACCGGCACCATTAGCTGTTTCCCCTATTGTATTTGTGGAACAATAACTTCAATGTAGGTCCTTAGAAAACAACGATGGTAATTTAGTGTCTAGTGTCTTTTTGCTTTATCATTTTTAACGTGTTTTGTGTTTCCATTATTCGTGTGTGTTTTTAATGTGGTTTTTATTTAGGTTCAAGACCAGAGTATGATCTCAATGTAGACTAGTGCTGCTGACACAAAAATTCATAATTTTTGTGTGGATCCTAGGGATGCAAGCCGTTATGCTCTGATTGGAGCTGCGTTTTGATGAAGACGAGATGGCTCTCACAACCAGGGGGAGGGGTGTTACATCTCGCTGCTATCCAGAGCCATGTCTCTTGCCGACTGTGTTGCTAGGCTGCAGCGCACGGCGCTGCCTTTTGCTATGGCCATATTGCATATGCATTTGATACTAGATCTGTTGTGGGATAAGAACGATCGGATTTTATTATTTTTTTTTTTTCAGCACGCACGTGTCTCCTTGTGACAGGGAACCTAGGTCAATTGACATAAAGACGCTGTTTGACTCATCGTGTTCACATATACCAATTTTATTCACCTTCTTTTCTTCTTTTTGTTTTAATCTCCTGAAATTTTTGATGCAATAGTGGTTTATACTGTTCAGGAACGGCCTACGGGTGCCTTACATGTGATTTAACAGGGAGGGGGCGCAAAGCATTTTTGTGCTGAGCCTTATCTATGCTTGGATAATTTATTCAATTTATAGATTTTTTTTTTTAATTAAATGTTCCTTAGACTTGTCTATTATTTCACCTTTTGGCCTTGGTTGAAACAGCTTGTCTGTTTTACTTTGGTTACCCAACGCGATCGTACCAAAGTCCCAAGAGCAGGGCTTCATACTGGGGGGGGGGACAACCATGCTCTCCACGCAGTTTTTCCATCTACTAGTACTGTCCTTATTCCCGCCCCCCCACGGGGGCCTCCGCGTCCTATCCCCACATCAGCTACTCTCTCTACTAGAGGAGGCAGATTATGTGACTCAGCGTATTTTGGCTTGTTGGCAATCTTATCGACATTGCGTGTTGTGATTGAAGCAATACTTTCAATCAATCTATCTACTTTTTGGTATAGCGCGTCAGTGGGTTTTTATTCGCATATTAGTCTTCTTTATTCCTTTCGGAGAATGTTCACCCCCATAGGGCATGAACATACCGTCAAGAATGCTATATATTATTGTTATCTTACAATTACCTCAGGAAATGCCTTGTAACTCCCAATTACCGTAATTTTTACACAAACTCTACAAGTTATCTCTGCGCTATTACCGATCAATAAATGGCTATGCTGCTAAGAACGGTCTAGATGGATATGTTAAATTTCTTATGGATATCACCTATTATAATGAAACGCCACTGTGAATGTATAAGGTGTGAGAACAAAGATGTACAAACTAAGCTTACCTTCTCTTTTAAGAATATATATTGTGATCTGTATTCATTTTGGTGTGGCAGCGTTGACTCATGATGACTTCTATGGCACCAGTTTCACGCCAAGCTCTATGAACATGTAATCATTCACTATTGCTTGTTCTGTATATTACCCTTGCAATACTGAAAGGCTCTTGTCGTGAAGTGAGCAAGTGCATTTAATATAAAGGCGCACATGTGTGACTATATAGGGCGCACCTTTGATTCTGATATAGGCGAAGAAAAATCAAATAGATGCTTACATTTTCTGGGGTAGACTATGGGACAGCGCCATAGGCAGTGCGGCACTTATAGTAGTGGGTTGGCCTGGGAACACAATATGGCATACGGGTTTTTTTAGGGGTGAAAGAGTGGCACTCAGAGCCCTCTTATATGGGCACACTGCCACACACTCCAGGGTATGAGTTGCCTTTGCCGCACAGACAGGACTCTAGCCTCTTGCAAAGTCCCAGTCCAATGGCCACCAGCCCATGGGGGAAACTGACTAGTATAGGAAGTCGGAGGGAGAGCGATTAAAACATGGGCACTAAGATGCCCTTTAGGAGAGCGTGATTGTCACAACTCATGGTGTTTTTTTGGGCACTGTTTTTCGTGTTTTTATTTGAAGTTTTATTTAGGTTTTTTTTTTCAATGTAAGAATAAAACGCGATGCTGCAATTCCAAATACTTCTTATCCTTTATTTTTTGTCTTATTTTCGTTTTCTTAATGCTGGCAATGTAATGGGCAAAATTCAGAAAAACCGGTCCAACAAAAAATGCCATCTAACAATGCTTGGAAAACTGCACTAAAATAACACAACTAGTACGAATTCTCCAAAAGGGCGTATACTGTTGATGGAAATAAAGGAAAAAACTATAAAAGAAGATAAACGGCCGGGAGTGTAGTAATAGTAATAAAGTGCTGCTTCTTAAATTTGCGCATTGCACTTTGCGGAAAAAAAATATGGGTTTTTGGTGTAGTTTGGGCCAATCCGCGTTCTAAAAGGTTGCCATCGCGGCCTAGGTGGTCCTTGCAATGATCGTGGTGATCATGCCCTCTCCATAGAAAGTGGCCCATTTGAATATCATGTTTGTGGCCAATGGTTCTCACAGCAACAGCATTGTCGCTGCTATTCGGGAAGCGAAGACGAACTCTATTTTTTCTTATGCCATCAGGTTTTTATAAGGCCTGGTCAGCCAGTGTGGGATTTGTGCCACAGCTGTTGGTCACGCAAAGAGCCTGGGTCACGTAAAAACCCCTACGAGGCCTGGGTGCCGGAGCAACCACTTTGAGAAACCCAAATGGCCCCTCCATAGACCGCACAGAATATGGAGGGGAATGGGGCCATTAGTTCTCCTCCAAAAAAAAAAAAAAAACAAAAAACAAAAAAAACAAAAAAAAAAAAACTTGTGTCAGATCAAAACATGAGAAAATGTTCTCTATATACGCTAATTATATTACGCTATGTCTAACTCCTAACCTGTTCAGCGGTATTCTCAGTACCCCTCTATTTACTTCAGGTATTTATTATATTATGCCTGAATGTAGACGACCACACCTTACGAGTGACGTCATGTAAATGTTCTTCTAATTCGTTTTTTTTTTTTTTTTATGATATGGTTTAAAGCGGGAAAATTCCATACATGATACTCCCACGTTATTTAAGCGGGCGAAAGTCAATCCAAGTAAGTACACACCTCATAGATGACTAGAATCGGTGGGAAAGGGATTAAAATGAACCCTAGGTTAGACGACAGATTTGGCTTATTCGTATATGTTATAATAGGATTCCTGTTGATATCGTTGTGCATTTAGAAACGCAACGCACAATGTACATGGGGGAAAAAAAGGGAAAGAGAAATAACAGTGCAACAGATTATTTTGCACACTCCAGAATAGTATGGGAAGCGATCTGGGTAAATGCAGAAGTAGTTTAATTGGTTATGGACAGTTTAACACGACACGAAAACAGGACTGAAAGAAGGTAGGTAAAGAAAAGAAAAGAAGCGTTTTCTTTTTATTTGTATGAAAATGGGAATGGCAAGTTGTTTTCAGACGGGAAAGGAAAAGAAAAAGGAAAAAAGAGGGAGAAAAACAGGAAAGGAAAAAGAAAAACCGCATATCAATTGGGGGCTGAGCCAATCCGAACCAATCGCACTGCGTTATGTAAGTGGCTTTGATGCAAATCCTCAATCCTCTACGTCTGAAGTCATGAAGGTTCATGCGCTTCTGTGTAAATACAGGATGGGTAGTTTTTAAGGCAGGGAAATTATCGACGGATTGTTTTCCCTTGATTTTCCCCCTCACAAAAAAGTACATCTGTATTGCCGACCAAAGGGCATGGGGGGGCACACAGGCCTGTGAGGATCTATCGTCACAAACGGGTGTCCCGATGTAATGAATCCTTGGTCCGTATCATCTTGTATAGATAACGCCAATGTGTGCACGGTCATGACCAATCCACAATGGAACACAACATTCCTGTAAATGAGTAGCTATAGACTCTATTTAACGGGCCTCACCACCGCGTCATTAGAGCTTGGATGAGGCGCTCATTGAACCCCCCCGAAACTGGAAAAAATTTGCCATTGCCCAGGCGTAAAAAAAAGAATACGCTTCGTGGCAATTTGATTCCGTGTTAGCGCGGCAGGCTCTTGGAGCGGGCCCGGCGCCGCCACTGCATAGGAGGGGGAATTGGCAGTACAGTGATCGCGATCCGTGCTAGTGGGAGATCACGCCTCAGCAAGCGCATTGCCAGCGATAGAATCTGGGGGATCTCTAGAGCGCTCCGGGACCCAGGGGAGACATGTGAGTACCGCTTACTGCCCAATTTCAATTTGGCTACATCGCATCTTGCCGCTCCAAATTCTTCTCTGCCTTGCAAGAAGGCAGCGGCCAGCAGTTTATGTGATCCCGGGTTGAGTTGTGAGCCGGGTTAACTGCACTCTGTGTATGTGATGAGGTGCTGTGGTCTCAGACTGGATTGTGCCAGTGCTAGGACATTGCCCACTTAAGGCCGTGGGGAAGTTTTTAACGGATGGACGGTGTTTGGTGATCTACCTATGTCCGGACAAGGTGAGGGGATATTATAATAATGATACAGATCGAGCGAGCGAGTTTTAATCTCTGCATCAATCCTAAGTGTAACCCAATCTTTGTTATACAGCCGCTGCACTGTACTACCGTAACGGGCCGGCGCATGGGACGAGCTCCCACTGTGTGATTTTACTGGGAGCACTCAGTTTTTTTGTCCTCTCAGCCAGTCCAGCGCTTGCTTGGAATTGGCCTCAGCTTATCAGCAGTCGGACAGAAAAAACAGAACAGTGAAGCAAGAAAAAGTGGCCCACTTGTTTGGATGCCCTATTTGGCGTTGGGAGCTGTGATCCCTCGCTTGGAGGAGTGGACAGTCTCATATTCCAGGGATAGGGGGACGGGATCAAGGCCCCTTGAAGTGCGTGTTTTGAAAGTGATTGGCACATTAACCCTTTCGTTAGTTGTTACTGGACATGGCAGTCTGACAAGAGTCAGTGTGTAGTTTTTGTTAATGTCCCACTTATTCTGCCCCCTGCAATGTTACCTGCGCCTGTTGCCACACCTGTTCAGCCCACTCCCTTCCTCTTGACCTCCTATCTCTTCCCATGTACATCTAACCACCTAACTATATTTGCCAGGTCACCTTTGCCTCCAAATTATGTCCCTGCTGCCATTCTATCAATGCTTCTTACATTAACCACTGACGGTGCAGTTCACACAAAGGCACATTTATTTAAAGTAGTTCTGCGACAATTTTCTGTCTGCGACTTTGCACTGAAAGAAGGTGCAAACTGCTTGTTACATGTATTTATGAAGTGTCTGCCGGACAGTATTGTGTCTGATGTTACCATGTGTTTGGATGTTTCAAATCGTAATTCTTTCATTGTTAGAAATGTATGCAAATGTGAAAGTGTTAACACAGATGCTTTACGTGTCCAGCAATGAACTAAATAAAAAAGGCTTTCAAAAGCAGCCAAACACATGATAAACATGTAAAACACATAGTTGGGTTAGGAGAGGGGGCAAAAGTGGGGCCATAGGACACGTTATCTCCACAAAATTTGGGAGGCTATAGCAAAGGGGTCTATAAGAGCCGGCCCTGTTGCCGTTTGCGTGTTGTGTTGGGTGTGTTGGATGGTGTGTTGTGTTTGTGTGTGGTAGTGATGTGGTTTGTGCCAGCCTGTGTGTGTGTGTGTGTGTGTGTTGTGTTGTGTGTGTGTGTGTGCGCTGTGTTGTGTGTGTGTGTGTGTGCTGTGTTGTGTGTGTTGAGATTGCCTGTCTCTGTGTTGTGGCCGTGTGGTGTGTGTGTGCACGCGTTGTTGTTGTGCCAGTGTGTTGTGTGGCGTGGGTGTGCAGGCGGCATTGCTGTGGTTGTGCACAGTGTGTGTGTGTGTGTGCACGCGCTGTGTTGTGCCGAGTGTGGTGCGTGTGTGTGCACGCGCTGTGTTTGTGCCATGTGTGTGTGTGGTGTGCAACGCGCTGTGTGTGTTGTCCAGTGTGTGTGTGTGTGCACGCGCTGTGTGTGCCAGTGTGGTGTGTGTGCACGGCGTGGTGTGCCAGTTGTGTGTTGTGTGTGGCACGCGCTGTGTTGTGCCAGTGTGTGTGTTGTGTGCACGCGCTGTATGTGGTTGTGCAGTGTGTGTGTGGTGTGCACGGGTGTGTGCCTGCCAGTTGTGTGCAGGTGTGTGTGCTACGCGCTGTGTTTGTGCCGAGTGTGTGTGTGTTGTGGTGCACGCGCTGTGTTGTGCCACGTGTGTGTGTGTGTGCCACGCGCCTTTTTGTGGTTGTTGCAAGTGTGTGTGTGGTGTGCACGCGGGTGTGCGCTGTGTTGTGCACGTGTGTGTGTGGTGTGTGCAACGCGGCTGTGTTGTGCCAGTGTGTGTGTGTGTGCACGCGCTGTGTTGTGCCAGTGTGTGTGTGTGTGCACGCGCTGTGTTGTGCCAGTGTGTGTGTGTGTGCACGCGCTGTGTGTTGTGGACCAGTGGTTGGTTGCACGCGCTGTGTTGTGCCAGTAGGTGTGTGTGTGTGTTGTGTGTGTGGTGTGTGTGTGTACGGCGCTTGGTTGTGAGTGGTGTTGTGGTGTGTGTGTGTGTGTGTGTGTACGCGCTGTGTTGTGCCAGTGTGTGTGTGTGTGTGTGTGACGCGCTGTGTTGTGCCAGTGTGTGTGTGTGTGTGTGTTGGGCACGCGCTGTGTGTGCCGGCCAGTGTGTGTGTGTGGGTGTGTCTGTGTGTGGCACGCGGCCTTAGCTCCTTCCGATCTGTGAAGGAGCAAAGCACAGAATATGGAATGGGCCCATAGTTCTCCTCCTAAAAAAAAAACAAAAAAAAAAACGTTCAAATACGAAAATGTTCTCTATATTACGGTATTATATTACGGTATTATATTACGGTATTATATTACGGTATTATATTATGCTATTATACGACACACCTTACGAGTCAGTCAATTTTCTTCTAATTCGTTTAAAGGAAATTCCCATACATGATACTCCCACGTATTTAGCGCAGTCATCAAAGTAACACACCTCATAGATGAAAGGGATGGTATGAACCCTGGTAGACGACAGATTTGCCTTTTGTTATATGTTATATGGATCCTGTGTATACGTTGTGCATTTAGAAACGCAACGCAAATGTACATGGGGGAAAAGTCCATTGAAACGCGTGCGATCGGTAATTTGTATAGTTTACACGCAAAACGGCTGGTGCTGTATATGGGTGGCACGTGTTTCAGCGGAAACGCATATAATGGGCTGAGCCCATTCGATCGCACTGCGTTTATTAAGGCGATGCAAACTCAACCTGTGAAGGTCTGTGTATACAGGAGTAGCGGAACTAGACGGCTTGTTTTCCCCCTCACAAAAAAGTAACGTACAAAGCGGGCACAGCCTGTGAGATCTATCGATCACAACGTGTCCAGATGTAATGAATCCTTGGTCCGTTATTCTCTTGTATAGATAACGCCAGAGATCGCATTAACGCCTCACCACGCGTCATAGACGCTTGATGAGGCGCCATTACCCCCCAAAATAATTGCCATGCGTAAAGATACGCTTGGCAATTATTCCGTGTAGCGCGCAGGCTGAGCGGCCCGGCGCGCACTGCATAGGAGGGGAATGGCAGTACAGTGATCGCATCGTGCGTGGGACCGCTCAGCAGGATGCAGCGATCTCTGGGATCTCTGAGCGCCGGACCCAGGGGAGACATGTGAGCCGCTGCTACTCGTCCTGCTCCAATTCTCTCTGCCTGCAGCAGCGGCCAGCAGTTATGTGATCCCGGGTGAGTGTGAGCCGCGGTACACTGCACTCTGTGTATGTGAGTGAGTGCTGTGTTGTGCCAGTGCAGGGCCCACTTAAGGCGGGGGAGGTGTGTGACAGGGATATAATAATGATACAGAGAGCGGTTACTCTCTGCATCCTCAGTGTCTGTGTTACAGCCGTGCACTGTACTCCCGTACGGGCCATGGCCGAGCCTCCCACTGTGTGATTTACTGAGCACTCAGTGCCTCCAGCCACCAGCGCTGCTTGGATTGGCCTCAGCATTATCAGCGTTCAGACAGAAACAGACAGGAAGCAAAGCCCACTCCTGTTTGATGTATGGTGACCCTGTGACCTCGCTGAGGAGGACAGCATGGTAGGAGTCAAGCCCTGTGTGTGCAATTAACCCTTTCAGTCTTTACTCTGACAGAGTCAGTTGTGTTTTTTTATGCCCACTTTCTGCCCCCTGCAATGTTACCTGTGTGCCACCTGTTCCACCACTCCCTTCCTCTTGACCTCCTATCTCTTTCCCATGTACAACCACCTAACTATATTTGCCAGGTCACCTTGCCTCCAAATTATGTCCCTGCTGCCATTCTATCAATGCTTCTTACATTAACCCTGACGGTGCATTCACACAAGGCACATTTATTAAAGTGTCTGCGACAATTTTCTGTCTGACTTTGCACTGAAAAGAAGGTGCAAACTGCTTGTACATGTATTTATGAAGTGTCTGCGACAGTATTGTGTCTGATGTTACCATGTGTTTGGATGCTTTCAAATCGTATTCTTTCATTGTTAGAAATGTATGCAAATGTGAAAGTGTTAACACAGCTGTTTACGTGTCCAGCAATGAATAAAAAGGCTTTCAAAGCAGCCAAACACATGATAACATGTAAAACACATAGTGGGGTTAGGAGAGGGGGCAAAAGTGGGCCATAGGACACGTTATCTCCACAAAATTTGGGACTGTATGCAAAGGGGCTATAGAGCCGGCCCTGGTGCGTTTGTGTGTGTGCGCTGTGTTCTGCCTGATGGTGTTGTATGGTTGTGGTGGTGTGTTTGTGTGTGGCCGTCGCATGTGTTTGTGCTCTGTGTGTGGTGTGTGTGTGGTGTGCACGCGCTGTTGTTGGTGCCTCTGTGTGTGTGTGTGTGCACCGCTGTGTTGTGCCAGTGTGGTGTGGTGTGTGTGCACCGCGCTGTGTTGTGCCATGTGTGTGTGGTGTGTGTGCACTGCGCTTTTTGTCGCAGTTGTGTGTGTGTGTGCACACTGCTGTGTTGTGCCAGTGTGTGTGTGTGTGCCGCGCTGCTGTGTGTGTGCCCCGTTGTGTTTGTGTGTGCCACGCGCTGTGTTTGCCTTGTGTGTGGTGTGTGCACGGCTGTGTTGTGTGGCCAGTGTGTGTGTGTGTGCACGCGCTGTGTTTGTGCCAGTGTGTTGTGTGTGCCACCGCTGTGTTGTGCCAGTGTGTTGGTGTGTGCACGCGCTGTGTTGTGCCAGTGGGCTGTTTGTGTGTGCACGCGCCTGTGTTTGTGCCAGTGTGTGTGTGGTGTGTGCACGGCGCGTGTTGTGCCAGTGTGTGTGTGTGTGCACGCGCTTTGTTTGTGTTGTTGTGCCAGTGTGTGTGTGTGTGCACGCCTGTGTTGTGCCATGTGTGTTGTGTGTGCCCTGCCGGCTGTGTGGTTGTGCCAGTGTGTGTTGTGGCACGCCTGTGTTGTGCCAGTGTGTGTGTGTGTGCTACGGCGCTGTTGTGGTGCCTAGTGTGTTGCGGGGGGTGTGTGGTCCACGCCTGTGTTTGTGCCAGTGTGTGTGGTGTGCTGATACGCGCTGTGTTGTGCCAGTGGTGTGTGTGTGTGTTGTGTGTGTGTGGTGTGTGTACGCGTGTGTTTGTGCCCGTGTGTGTTGTGTTGTGGTTGTGTGTGTGTGTGACGCGCTGTGTTGTGCCAGTGTTGTGTGTGTGTGTGTGTGTGGGGCACCCGTGTTGTGCCGTGATGTGTGATGTGTGTGTGGTGTGTTCGTTGTGTCCCGTGTGTGTGTGGTGGTGATGCACGCGGCTGGTCGTTGTGCCAGTGATGTGTGTGTGTGGGTGTGCGCACGCGCTGTGTATGGCAGTGTGTGTCGTGCACGCACGTGTGTTGTGCAAGTTGTGTGGTGCATTGAGCAGACAGATGATTCTTTTGTATAAATAGCGTCTTAACATTATAACACCTATAGATTGTGTATTGTTTTTTACCAAATTTTCATACTCCTCATCGGCTAAAAATACTCCCCAAACTGGTAAGGAGGGTTTATTACCCTTCGGTAAAAAATGTTAGTGCGACCTCCTGGATAACGCTGCGTTGCCACCCTGGTTTGGGCTGAGCCTCGTCATGCAGACCGATCACCAGTCTGGTGTGTGGGAGGGTGCAAGCCCGGGCGCAGGGGTGCTAGAAGTGACATCATAAGCACTGCACGTCTCACCTCCGCTACATCTGAAGATTGCTAATGGAAGTCATGTAGCTATAGTGGCCCATACTAAGCCTAACTATAAGACCAATGTCCCCTAAATCAATTCCGCGTGAACCGCGTTATTTGATAAGTTGGAGATCAGACCCCTGACACTACTTCTAGGAATCTGATGTATGGGGCCTTTTCCTGATTCTAAAGGTTACCGGAATCTGAACGTAATTCACCTGAACATAAGTAGCAACAAAGTACGGCAGAGCCGCTTCTATGCAGAATTCTACAATCCGCTTCAGTGCTCCTTTTAGATTTTGTTACTTCTGATTCTGTATTTCTGCAATTAATTAATTTATTTTTTCTTGCCCCAGGTAAATATCTGACTGGTTATCTGGATCCCGCTGGCCTGGGAGTTTTAATTTCCGTGACTTCTAATCGGGGTATTTCTGAAATCAGAACGAGGTGAGTGCTGTTATATTTTGCATAATGGCATATTACATTGGTTGTTGGGATACAAGTGTAAATCAATTTTGGATATTTTCAACATATTTTCAATTGATCTCAGATAATTTCGAGATCTCATATGCCAGCATTGATGGAATCATCCACGTTTTTAAAAATGGTACCATGATGTTTTTTTTTTTGTTATCCCTGGCTCCCTTCTTTCTAAAATCAACTTTTTTAATTGCGTGTTAGAGCCAGAAGGGCTGTTGGATTGTTTGTTACCAAGGCCCTCTGTGTTGCGAGATTCACAGGCGTTAACACGGTGCAGAACATGCCCCCCCCCCCCCTCCTCATACCATACTTTATTCTGAAATTTCTTTTGCTGCATTAGAATTAGGATATATATATACGGTATATAAAAGTTGATTTTTAGATGGAAAGAAGCTATGGATAACAAATATAAGAATTTTGTCACAGTGCCCGGATCTATGAATACGTGCCCCTGGTTGATCATGATGGTTTTGTCATGGTATATTTTAATATTGGGGGGGGGGGGGGCAATGCTATTGTATATGTAATTTTAGCTGTTATTGCTTTCTAATATGCTGAGATTTACTGCTCTGAGAGGGGCAGAAAGATCTGCTGGAAAAGAGAACTGTACAATCGGTACAGACAGTACCTGGCTCTTTAACATGAGCTGAATATGGGTATTACTCCTTCTTGTATCCGAGGAAATTTCCAGAAGACTAGGAGTAGATAGACAGGTGCAGCAATTTCCATATTGCACTCATTTGCCTTTCCCAGCTTCATCCCCTCTCTCTGAATACATGAGGTTGACCCATAATCTATGAAAGGCCTAAATTTGCATTTGGAAAGCTACAGTGAACAACTGCTGGTTTGTTGTAAGACTGATAGATCGCTAGTCAGGGGATAACTCCCACGTCTGCAGGAACCTGAAGAAGGTGTAACTTCTTGGCCTGGTGGGCCGGCTCCTTGCCTCTGTAAACAAAAATGGCAGCGAAATGGGGTTTTGGTATCTGTGACATAGGCCCTGAGGGTTATTGATAATAAACGCACCCAAAAAAAGATAAGAAGATAAAAAAATGTGCTCTGTGTCCACTGGGGTGGGTGGTGATTAAAAACCACTGAAAGCCTAAATCTCCTTCTCTATAATCGTCCAACGTACAGAAAACCACCTCAACCTGGCAAAGTGTACCTCAACCTATGACTAAGTTTCCTTACACCAGCGTCTGAAGAACGTCTGGAGACTGTATCATAAAATATTATTCTGGCTCCCTCTTGGAAATTGGTAGATCTTAATGTTTCTATTCTTCCACTTCAGAAATCCCAAATTTTAGTACATTCGAGTTAACTTTTTCATGTTAGGTGCACAGATATAGTAATGGGGGCTCTTCAAAGGATTGAATCTTGAATCTTGAGGTGGATTGAGCATAAATAGAAGTAGAAGTTACCTCCAGCAAATCTCTGTTAATTGCAGAGGACCTAAAATCGAGTGTTGTGTTTTCTGTTCCGCAGCACCCCCGCAGGCGTAATAATTGATACACAATATATGATGCTGAGTCCTCCGACTGATCTGTAAACATACTGAGATTATAGAATTACGAACTATCGGATTTATTGCTATAGGCAGGGCTGCCAAAACGTTATCCGGTTACATCTGGTTTATCTGATTAACCTGTTATGAACACAATCGGCTTACCTGATCCTACCTCGTTTTTGCCCCGTAGATCTGGACGAAGCCTTTAACGACATGGGATACCCCTCTAGGAGGAGCCACCTGCTCTGTGGATTTGATGATCTGGCAGCATTTGAGGTTAGTGTATTTCTGGCTGCTTGCCTGATTACATAAAGAATGTACCCTGCATCAAGTTGAGTCACTTTGCAATACGTTACTTATGTTGTATTGATCCTGATTTACAGCTTGTTTTTCCACTTCAGAGCTGGAATCACAATTCTGCTTATTGCTATTAAGTCAGTCATCGCAACAACGTAGCGGAACAACTTTATTTATAATTGCGACGGTAGTGAGAGATTTAAGCTCCGGTGGTTGCAGAACTGTGATTGCAGCTCTGAAGCATAATATAGTCTGTAACACGTGTATTTTACTAATAAAGTTGTTTGGAAATAATGCAGTCAGCACATTGTAGTTAAAGGGTCACTCTCTCCGGTTGTCCCTTATGCCTAACACAATTTTAAAGGCAAAGTATAATAAATTTGAACCTTTAAGACACCTGCTATTTTTGGTGAAGCTGTGTTCAGAGTTTTGTTAATAAAATAATAGTTTTTTTTAAAAGGCCTCTGACCCCCCATAGCCCTTAGTCTGCCTAAGAACAATAGCAGCTGTCTTTTCTCAACTAAACCCCCACCCCAAAGAAAGACTGGAAACTTTGTGACCCCCCTCCCCCGCTCCTTTTGATCTTTTAGTTTATTTTTCACTTTACCCCTCACCCCACCTCACTGCGGACCCCCCCCCCCTCGTCTTTTGCCCTTTGAACTCTTATTCACTATAGCAATGCTAAATTTACACAGCAACTACAAAATTTAGTGGAGCTTTCCAGCTGCCTGTAGACGCTGAGCTGTAGCCACAGATAGAGGATTGTCTGGGCGGTGATTGATGATGGTGGCTGGTTTAGTAGAAAATTCATCTTCCTACTCTGTCTGGGACATACCAGTCTTTGCGGTCTGGGATTAACCCATTTCACACATGCACCAACCCACTTCAACTTAAAGGGGTTGTCTTAGAATCAGGAAAAAAACGACTTGGAGGCATCTTGCAGATATTCTCTTCTTTGAGGGCCCCCAGTTCCTGCCATGTCACGACCAGTCGAACGAGAGCGATGATGTCACCTACACTACACACAATGTCGGGGCTCAGTAGTCCTGTGTACAGTATAAATGACATCAGAACCTCTGTTGGGGACGGGGGACTATCGGAAGAGGTAAGTTCCACATTCATTCTATTTGAGTTTTGAGATTCTGGGACAAACCCTACTTTAAAGAAACTTTCTCTATTCAAGTGAATCCCATGGACAAGGGCGGCGCCGTGTCTGGGGATAAAGTAGACCATGACTTCTATTCCTAGTTAGTTCCTTTTAAAGGGGGTTGAAAAAACATGGCTGCTTTCTTTCATAAACAGCGCCACCCCTGACCATGGTATGTGCCGGTATTGCAGCTTGGCTACATATTGATGGATACCATGCACCACCCAAGGTCGTTTTTTGAATGCTGGACATCCCCTTTAAGACTAAAACAACATGGCGACCACCGCAGCACAGATCCAGGGTGTGCTTTGTCTTATTGCAGTCACCTGTGGCCTCCAATGTGACAATGTGATTTTCACGTTTACAGCTCGCACGCGCCTCAGGCTCCTGGGGTATTTAGTGTAAATCGTCCGAAAATTGCTTCAAGTATTTGTTGTTAATACCTGGATCATGACGTGGGGGACTGTCACCTTGAATGGCAGGTAAATAGTCTGCAGCTGTAAGCTCCATAGGACACCTCACACTGCTGCCCTCTGCTGTTCAGAAGCGGAACATACAATATTCTAGAATGACCGCCAAAGCCACAAGTGAACATAAGGATGTTGTCTGCTAGTGACCACGTCTTCTCTGCTCCAGCAAACAATGGGTTAATGTCTTCAATTGGATTTTCCTAAGATGTAATTGTGTTTACATGATTGTTCCTCTGTCTACAAATTTGTCTGACTTAAAGGAGTTTTCTTGGTGGGAAACGCTTTGCATCTAATGGGTAACATGGTAATGATATAATTGTATTTGGGTCTGCAGAGGCCAAATGTGTTCAGCTGTTAGTAGGGAGCTGTGAATGTGAAGCTTGTGTCCCTATGACAACACTTCCTGCCTGTGTTCTTGAAAACTCTTCCACACTATAGAAATTCGTGCCGGGATTTTAGTAGTTATATCTGTACATAGGGGGCAGTATTAAGTAGTTATATCTCTGTACATAGGTGACAGTATTTATAGTAGTATATTCCTGTTACATAGGGGGCAGTATTATAGTAGTTTATTTCCGGTACATAGGGGGAGCATATTATAGTAGTTATATTGGTACATAGGGGATATATATATTATCGTCTTGTGCATTGATTATCCTGTACATATGGGCAGTATATAGTAAGTATATTCTTGTACATAGGGGTTGCAGTAGTTATAGCTTGGGGCAGATTATATTCTTGTACATAGGGGCAGTATTATAGTCAGTTTATATCTTGGTACATAGGTGGCAGTATTATAGTAGTTATATCTTGTACTAGTGGCAGTATTAAGTAGTTATATTCTGTACTAGGAGGGCAGTATTATAGTAGTTATTTCCGTTACATAGGCATATTATAGTTTATATTCCTGTACATAGGGGGCAGTATTATAGTAGTTATATTCCTGTACATAGGGGCAGTATTAGTAGTTATTATTCCTGTACATAGGGGGCAGTAATAGTAGTTATATTCTGTACATAGAGGCAGAGTATTATAGTCTGTTATATTCTTTCTACTAGAGTGGGCCGTATTATAGTAGTTATATACCTGTACATGGGGCTGTATTATGATTAGTTTATATGTCCTGTACATATGGGGGCAGTATTATAGTAGTTATATTCTTGTACATAGGGGGCAGTATTATAGTAGTTAAACGGGAAAAATTAATTTCAACAAAAACGTTTCCTCCTGGCACCTTCCTATAATTACATTTATAAAGTGTCTGTCTCCTAAGATACAATTCTAATCCCTAATATAGAAGGGTTGCTCTATGGGGATTTCCATCAGATAGAAATGTGCATTGCTTTACTCTGTGCTGTTCTAGTCTCCATTCTTGTCTTCACACCTCCGTGCACAATGTAACATTACACGTTTGATTAAGAGGTGATAATATCTGTGGAAGGACACCCCAGCAGCATCAGATACTGCAGCAACACAGAAATACCACCCCAGAAGCATCAGATACCGCAGCAACACACAAATACCACCCCAACAGCATCAGATACCGCAGCAACACACAAATACCACCCCAGCAGCATCAGGTACCGCAGCAACACACAAATACCACCCCAACAGCATCAGATACCGCAGCAACACACAAATACCAACCCCAGCAGCATCATATACTGCAGCAACACACAAATACCACCCCAACAGCATCAGATACCGCAGCAACACAGAAATACCACCCCAGCAGCATCAGATACCGCAGCAACACACAAATACCACCCCAGAAGCATCAGATACCGCAGCAACACACAAATACCACCTAGAAGCATCAGAAACTGCAGCAACACACAAATACCACCCCAGCAGCATTAAACAGCCAAATAACACCCCACACATGTATCACAAAAAAATAATAGTGACCATAGATTAGGTAATCTATAAGAAAAGAGGTCCCAGGCCTGAAAACAGATGGTAAAACAAACCTACGAACCATATAGAGAGTATATGAGAGCACCCCGGCTCTAGTTAGTGGCTGCCTTATTATGTGTATGAGCAGTTTCATATCACTAATGGTAGTTGCCCAATGCTTCCCCATCCTAAAGTAGTAGTCTGCTCTGTACAATCCCTTTAAATTTAAAGAGCCCACCATCAATAACCTGATTACAACATGATCCAAAGTAATCAAGTATTTACTTCCTGAGCAGCGCCCCCACAGGGGAAATGAAGAAGTATGCTGAATGTATAGAAACTAGACATCCCCTTTAAGGCCAATGTATGTGAGGTCTGATGCATTTTTTCATCATCCTTGTGTGAACCCGGTCCTGACCTGTATAACATTAGATGATCACGTGATCTACTAGTAATGTCTGGCAGCACCGCGATCACATGTCTGCGCGTGCGACACGTGCTTCAATCAAATTAGAAAATTACAACTGGATGCGTTTATTGTATTTTCTCCGAAAAATCCTTAGAATGTCCTTTTCTGCCCCGGAGACCCATTGGCCACATGAGAAGACACCAGGATAATAGCGACCTTAGTTATTGTTGACTCTGGAAAAGCTGGAGGACCATACATATCATTAGGAGTTATCATCAGCTCCAGAGTCTTATCTTATCATTACTTCTCAAAGTTACCAGTCAGGAATCAGGGAAAGCTGGGTTACAACCCTTACAAAAGCAGCACTGGCAGAAATATTGGTTGTCACACATCACTAAAGTTACATATAGTGAATAGAGATATTACTACATATACCCCCACATGTTTCTGTGCCCCTCAGACAATATCCTATACAATTTTTTTTTTAACAATTTCCAGTCCCCAGAACTAATCAGAGCCCCGGAGCTACTATTAAGCAGAATTAATGTCACATGTGTGACGAGGTTTCATTCATTAGCTTCCCTGGTGTGGTCCCCTTTAAGGGGCGTGGTAGTAGAAGCGCATACCGGTGTGTGGGCGTGACCACTAGTTTAAAGTCCCATCAGGTGGGCGGGCTTAGTGTCCTGTTAGCCCCGCCCACCGGCTGAGTAAGGAGTCGCCGGTCGATTGCGGAGTCTGATCACCGGCCACAATGAGCTTCATCCTCCGGGGGCTGCTGAGCGGGGGGAGAGCTGTGTACCCGGCCAGGACCCCATGTCTGCTCTACAGCTCTGGTGAGTGGACTCATGCACTGCTGCTGAAACTTTCTGCAAACTTCCCAAAAACGTTTCTGCTCCCTCTCTCCTATGTATAGGATGCAGACTATTGCACCAAACATCCGCCATATGTGACTACCAGGGCTGGATGGAGACCTGGGCCCATGTAATAACTAATTTTGCTCCAAATTTTTTCCCTACACAGCATCCCATTTATATATCACCCTACTATAGCCAAATTCCCTCTCCGATGTACTCCACAGCGCCATACGATTTTGCCCCTGTGCGATCGTGCACTGCCCCTTTAAGTCACTATAATACATATAATGCAAAAATTGTCTCTATACTGATTTGTAGAATATATATATGTTTACATGTCTGATTTAGAAATCACTTCTCCAGCCACTGGACTACAACTCCCAGCATACCACCGCAGTGCACCCGCTTCATTAGTGTCTTTACTCTTCTAACAGGTCCCAAAGGCGACATTATCAGTCGTGGCCACTCTCAGCGGTGACACCCGCCCCGTGGCCCCAGCACATGCATGCTCATCTGTCCTGTGTAGTAGATCGTGCACATTAGCGGCGCCCCCCAGGCTCCTTGTTCATTACTGGTAATTAGTAGCAGCTGATTGGGCAGAGACTCTCAATCCAATTATGAATGAGGAGCCCTAATTGATTGTAGAATGAAACCTGCTGCGCGACCGCTGCAGAATATTAACCGTCCGCTAGTATAATGAATGGGGAAAATGGGCTCCGCTTGCTGTCAGTGAATAGAAACTTTACATACATTCAGAGACTGAATATCCCTATTTAGAGCTTGTTTGTTACATTGTATCAGTGCAGGGTTCTAAACATGTCAGTCCTTGACACTAGGATCTTCACATATTATATATATCTCTGAACCCTCATGATATTGGGGTTTTTCCTAGCCCAGAATTAATGAGTAGCCATGATGCAGCCACTGACCATCCGCTTATGTACCAGGTTTATATGCAGCTGACCTGCAGGGCAGAGTACATGCACCCTCAGCCCATTCGCTACAGTAGTTATCCCAGATTTACAGACCCCTCAGTCCTCTCTCTGATCACTTTCTCCTCCTCCCATACATATGTGAGCGCACACCCTCCTCACTGACCTTTTTCCGGTCTCTGGAGGAACCTCACAGAAAGGAAAAGGGGGGAAGCGTTGCCCCCGGCTCCTGCAAAATAGAGACTCTGGTTGCAGTGACGCCACCAGGCCGACGCTTCTTGTAGCAGATAGGAGAGAATAGTTTTATCTATAAATGTTGCGATGTTCAGAATAAATTTTGTAAACTTGTGACTTTCTACTGTGTTGTTATGGGGTCTTATTGGGTATATTCACACTGCGTTTTTTTACGCTAGCATCCATTGTACTACTTGTCGTTATATGTGATAATGATGTCTTTGTGTCCCTGTACATCTAGTGACCCCTGACGTCCGAGAAAGGACCCTGATTGCTGTGAAGCCGGATGGGGTGCAGCGGAGGCTGGTGGGAGAGATTATCAAGAGATTTGAGCGACGTGGCTTCAAGTTGGTGGGGATGAAAATGTTGCAGGTATCTAATGGCTACGACATGGCAGACAATGGCTGTAACCTCAGTTTCCAGCGATAGTAGAATGATCAAATCCATACAAACCGTTGCGGTAACTATTGAAATTCGGAGAAAGCTCAAACTCTCCCTGAATGAATGTTTCATTTTTGTGAATGTCCCTTTCTGACAATTTCAGTCAAATAATCCGCAGCTCTTTATAGGACCACAGATGTTATATTATGAGATGAGCCAAGTGACAACTCAGCTCTGCTACATCTGTATAGTGTTGTAGAAATCGTATAGAGTCCTATATATTATATAGACTCCTTCACTCTGAGGGAGTCACTCATCCTGTCCAGACGACTTGCATCCTTTCCCTGTGATTCACCAATTGTTCTTACGTGACTGGTGTTTATAGGATATTCAGGGCGCGTTCACACGTTGCGTTTTGGTTGCGTTTCCATTGCGTTTGAAACGCATATACAACAGCTGATGTAAGGTAATTTGCTTAATTACATTACCGTTTACGTTTGTAAATGCAATGTTAGCGCGTGCGTTAACAAAACGCATGCGTTAACATCACGTTTACGATGCGTTTTGTAAACGGAAACGTTAAGAGTGATGTAATTAGGCAAATCACCTCTCCTCAGCTGTTGTATATGCGTTTCAAACGCAATGAAAACGCAGGTCAAAACGCAACGTGTGAACGCGCCCTCAGAGATTTAGGAGCGAGTACTGCGCCCTAGTGACAGATCATGAGGGAATAGTGTTCCTTTATGAGATGGTGAAGCCATGGACCTGGATAACCCCCTTATCTACAATATTTCTGTAAATTTTGGTTGCCATTTTTTGGTCCCTGGGTGATGGCTACTATGGTGCGAAGCCAGATTCTTATATGCTCGGTCCAAAAAATATTGGCGCCAAATATCTGGCACGTCCATATCTCGTGAACAGAACACTGCGTAAACAAGGACCTTTTGGTCACAGGCCAGTGGCACAGTCACCATGATGCCAGCTCTGTGGACGGGAGTCATTTCTAATAATGGTTTCTTCTCAGGCCTCTGAGGCCGTCCTCGGCAAACATTATCACGACCTACAGAGGAAGCCTTTCTACCCTGCACTGATACGTTACATGGCGTCTGGACCTGTGGTAGCAATGGTGAGTACACGCTGTACCATTTGTTTGATTTACTGACCTATGTGAGCCTTAGGCTACATTCACACGACCGTATGATTTCTCCAGTCCCGTATTTACGGGCCGTATATACGTGACGTTTTTCATCTGTACGCAGCACGTATGTAACCCGTATTTTATACGTCCCCATAGACTTCTATGGCATACGGAACTGAAATACGGGAGAAAATAGGACATGCTCTATATTTTTATACGGCCAGTGTACGGTACGGTACGGAACGGAGTTAACAACGGCAATATAAATGGTCAGACGTATTGTCCATTGAAATGAATGTGGCCGTATGTAATCCGTAAAAAAACGGTACGGTACGGATACGGACGTTTTCATACGTCCGTGTGAATGTAGCCTTAGAGGTAACATGTCCACTTTCTCCTGTGTTGCGCACAGTTTTGCAGCTCCCTTTAATTGACATAAATGGAGCATAGCTGCAGTGCCACACACTACCTGTGGACAGATGTAGCGCTGTGTTTATTATACAATTTCAAGTAACCGAAAACCTGGAAATTGCCAATTTTCTTTTTTCTCCAGGTTTGGGAAGGACACAACGTGGTCAGATCTTCCCGTTTGATGGTTGGGGAGACGGACTCTTCTCAGGCCAAACCTGGTACTGTGCGAGGAGATTTAAGTGTCCATATCAGCAGGTGAGTGGAAACTTGAAAATAACCCTTTAATTGTAGTGTGTCTAGGAAAGCTCGATAATGAAAAATATGGCTAAGTAGACTTTTGGCAAGGCTTTCCTTCACTTTGCTGCCCTACTCATGTACTTTGGCAAAGTGGGTTGCTGGCACCCATCATTAGGGATTTAGGTCATCTTTACAGCCATTTATATGTCTATATGTATTCATATCCCTTTATGTCTTGCCGAAGTGTCTGTCTATTCAGGATTCTGGAAAAGTTGGGTGACCAATCCTGTGAGGGGAGCTTCAATGATGGTCATTTTTTGGTGTCTCCTATCTTTTCCCAAAAGTGAATAACTAAGTTGTCAACTCTGTCTATAGGAACATCATCCATGCCAGCGACTCCGTGGAGGTGGCCAAGAAGGAGATCGGCTTGTGGTTTCACAGCGCGGAATTGATCAACTGGGAAACAAGTGATCATAGTGACTTGTATCAAGTTTAGAGCTGCGCCGTGGCCCCTCAGACCTGCACAGACCCCAAACCTTGCTGAGGGGCCCAAAAAACTTTGGAATGAGTAAATGATGAGCCCAGTCCAGCCGTTGGGTTGTGGATTCTACGGGCATTGACTGCCCCCACCAGCCGCTCTTGTTACTGTTCAATAAACCTTGTCTTTATATAAAAGGAGCGGCGTGCCAGCGTCTTGTTTATAGACGTTCCGATGGGGGCCGAGTTTTCCATTGCTCTTTCTCCCATGGGAATGTCGTGATCTGTGATCTTGTTCCTGTTGTCTGCCACCGAGGTGATTGTTATATTAACCCATTTATGTCTGAATGTTTCTGCAACACTTTATGGAGTAGGGCTGTTATTAAGCCTGTAAACGAATGCAAGTCATACATTGAAATCTGTACACAAACTTATCATCATGTAACTCTTAAAGGGAATCTGTGAGGTCCAAAATCCCTCCCATAACACTGGTCACCAAATAATAAAATGATGCAGAAATGGTCATTTGTTTCGGAATGTGCAAATCGGTGTGCAAGTGCACTAGAGGCGGGGCAGATTTGCTTCTAGACAGTCATGGTATTGGCTTTTGTGTCAGAGGCACAGGGAGAAAATGTCCCTTATAGCTAAAGAATTGGCATTAGGCAATGATTCCTGAGGGGGGGCACTGATCGACTGTGACTCTTTGTAGTCAAGTAAGCTCCGCCTCTTCTGCACTACCAGACTGATCAAATAATTGGGAAAATGACTCTCCTGTGTAAAGAGCAGAAATACCGGGCACTGTTGTCAACCTTGTCATGTGGTGGTCCCCTTTAATAGACATCAGATGTGTGTTGGACCAGTCATTGGTGTTTGGAGGGGGTAGATACTTTTTGGCATAGAGCCCCTATATTTGTCATTTCTAGGCCAAGGTCACACACTGACAATGAACTCCCTGTAATGCAGCGCTGGGGCTCACATGAGCGATACATCAGTCCATACACATTCCCGGGCTATATATACTCCAACCTGACATATGTACAGCACAAGCTGCTTCCTGCGTGGCTTCTGTTCCTGCTTTGTCACCCTCTGTATACACCACGATATGGTATTATGAAATGGATGCAAATAATGTGCAATGACCAATTGGTCTGAATATACGATCCAGATGAAACATATAAACGCAGCCTCAGGAAACAACACAAATTGTGATTGGGGACAGAGCCTTTTGATTTTGTTCAATCGTAAACATTGAATACTCCCAATTACTAGAAGAAAGGAAAAATGACTGATGCCGGGAGTCCGGGTGATTGCGCTATATTCAGTCCTGGAAACAACACAATCCAATCGTGTGAAATCATGATCCTACATTATACAGCGTTTTCATAGATCTCCATTCATATAGTAATGTATGAGATTGTATCATACATGAGGGATATTATCCAGCACAAAAATGTGCAATAAAATTGACGTAATGGCCCACATTTATTAACGCCATTGTGCCAGGGTTCTGTCAGTCTTTGCATGTTCGTCACAGTGAAAACTAGTTACAATATACCACTGTAATTGATGGTCCTGCATCCAGAGACCTCACTAACCAGATCTCCTAAAGGTTGATCACACGGGAGGAGGCGTTCAGAGCTCCCCACCTTGGTTAAACTCTCCTCCTCCTTGACTTTATCCAACCAATTTACATCTCACTTCAAAATTGACTTTCCAGATGATGCCATCACACTGGACTATGAAAGAAACAAAAACTAGAAGGCGTTTTGCCGTTTGACAATATACCGGTAGTGGTTTATTAGGCCAATTGCTGATGACAGGTTCCCTTTAGCGTTGAACCAAAAAAAATGAGCTGAAAAGAGTCATATTTCTCTAGAGATGAGTCAGATGACGCATTCTGTAGTTCTATTTTACGATATCAAAGATATGACAGAACTGTAAATACATGGAGTTAAAGAAATAGCTAGTAATGCAAGCTGGAGATAAACATCCCATTCCCACCTATTTCTTTAACTCCCTGTATGTCCAGTTCTTTATCTCAGATTCACACGCCTTATGTGATCTAAAAGATGAGATTCTTATTTCTAATATGACACCAGCAGCATGTTTCTAGGTGCTATGAATCATAAATATGGGCATCTTAAGTGACTCTCTCCCTGCAGCCTCTACGCTGGACTCATCTCAGGTAAATATGACACTTCTCTGATCATTTGAAGCCGATTTTTTTAAAGGTAAACTGGTGAGATTTCACATAAGGAGGGGATTTTAATAAGGACAGTTCATATCACACTTGAGGGGGCTGGTAGTTTAATGGGGTAAAATCTGGTGACAGGTTCCCTTTAAAAAAAAATTATTTAAAAAAATCTCCATTTCCCGTTGTCCATACATATAGTTATTTATTACTGCAGTTTTTTTTTATTTTCTCCTATAACATAAAGTGTAACGCGGATCTTCTAATTTTTAACCCCTGTCGGCATTTTGGACACAGTTTCCTAGGAAACCATACCCAAAGTTGACGTCGAGTGCCAGACGACAGGAGTCTGCGCAGACGCGGAACATAGCGTCACGCGCCTGCGCAGAAGCAGGAGGTCTCGGTCTTGTAAACTACACTTCCCAAGATTCTTAGCGGTCGGGTTAAAGGTCCAGCGAGGTGTCCAATACAAAGTCCGTCTATCGCGTGGGGGAAGTGTGAGTATGTGGTCTGGGGGCTGCGGGGTGGAGGTACTACAGCAGCTACGTGCATAATATACGGACATTGTGGGGGATACGGCTTATTAGACGGATCATGCACGTACTTAAAGGGGAGGATCAAGTCAGAGTGATAGTCTGGATGTCTTGTCCATTGTTCAAAGGTCACTATTACAGGAGTCCTGGTGCAGGGTTTTAGGCAGAAATCTCTGATCAGTACATCGGGGTGATCCAAGAATCTAGTCACCCTTTAAAACCGTGATTCATGAATTTGCAGCAGTAAGGGGGCGCCAGAGAGCAATCGCAATACACTCATTCCACCTCATTTGTAATAGTTGAATGTGTGCAAGTGGTCAGGATAGTTATACTATAAACCACATGTGCGATTTGGTGCATATTTTGCTCCTCGGGCACATGCATCACTTCTGTATATATTTACATATACCCCATAGAAACCTATAACTAGGTGCTGACCATGTGCTCCACTTTGTAGAAGCTCAATGCAACCTCTTCACTCCGACACCACATATCTGACTATGGAGTACAGAATTCATGCGGGTCCAGAGCATCCTACAGCTTTTACTCAGGATAAGTGGTCCACTTGAGATCATTGAGGTCCAACACCTGGTGTCCGTGCTGATCAGCTTCTTCCTCACCATGGTCATAGATGCCATGCCCATCTGTCAAACAGCAAGTTTGCAGCTAATGAATAGAGCTGGACTGCAATACCAAGCACCACCACTATGCCATGTTCAGCACTGTGATTGGAAAGGAGTAAAAAAGCACAATCACTTATCATTAAAGATAGTGATCAGTTAAATATCACTGGAATACACCTCTAAGTTGAGATACTTGAGTGGGATTTGGTCCGGGCATACATTTCCTATATAAATGCCCTATTAGGATCTATAGAGGAAAAGCTGCCCCTCTTTATGTGAGACCCTTTAACACTTTTCTGTACAATATCTTGGATCACCTTTATAATTCTGTCATTCTCAGCTATCTACCTCTAACATTGCACAATGTCTGAGCTGCCGACTACTGACCAGCCCCCGGTGGATGTTGAGAGTGATGACTGCCTTGTGTCCTACAACTACCTCTACAGCCCCACTCTGCTCCAGTAAGGACGGTATTCTCACATATGTACCAATATGTAGGGAATCTACCACCAGGATGAAGGACATATTGGTGTGTGCCCTCTTGTTTGTAAGAATAAATGGCTTTAAAGGACATTTACCACCAGGATGAAGGATTGTAAAAACAGCACACTGACATACTGGTGAGCGCCCCCTCTGGTAGTCCGCTCTTCTTTTAGCTTGTGCCCTTGTTTTTACAAAAATAGGCTTTTAAAATTATGTAAACGAGCCAGAGGGGCTCCAGACTCCATAGGTATTAACGGAGACTGGAGCCCCTCAGGCTCATTTGCATATTTTTTTAAAGCCTTTTATTTCTTAAAAAGAAGAGTGTAAGAAGATTAAAGAAGAGCAGATCCTGTTAGAGAAGGCGCATACCAGTATGTCAGTGTGCATGGTTCATAATCATTGATCCTGGTGGTAGATGTCCTTTAAAAATTATGCAAATGAGCCTTAGGGGCTCCTGGTTCCATTAATTTCTTTAGAGTCCAGAGCCCCTTAGGTTCATTTGCATGATTTTAAAACCTTTAAAAAAACAGAGCATAAGAGGCTAAGAGATGAGCAAATCCTTCTAGAGGGGGCACACACCAGTATGTCACTGTGCTAGGTTTACAATCCTTCATCCTGGTGGGGGATGCCCTTTTAGGTTCGCTGTGCATCTTCTATATCCTTCTCATTCGTTTTGGAGCTAGGTGTGTATGATTCTCTGACATGAGGATGGTTATGGTGTTCCTTTGCTTATAATAGGGGCAGAGTGGCCTTCATTACTGGAGGGGGCTCTGGAATTGGCTTCCGGATCGCTGAAATATTCATGAGGTATGAAGTTATGTTGTTGTATTTGTTTCCGTCCTTCTTCCTGTGCCCCTCGTCCCTCTCATTACTGTGATGAAAGTCGCCATGGTATATTTAGCATTGTGTCTTGTCTGAAGGCACGGCTGTGACACGGTCATCGTCAGCAGGAACCTGCAGAGGGTCACTGAGGTAACAGCATTTTTACTAAAGCATTCCGCCATACTGTACTCATGGATGGATACAGTATGGTATCCAGGGCCATAATTCTCTATATCTCATCTCCAGGCAGCTGAGAAGTTACGGACGGCGACTGGGCGACACTGTCTAGCACTGACTGCGGATGTGAGGCAGCCACAGACCCTTACTGCAGCCGTGGAGGAGGCTCTGAAGACCTTCTCCAGGATAGATATCCTTGTGAACAGTACGTGACCCTCCATCCATCAGGAGTCCATACCAGCATATATTACTATACCACTCGCTCTCCTCTCACTGTAATTTGTCTTCTCCGGCAGACGCTGCAGGGAATTTCCTCTGTCCTGCCAGCAACTTGTCTTTCAACGCCTTCAAGTCCGTCTTGGATATAGACACGATGGGCACATTCAATGCCAGCAAGATTTTGTTTGATCAATACTTCAAGGTAGGTAGAGTGTAGATCAACAATATTCACAAGTGTCTAATATCTGAGACCCCCAAAAATCACAAGTCATGCCTCCTGAATTGGCAGTTACTTCAGTTATTATGGGGTGGGATCCCCCCAAACATACTTATGGGCAACCAGCCTAAGGCTACATGTACCGGAATGTTGTGTTCGTTGCGGATGGCAGACTGACACATTCATTCAATTGGAACCATGCACATGAACCTTCATGGTAGAAAACTTTGGGCAGGTCTTTTTCTGCCCCTATTTGCGTTCAGGCTTCCTTATTGGAGTGAAAAATATGTCTGTATTTCCAGATCAGTTACTAGGTAACACATTCATGTCACCCTTGAAGGGGTTGAGGCAGGTTAGTGACTTCATTTGTCTGCCAAGGGAACTCCACCCTGCGCCACTTTCGGGGAGCACCGATCATTGCAGGACCCCTAGGCTGCCCATAGTCAGCTTTTTTTTTTTTTTTTTTTAAACTCGTTTTATTGAAGAATAAAATTTAACATATCCACACATGTCATACATAATAAGGATAAGCTGGTCATACATTTCAGGTTTGAGTACATAATATTACATATGAGTTCAGGTGGTTGTCCTAAAAGGAATAAAGAATTAGAAGCCACTGACCGCGCTTACCAAAAAGTAGATAGATGGATATAAAGTATTGCTTCAACGCATAACATCGCAAAAAACAAACTTTATCGATTGGATACGGTAGCCCTTTGCTTATAAACATCAGAGATGCCCTCTTGACAAGTCCGCTTAACAGACAAAGCTATGTTCAGGGTGAATATGAAGAAGCTTTTAATTTAAAAAAAAAAAAAAATCTATAAATTTAATAAAAATTCCTAATAGCCCCTTTTACATGTAAAACATACATTTCATGGAAAAAAATCACCAAACAAACCCCACATATCTAGTATCAATGCATCCATAGCAGCCCGTACAACGCAGCTAAATAATTATGCCAAAAATTATGATTTTTGCCTATCTTGTAACACAAAAAAATGCAATAAAAAGTGATCAAAAAACTTATCTGCTCCAGAATTGTACTGGTGTAAAGTACAGCATGCACCACAAAAAAATAAACCCTGAACCAGCTCCATAGACAAAAAAAAAAAAAATGGTACACCTCTTGAAAGACATTGGGCAATAAAACTATTTGTATAAAAAACAAATCATTTAGAATTTTTAAAAATGACACATTTTTCAAATATTTTGCCAAATGTTATGTTTTGTATTTATTTATTTAAAAAAAAAAAATCGACCAAAATTGATCACTGAGCATTAGGTCCAACGTGTCACGAAAAAAGCATTTCTCAAATTCATGTTGGTCAGTTAATGTGTTCAAAAATAATAACCATACAAAGTGACAAAAAATGGGGCTGAGCCTTATGTGATAAAGTGGCTGCTTCCTGAAGGGGTTAAAAAACAGCATATAGACAGTGTATAAGTGTATATCCTTTGAGAAATTCTGTAATAGTGTAGTGTGTAATATGACATGGGTCATTATAAGTAATTCTGTATATTTGGGTTTCTTGCTGACAATCCGTTTATAGGTCCTACAATAAATCTGTAGTTGTACTGGCTGACCACAAGGGGGCGCTGTAGCACCATTATTATGGGATAGAGTAAAGACTTAGCAGATGATTTAATCATTTTCAGTTCTAATGTTATAAAGAGGGATCTGGTACCAGAATGTGACTGTGTCCACCATACTCCATGATACATCCTGCTATATATGCAGAAATAGTTGTTTTTTTCTTGTACAGGATCACGGTGGGGTGATTTTAAACATCACGGCCACTCTGAGCTACAAGGGGAACGTCCTGCAGGTGCACGCTGGCAGTGCCAAGGCTGCCATAGGTCAGTACCGTGCCCCGTCTACTAGACCCATGCAGCAGATGCGTTAGAGTCACCTCCATGTTGGGTTTTCTCCCTACAGATGCCATGACCAAGCACCTGGCAGTGGAGTGGGGGCCAAGCAAGGTGCGGGTGAACAGCTTGGCTCCGGGGCCCATAGTTGGCACAGAAGGAATGCGTAGACTAGGTAAGTGACTATGTAGAGCAAATTCCTAAGGAGAGACTTCATTAAAGGGGTTCTCACAACATAACCATCAGGGGTGATAAGTTTCTAATTGCTATGACATGAATGGAGGTGACGTGCATCCGTCACAATAATAATTCCTTTATTTATATAGCGCACACAGATTACACAGCGCTGCACAGAGTTTGCCAAATCAGTCCCTGTCCCCAATGGGGCTCACAATCTAATCCACCTACCTGTAGGTTTTGGAGTGTGGGAGGAAACCGGAGGAAACCCACGCAAGAGAACATACAAACTCTTTGTAGATGTTGACCCTGGGACTCTAATGCAAGGCTATAGTGCTAAGCACTGAGCCACAATAATGCTGGGACTCTTCCTTATGCTGCTGCTCTATTTAATCTATAAGGGATTGATGGAGGCGGCCGAGTATAGCACTCAGCTGTTTTCACCAATACCAAAGACGTTGGATGATTTAGCAACGTGCAAGTGCGAACGTTGCTTAAAGGGAATCTGTCAGCAGTATTGATCATGTTAAACTGCAGACAGTGTCAGGTATTGTCCCTGGAGATCTGTGTAATCAGACCTGTAAGTAGCAGCAGAACTGTAAAAATGAATTTATATTCCAGGATTGTAACTTCTTTAAGTACATTGTACTCACACTGCTGTGCTCTTGGCTCTCATTATTGAGCTGCCCCACAGTCCCTCACCCCTGATTTGAGTAACTGCTGTAGTCTTAGACCAGTGGCCTGCTACAGATTTTACTCAGAGCAGAAGGGAGGGGCTTTGGAGCAGCCCTAGGCGGAGAGCTAAGAGCACAGCAGTGTAGACTGTGAGCCCTGTGCTGTGGCATTGGTTGTTGCTATGTGAAAGTATGATATATTCCAGGTGGAGCCACTGCAGAAGCATTGGGAATCTGGAATACCATCCCCCTACAGCGACCGGGAAATAAGACGGAGGTTGCCCATGGAGCCCTCTTCTTGGTCAGCCCCCTGGGATCCTACGTGACGGGCACCACCCTGGTCATGGATGGCGGCTCCTGGATGACTTCTCCCAATCATTTTGCATCAGCGCTGGGTACCCCACCTTCTCCTCACCTATAGGTGATGTTATTCTTGGAAGGAGGGAATCACCGGGATAGACTGTAGCTGATGTAGTGTAGCACAGTGTATTAGATGCTCTTAGGCTCGGTACGTGGCTCGGCCTCCTATGCCTCATCTGATCTCTGCTTCACTCTTCACAGATCTCTGGTCTTCTCAGACGAAAAAGAGCAAGTGAATGGCTGCAGCCGCTGATCAAGCAGGACCTCATCAACACCAATTCTGCTGAATGTTCCTCCCTCACCCCGGCTGTAATAGAGAAAGCAATCGCTTGGCTAAAGATGGCTGCCAGGACCACAGCGAGACAATCGCAGGAGTTACACAACTTTTATTGTCCTCGTGTGGCAGCAACTTACCCCTCACTATGCAACATTTAACATCGTTAAATGCAGGCAGCGCCCCCCTGTGATATCTGGCCATGTGATGTAATTGCAGACTGTTGGATAAAATATTCAATATTGCATCCCCGAAAATGGTTAATAACTATCCCCCCTATTTAGTTAGGGTCTCTGATTGTGCAAGGTTTAAGGGGGTCTCCTCCCAAGCATTATGTAAGACCCCTTTGAAGCTTTCCTTACATTCCACTTTTATTTCTCAGTGTTTTGTCTCTAAGGGAAATGCTAGTTTTTATCATTATGCAAATTAGATTCTTAGTGCACTAGGGGCGGGGCCACCTCTGCTGCTGTGTGTATTTTGTTCTTTTTACAACATCTAGCAATTCTCCCTTCCACATTGATCATCCCCTGAATGAAGAAAACGGGTGCACCAGCCGACCCAGCTCCGCCCCCTGTGCACAGAGAAGCTCATTTACATAAAGAAATTACAGAATTTTCCCTGAAATGTCATCTTTCTTATTTCCAAGCAATCTATGTCAGGAGAGATACTCATAATTATGAAGCTGATTGACTCCATTTAAAGGGAAACCTGATAATATATTTTTTAAAGTCTCATTTAAGTTCAGGGAGGAAATCTGAATATGTATGTACGTAATATGGACGATCAATAATTGAATAAATTGTATATTCCATCATTGTGTAGATGTGTATCCAATCCATTGGCATTGGTATAGGCCAGTGTTGCCCACCTCACCTGCAGTAGGAAACACATGCATCAAATACAGACTGAACATGACAGCGTAAAACCGGACAAGCCCTGAGCACCAGCTTGTCTGCAGAAAAGTAGTGAACATATTGCTAAATACTATACATTAGTAATTATATTAATAAAGATAGTAGTATGGAAGACATGGACACTGTAATGTAAGTGTATCAGGGGTCTTGTTATTGGCCGTGTCCGGGCTGATACAACGAGAGTGTAATGCAGCTAAGACAGCGGAGAGTGGAGAGGTCCTTGTGCTTATCTGTACTGTATGTGTGTGTAATACATAGTTTAGCCACTAGGTGTCTACAGATCTCATCCCATTACTGGAATGCAGCTGAACTGTATTACACAGTGAATTTCATGTGCACAAGTTGGCTGTGAAAATCTACAGAATTTGCAGCAAGTGTGAAGCCTAAGGCCGGCACCACACAACCGTGCTTAGTCCTTAAAAAAATGGACCGTGCACTGGCCAGATTTGATAGACTGAGGACAGATCAGGGAGTCCCTGCTTCCCTGGAAAACAACATCATGATAACAGTGGGAAGAAGGGACTCCATTCATCATGTATCACTATAACACAAGTAGTCCCATCCCCAGAACTGTGCATGGTCCTCTAGGGGTTAAAGCTCATGGATATAAGTGACTTTTATACTTTTAGTTTCAAAACCTAAGTAAAAAAACTTGCGCACACAGGAAACACAATAGGGGAAAATGTTGCTTGCTAGCGGGTATTGTTTTTTTTTTTTTTTTTTTTTGCAAATTTTAGTGCAGTTTTAAGTACACCCATTGTCTGAATGCCGGGGGTCGGGTTTGTTGAAGGTTATCCAAATGCATTCTTATACTGCCGAGTGTGCATGTGTATGAGGTAGTCAGAAGGAATAGCTGTCAGACAGTATTTAACTAAGGTTTATGGGCTCCTTCTATATCAGCAGAACAAACTATTGTTACCTATGGTCCGGGAATGGTAGGAAACCCCTAGCTGCCAGCACCAGATATATAACCGTATTGAAGCATCTATTACATGTGGGTGTGCCTGTACTAATAACAGGACATTATCTATAATAATAGAACGGATCAAGACTGATTGTTACCTAATGCCTGAGTCACTGATTCTTAGCAAAGTCATGGACAAGATGGTATTAGAGCTACAAAAATGGGATCTGTCATAAAGGGATGGGCCGGTCTAAATTTAAAGCTGTTCAAGGCGCTGTGTTTTTTTTGGGAGTCAAGGAGAGAATACAAGTTTCTATTTTCTTAATTCCCTCTAAATCCAATTTTAGATGTGAAGTAGCCTTCAACACTACATCAGCTTTCCAAAACTGCAGTGTATGGGGTAGATTTACACCTTCCATGTTTCTGTCAAGGTCCAGTGTGGTGGCATCATCCAGAAAATCTTTGAAGTGAGATGTAAATTGGTTGTATAAAGTTATGGCGTAGAGAGTTAAGCACTGAAGTGAAGCTCTCCCCTCTTTTATAACGTCCCCTTTACTGCGATTGACAGCCCCATGTCCAGGGACATCGTACATACAGAAGACATACAGAAGTCTGGCGAGTGATGTTAATAACAGGGGAGTGAACTGGACTTCAGTGCTGAGCTCTCCAACATTGTGACTTTGAAATTAGATGTAAATTGGTTGTATAAAGTCACAGAGCCGGAGAGGTCAGCATTGAAGTCGCGCTCTCTCATCCTCAGATCCCAGCCCTGCTGTGATTGACATAATTCAGCAGGCTGGTGATGATGTCCCACGACACACAACCTCAATCACATAAAGGGGAGATTCTAATGTGGGGAGAGCTGGACTTAAGTGCTAAAACCTCCGCCACCAAGACTTTATACAACCAATTTACATCTCACTTCAGACTAGATTTTCTGGACAATGCCACCACACTGGGCCATGAAAGAAATATGATCTGAAATGCATTAAGCTGCTTGAAAACAGTTTCTGCTGACAGTTTCCTTTAAAGACAATATTTGTACACCATTAAGGGATAGGGTCTCTTTAAATCTTTGCTTCCTCCCTACATAAGATCTGCTGAGGGTGTGAAGCAGACAGTGCTGACCCGAACGCTCCCTGCATTGTGTCCAGATCTAATTATACGCCATCCTCTACTTTCTGTACATGTCAGCCGCACCTGAGCTCTATTCACTGCTGCTGAGCGTGGAACAATGGCCGTGCGTTGCGGCTCCTATGACGTGGAGAAGAGATGACATTATGTGGAGGAGACACATCTGGGAGTGATGGCTTCCTTACCTGTCAGTAACAGTATGTGCCAAAGGAAGAACTGCACATGTTATTCCCATAATAAGTGTTATCTGTGTCCGATAATCACGATCATCAGGTACTTTTATATCTGTGCTACCCTGGTTTCTTAAAGCAAAATCCAGATTAGGTGGTATTCTTCCTCAAAGCATCTTGTGATCAAAACTCTGACTTTTATGGTTATAAAAGTGTGTAAATTTTAAAAACTAAATGAACTATACGATAGACGTGTAGTTCACATACCCTGCACCTTCACAATGCCGCAATTGTATCTGTTCTAATTCGGCCGCGTTGACATATTGCTTTTTTGTGGACGCGTTTGCTAAACGCGATACAAACGCAATGTTACCTCAACATGTGATCATGGTTGGATTTAAAACACAAAACAAACAAAGGTGTGAACGCAGCCTGAGGAAATAAGTAATAAACAGCACTGTTCTATTGTATAGGTCCAACCAATTATGACGCAGCTTTCATTTTGAAATGGTGCAATAAAGAAATGACAGCTGAGCTATGAATGGCTGGCGTGGGCAACCAAAAATTGTTCAAATTGACACCCTTTTCACTGGATTTGTCCTGACATGTATTCCCGCTGTGTAAAGCAGCATAAGTAAAATGGCCGCCTCACATAGGCCACACGACCTCCGCATTTCACAGGGCCATGGTTACACATTGTAATGTGATTGCAGCTGGCAGTAAAATCATACTTTACAGGAGAGGCCTGATATACACCAGCTCTCTGCTTCCCGATGCTGAAACCAGGAATGGCCTGAATAATTGATGTGACACGTTGGAACCAATTAATTCAGCTTGGGTTGGCGGAAAAGTATAATGTGGGAAAAAACAAGTGTAGACATTTTGTTGGTGGGTGAAATGGGCCATGTATGTCCTAATGTGTGAAAATGACGGCTCCCACATTACAGCGACCACTGGTGGGCAATGCTAGGCCTCAAAACTGCCTTTGTTACCTGTAGCAACCAATTGTTACACAGCTAACATCTCTTATGGTGCGATTGAAAAATGAAAGCTGCTCTGTGATTGGTTGAAGAACCATTATTTTACCATATGTAAACATGACAAAGATTTTGGTTTCAAAAACCTTAATGTGTACACTTTTATAAATATACCCCAAAATGGCCACTCCTCTAGCCTCAAGGAGAATCAAAGGCCCTGCCAAGGCATCCTGGCCCCATATTTACACATGATGAAGACTCAGCAGGAGAGGTGAACAGGGGCTGGGAGTTTCTGGGCCCAGGGCAAGGACTTTTTTTATTACACCCATTAACACCGCTTCTCAGCAGGATTTGCATTCATATCGGCTGTTTGTGTTACTAGATCTATTATATTTGGTTAATAAGATTATATAGGTTACCCCCTGCTGTCTTCTTCATACCTGTTTATATGCCCTACAGACATCATATAAGGGTGATGGCACACGTAGCGTTTTGAATGTGTTTTTGGCCCGTTTTTAAGGGTGATGGCAGACGTGGCGTTTTGTCTGCACTTGCAAACGCAGACAAAGCCGCACCCACCGTGGCGGTCTGGGGCCCGATTGCATCGGCGTTTCTATGGAAACGCCTGCGATCAGGAACGAGCCACCGGTGTTTTGCATTAAATTAACGTAAAACACCGGCAGCTCGTTCCCGATCGCAGCCGTTTCCATAGAAATGCCAATACGATTTGGCCGCCCCGTGGGTGCGGCTTTGTCCACGTTGTCCACGTCTGCCATCACCCTTAGCAATCTGTCAAAAAACGCATGCGTTTTTGACCAGTTTGAATTAAGATAATTGGTCAAATCTGTCAAAAACTGATGCGTTTTTTGACAAACTGCTTAAAAAGGGGTCAAAAACCCATTAAAAACGCCTCGTGTGCCATGACCCTAAGCGGTCTCCTACCTATGCGATATAGGGGCTGGGGGGGCTACTAAATTCATATATGTAACACAAATTTGCTGTAGTAAGTTGAGTTGGATGAGCCACTGCTGGTGCCGCTTTGCCCAAGGAGAACAAAAGAAAGGGTAGGCCAAATTTTGTCAAACCCATGAATGCATATACATGTGGCGTTTTGGATGCTTCAAACCACATACGCCAGAATGCATGCATTTTTTAATGTTACAATGCATTTGGCTACTATGGAAGTGTTTTTTGAAAACCGTCCGTTTTTGACCCGTTTTAATTTAGATAATTGGTCAAACCTGTAAAAAACTGATGCGTTTTTTGACAGACTGCTTAAAAACGACCTAAAAACGCGTTCAAAACGCCACGTGTGCCATCACTCTAAGGGTCCATTCACGTGCGGGCATACCGCCGTGTGCTGGAGAGGAGGAGAAGGTGACCCCACCTCCCTCCATAGAGAATAGCGGCGCACGGCCGCACACACGCCAAAAGATAGAGCATGCTCTATCTTTTTGCGGTGTGCGGGCCGGATCGGTGCCACACGTGTGGCACCGTATCTGCGCCGCTATTGCCGTCTATGGGGACGCAAATTTGCGGCCGCATGTACGTCCCCGCAGACGGCCATGTGAATAAGCCCTAAGGATAGTCAGTTATCCCCCCCATGATAGCTTATGAAGACAATCTATGAGTGCCAGTTACAATCCTACCACCCACCTATCCACGGATCCTGAATGACATAGACACTGGCACAGGATTAAGCTACAAGAGTTCTTGTGTCAGTCTTCACTGCACTTCTGGTATTCTATTCTAGAAGCAAGATGAACCTTCCTATAGGTCTGGCTCAGACAGGAACAAACAATTAAGCGCATGGCTTAGAAATTTAAGGACAGAGGTGGACTAGATGTACCTGAGGGCAGAACGCGTGGCGCTGTAGGGTCACATAATAACACAGAAGAGCGGGGTTATATAACAGCGCAGGTACTGAGATACACAGGATTCTCCCGGGGAATGATGTCATGGAATTTCACACTGAGCATCCAGCTGCTCCACTCCCAGGTGTTATTTCCCAAACACACAGTGTACCCAGGATACAGAGGGCGGCGGGGAACAGGCCTCGGGCCTGGTTACACCTTGTTCAGGACTGATCCGGTAGACTGCCTGAGTGTACCCCAATGATCTCCTATCTAATAAGTGTCTGCTGCCTACTAAGTCCACACTGTTCTGTACCCATCTGCAGGTCGTTCAGGTTCCTCTATCTCAGGGGTCAGGAACCTTTTTAAAATGTAATTCCTTGTGAGCCGTGCAATATGCACATACCCCCAGTAGATAGGTAGCCCCTGCACATGACCTCCAAGAGATAGGTAGCCACAGCACATGCCCCTGAGTAGATAGGTAGCCACAGCACCAGACCCCCAAGAGATAGGTAGCCACAGCACAGGACCCCCAAGAGATAGGTAGTGTTAGCATATGACCCTCAAGAGATAGGTAGCCACAGCACATGCCCCCAGTAGATAGGTAGCCACAGCACATTCCCCTCTGTGTCACACTAAGTGATCAGCGCTATGTATATCTTAGACAGACACAGCACTGATCACTATTTATTGAAGATTTGTCTGTGAGCCAATGGCAGCCATGAAAAGAGCCACATCAGGTTCGCTACCCCTGCTCTATCTGACCTGAGGCTACCATGAGACGCGGTCAGGTTTCATAGTTGTGTGAGGCCAAACACCTAGTGATGGTAGTCACGAGCCACTATGAAGAACTTCAGATGTGATGTGGAAATTCTTGTGGACATATGTGAATCCCCAGCCTGAGGCACCACATATCTGGTGACGTGATGGGACTTCCCAAAAATGTCACAGAGCAAACATCACAGCTATATGGTAATAAGTAGAGGAAGAAGAAGAAGGGCTTGTGCCAGGGATCTAGTAGTGATATCACACAGATATTGTACATGACATCCCAGAAAAATAGGTTCCATGTGGTATCACAGTGTGGGGACATCATGGCCTACACCCCATGTCCCCGGTCCTGCACCCCTACACCCCATGTCCCCAGTCCTGCGCCCCTACACCCCATGTCCCCAGTCCTGCGCCCCTACACCCCATGTCCATAGGAGGGGAATGGCAGTAGAGTGATCGCATCGTGCGCGGGACCGCTCAGCAGGATGCAGCGATCTCTGAGCGCCGGACCCAGGGGAGACATGTGAGCCGCTGCTACTCCGTCCTGCTCCAATTATCTCTGCCTGCAGCAGCGGCCAGCAGTTATGTGATCCCGGGTGAGTGTGAGTCGCGGTACACTGCACTCTATGTGAGTGAGTGAGTGCTGTGTTGTGCCAGTGCAGGGCCCACTTAAGGCGGGGGAGGTGTGTGACAGGGATATAATAATGTGCAGAGAGCGGTCACTCTCTGCATCCTCAGTGTCTGTGTTACAGCCGTACGGGCCATGGCCGAGCCTCCCACTGCTCGGATTGGCCTCAGCATTATCAGCGTTCAGACAGAAACGGACAGGAAGCAAAGCCCTCTCCTGTTTGATGTATGGTGACCCTGTGACCTAGCTGAGGAGGACAGCATGGTAGGAGTCAAGCCCTGTGTGTGCAATTAACCCTTTCAGTCTTGACTCTGACAGAGTTGGTTGTGTTTTTTTTATGCCCACTTTCTGCCCCCTGCAATGTTACCTCTGCCTGTGTTCTTGAAAACTCTTCCACACTATAGAAATTCGTGCCGTCTTCCACAGATATTTCCACCTCTTAATTAAACTGTGTAATGTTACATTGTGCACGGAGGTGTGAAAGACGAAGAATGGAGACAGAACGGCACAGAGTAAAGCAATGCACATCTCTATCTGCTGGAAATCCCCATAGAGCAACCCTTCTATATTAGGGATTAGAATTGTATCTTAGGAGACAGACACTTTATAAATGTAATTATAGGACCCCTATGTACAAGAATATAACTACTATAATACTGTCCCCTATGTACAAGAATATAACTACTATAATACTGCCCCCTATGTACAGGAATATAACTACTATAATACTGCTCCTGTGTACAGGAATATACTATAATCACGTGGTATTACAAGTGGTAAATCAGCAGACTGTTATCAGGGCAGGACTACCCCAGTCAATCCTGCGTCTCTTCTTCTGAATATTTGGGTTCTTTCAATGCTGGGGGTTTGTTCCTGTGTGACATTGTAACATTTTCCAGGCTGATTATGCTCAGCTCAAGGTTGATTGCCACCCCTGTTGCTCTGATACATTGTAGCAAACCCTCATCACAGGCAGATTTGTGCTTTGGATTGTCTATAGTAGATATAATTGTAACAAACCCTCTGCTGTTAGATGAAGAAGTTATTATGTTGGATTTTTAACTTTTTGGCAACAAGTGGGGATCTTGAGAATGAGGAGGAATTGTAACACTGAGTTAATGAGAAAGTTTGAGCGCTTTTGGGCTGTGATGTTGGTCAGGCGTCTGCGGTGCTGGAGGGGTTAAGTGCGGGAGGAGTTACCTGGGAACATGTGACACAGGACAGGTCTGTCCCTCCCAGTTCAACAAGACGCTGCTCCAAGTTGCAAGGTCAGAAACAGAAGCCACTTTATTCCGGGGCAGCGGCGTCTTCCTGGTGAGTCCCCCTCGTCCCATAGACCGACCACCGGTCCTGCCCCGGGGGGTGCCATGCTGGTGCGAGAAGGGCACCCACTCAGCCCGGTGAGGATGGCGCTACAGGTGAGTGGCCCCGGAAGGGACACCTTTGCTCTTTGGTATACACAGCTGTTAGCGGTGTAGTGTGACTGTGTATACAGAGGCTGCATTACACTCTGCAGTGTGTGACGTAGTTACATTGTATCCTGTATCACACACATATGGATGTAGCAGAGCTGAGCGTGTCCTCGTATCTGTAGTACAACAATGCAAGGTGTAACATCGGCTCTGCTACATCTATTCACACTACAACCAGTCATTCAGAGGACTGGGAAGGTCTGAGTCTTCTAACCATTTGCATACAATCTGCTGTACCCTGTTACCAGGGTATCATGCTGAGGAAGGATGAGCAGCAGGAAGTTTCGGGTGTATCAGCCGCCCTCCCCCCTGATGTTCCCTGCTGTGTCACATAGCTATAGTGCCCCACACCTTTTACCTGCATAGGTGTGACTGATATCTACCTGGATTTCCCTGTCTGCAGCTGTAGATTTAGTGCTGGATTGCTGGGAAATTCATTGGCCTCAGCAGGCCAGATATCGACTGGACCTAATGGGACCGGCCAGTTACACTTTACCTGTGTTACGGGTATTGATCATATTGGGTGAGGTAATGGAGGAGACGGTTGTGTCGATTTATATTTAGGGAAATGAGTTGTACCTTTTATAGTTTGGGTTTATTAGTAGTGAGGGGCAGGCGCTGGTCCTGCCCGCTGCCCCAGGGTGGACTCCCTGTGATGCTTTCTGCCCTGGGGGCCATTGTCTGCTGTCTGTAGGTGAAGGACTTCCACTGTCATGGGGCACTGCGATGGGTGATACTATGGGGGGTCACTCGGAAAAACATGGCTTCTGTCTTTTATTAAACAGCACCACAGCTGACCATGGGCTGTACCTGGTACTGCAACTAAGCTCCATTCATTTCCATACAGGTGAGCTGCAATACCAGTAACGGCCATACTGAAGTGTGGCGCTGTGTGTTTTTGTTTTTCAAATTTGAGAGAACCCCTCTAATGCTGTGGGGGCACTGTGATGCTCGCTGCTGCATTTTTTGGGGGGCTCTGTTGTGGGCTGTGCTGGGACTGGGATATTTTTGGGGCATGACCTCGTCAGGCATGAGTAGTTTACTGGTGCTGACAGGTCAGGACCCCCAGTAGGGTTGTGGTTGAGGGGCCCCATATTACTGTAGCGCCGCTGTGCAGGTCGCCTCGCTGGGAGAGGATTAAATGTCTGGTAGCGCAGGGCGCATCCAGAGATCAGAGGATGAGCCACAGTGTTCAGAGATCGCCGGCTATAACTACTGCTTGTATACAGGTTTATATCATACACCTTGTATTATCCAACCGGACCGAGCGGCCATCTTTTCCCCGGGTCACCGGTATCTGGAAATACTTGGGACCAGCAGTCGGTCTTCCACCAATCATAGGGCTAGTCATTGCTGACAATGTTCTTCCCTAGGACTCTTTAACCGGTTTCTATGGGAGACTGAGTTTTGGTTTGCACTTTCCCTTTAAGAACCACATAGGAGGAAGTACATGCAGACTGATATTACCATGGACCCAGATACAAAATGTTTAATCATCCAGCAGTGCCCCCCGCAGGCAAAATAAAGCATTACAGTCCTTGTGATTGATGCAAGCTGCTGGTTTGGGGTATGGATTCTCTCCAGGACATTCTGGTAATTTTGTGTCCCTTAACCTTCTGGCAGGAATGGAATGAGCACCCCCTAGTGGTGGCTCCGGGCAGACAGAATCCTCTATCTCTGTGACTATGCAGGGGAGTTGTAGATCTGTACTACAATCCACATGATAGACTGAGCCCATATTTGTATGTGGTCTCTGAAAATGGGTATAATCGATCTGTCTACACTGAGCTCCCCCTTGTGGTGACTGTGGGCAGCTAGAATTTTATCCTCTATCTACGTGACTTGCAGGAGTTTTGCAGCTCTATACTGTAATCCATGTGATAGACTTAAGCCCATGTATGAATATGGTCTCTGAAAGCAGGTAAAATCGATCTGTCTACACTGAGCTCCCCCTAGTGGTGAATGTAAAAGGACAGAATTGTATTCTCTATATCTGTGACTTTGCAGGAGTTTTGTAGTTCTGTACTACACCCCATGTGATAGACTGAGCCCATATCTGTACAGGTGGTTTTCTACTTAAGGACCCTTAGTTACAGACAGACCCCTCTGACCTCTGGTGAAGCTCTCTGGATGTTACTATAGTCCCAGACTGCAATGATCAGCTATAAGGTGTCTTATGAAGATTTATTGATAATCCTTGGTCCCATTACATTAAAAAATTAAATTAAAAAAAATTGTCACTGGGGCAAAAAATTTTTTGGTCTGGGGTTACAATTATAAAATATACAGTTTCAATTTACATACAAATTTAACTTTAGAAGAACTTGTACGTAACCCGGGGACTGCGTGCATATGGTTTCTGCATAGTAATATACCAAGCTCCTGCATGCACCATATGGCGGTATTGTCTAGCATCGGGTAGTAACATCTCCCTCTGATCCCTGAACTTTGCGCTGATAAAGTTTACGCTGAGTAAGAAGATGATACAGCGGCAGGAAGAGCAGCGAGAGCCTTATCCTTCCTAGCGCTGGTCATTGTGCTGAGCGAGGACAGGGACGGGAGCCATTACCACCCCCCCGGCACACAATGTTTTAATAATAAACCCAACTCTGTTAATCCTGTTACATATGAGGTCTCCTTCCTGTAACTCCTGGACTTGATGATGTTTTCACTCTCCGGTGAGGTAGGGAGAGTCCATAGAGAGGGTCGGGGTGATGCGCTGACCTTCTACATGGTGATGGATTTGGATCCTGTGTCTCCCTACAGGTCACAGAGGTGACGGACAGCGCCTATGTGGGATCGGAGAGCGCCTACAGCGAGTGCGAGACCTTCACAGATGAAGATACCGGAGGGCTCGCTGCCCAGGAAGACCCCGAGACTGAAGGAGATGGGGCAGGACCTCGCGGACATGCTCCAGCAATGTAAGAGGGATTTCTATGTTCTTATGTAAAGCAACGGGGATTGCTGGGATTTGTAGTTCTGTCTATAATAAATGGAGAAGTACCAGGACAGCGTAGCTTAAAGAATGGCTTTTAAAGAGGTATTCCTGTATCTGACAGCTCTGGCATATCAATGGCGTACGGCCATAGATGTCTTATTGGTGTTAGGGTCACTTATATTTAAAGAACGAGGATCCATAGACCCCTAATTATGAGATTGATTCTATTGTCACTCATATCCTCCATATATCTGCCTATGTTGACTGATGGGGTGCAACCGCTCCCAAGAATAGGGGTCCTGTTCCCTTTTGTGGATAGACCCTGCTTCTTAATTGACTCTATATGGTAATAGCGAGCGCTGTACTTTTTAGCAGTCCCACAAAGGGTTAATGGAGTGGCAGTGCACATGCATCCTCTGCTGCTCCACTCAGAGGCGATGATGGGACTCCTTTCTTGTGATTGGTGGCGATCCCAGTGGTCAGACCCCCACAGACCAGCATAACATAGTTACCATCCAGGCAGGTTACCCTGGAGTGCCCCCTACAGTGGGAATGTTAAATTACATGTGAGTCGTCTGCTAGTAGCCAGCTGATGGGGAGGGACCTGAGCAGAGCAAAAATGCAGTACATTAATATACTCTCTGTGTTTGGCATCTCAGACCTGAAGGATTGGAGCTGTCCCTGTGTGATATCTCGGGGGTCACAGTCACTGGACAGGAGGAGCAGTTTGAGGATTTTGGTGAAGGAGCAGAGCCGGACCTGTTCAACAGCCACTGCGAGGAGGAGCAGGAAAGCTTCACCCAGACCACAGACACCTCCCTGCGTCTCACCTCCAGGTACGGTTATAACGCTTCCCTCAGATTAATAATGCAGGAGAGGTTATAAAATCTGATGCAGACAAAGAATGTGCAGTAACCTGCCGCAGCATGTCAGGATATGTCAAGATGTTGTCTATTAAAGGTTAGAATTCAAGCAGATGTACAAGTAGCAAGGGAATGCATGGGAATAGTGAGTGCAGCTCTGGAGTATAATACAGGATGTAACTCAGGATCAGTACAGGATAAGTAATGTCATGTATGTACGTACACAGTGACTGCAGCAGAATAGTGAGTGCAGCTCTGAGGTATCTAGTTGATGCACACAGATCCTAAATAAACAAAATTGTCTGAAGGTAGATACGTAACCTGAATATCTGCCATGTACATAACTGATGACAGTTTGTGTAGTGGTTGCTTTGGGGTCAGGTTGGATCGGTCATTGGCAGATCATTGACCCATGTGACTTGGTGCCAATTAGTAAATAAATAGAAGTAATAGAAACCTCTGATGTAATAAGTAACCATTTGTATGTGTCCGGCCAGTAATAAGGAGCGTTCCTCATGACTTGCATAACTTTTTAAACCCCCCTAGTGGTGCACCTGTGTCAGAGCGCCAACTTCTGGCACCACCACCCTGCTCCGGCCTGGGGGGGCTGTACTGCAGCCAATGCCACAAACATATCAACCGCTTGGAAGATCTGTCCACCCGTCTCCGATACCTTGAGATGGACAGGTGACATTGCATGCCCCTTACCTACAAGGCACGGGGGGAGGTGTTACTATTGATGGAGACTCTTATACAAGGATCCACTGTTATGATCCAGTCCATTCACATGGGTAATTCGAGGTGCTGGGTGCGTCTTCCATTGGCTTTTCATTTGGTATAGAGTGAGGGGCACAGTACACCACCTAATGACAACCAAGGGGTTGTTACTTCTTTAGTCCCCCAAACTATGGCCTGGATCCTCAACCAGCATCTCAGAGCCAGGTAGAGCTGGGTGACCACCAATATGGCTGCTGTTGCGGTTCCTATTGAGTTTTAGCTACAGTTGAAATTTTGGGCTGTACCGGCAGCCATGTTGGTTTTGTGAGTCACCCAAATCTTGTAAAGAGTCTCCGTTGCACCTCTCCATGTAAAGTCTTGAGTGGTCTCGCTGTGCATGTGACATTGCATGAGGGAGACTTGTGCTTCGTTGGGGTAGGTCGCCTGTGGGTGGCGCTATACTCTGCTACATGGGGGTTTCTTGCATTGTAAAGGACTTATAGTACAGGAGAGCTGGGGGTGGGGGGCCGCACTGTGGTTGGACATACTTCTCCATTGTTATTTCCTGGGGCAGGAAACCAGTATCACCCCAGCTCTTCTAATAGAGAGATCCTGAGCTCCTTAACCCTCTCCCAGCCGCAGCTATCTGCCGTATCAGCATTTTCCCTTCCACCTGTCACTCACCATTTCCTCTGCTGCTGCATTAACCCCGCGGTGCACAGGACTCTGTCCCGCTCCCGGCTCTGCATGCTATCAGCGTTTGAGCTTCCGTTTTCCATTTCCATGTGTGGCTTTTTATCATTGGGGTCTTCCCTCCCCATCCTCTTCATACTTTCCTTTCCACTTTCACTTATTCCTATTTGTCTTTTGTTTGCTCCACAGCCCAGACAAGAGGACATCGAGCAGGAAGGAGGCGCGGTGAGTGAAACTACAAATGATGTTCAAGTCGCATGGCGGCGCAGTGATGCGGATAGGGTTATAAATGCTGGTCACTAGTTACGGGGTAAAAGTGGAGCAACGCTCTGCAAGACCTGGGCATATGGCGGTTTTGGTGGAGATAATCTGCACAGATAAGAGACAATATGGCAACTGGCAGGAGATAAGAACACGCCGCTCCGTGTTTGTATGTGTGTTATCTCCATATTGTACGACTGATGTCAGTCTTGTGTCTCCAGGAGGCTCCATCACAGCGGATTCCTAGAAGACCCCGGAGAACAGCCGCTCACACACATGGCCTGCGATGACACCGATCTTACAGACAAGGTAGTTCAACCTTATCCCGTATCTTCCGTGCCTCAGAGCATAGGCCGTATTTTGGTATAACGTTAACCATTTAATCTCCTCCAGGTTCTGTACCTGGAACAGAGAGTAAGCGAACTGGAGAGAGACGCCGCCACGACAGCAGAGCAGCAGAATCGCCTTAGACAGGAGAATCTGCAGCTGTTACACAGGTCAGCGCAGTCTCTTCATCAACAAAGGAGCCGGCGCTTTCCTAATCAGTCATCTCCCGTATTTGACCCGCTGTCTCGTCTCCTGACTCTCTTCTTCTCCTGAGCAGGGTGCATGCACTTGAGGAGCAGCTGAAGGATCAGGAACTCCAATCTGACGAGGTGCAGAGCGAAGAGACGCGGAAACACAGAGATGAGATCCGAAAGATGGAACGTGATCGGAGCTTTCGGTTGAGCAGTCTGAAGGCCAGGTAAAAACTAAGGGGGGACTGGAAACGGGCACCAGAAAACAAGCAGTATGCTCAGCTGGAGGGAGGTAAAGTGCTTGGATGATACAATGGGCAAAGAGATTTTTTGGATTCAAAGGGATTAGTAAAATGGCCGATTTATTTTCAGAAACGGCGCCACTCGCGTTTATGGGTTGTGTCCGGTAGTGCACCTACCTCCATTGGCGTAAAAGGGCCTGAGCTGTAATAACACACAACCTACGGACACAGAAAGCGGACAAAAGCCAAATGTACAAATATGCCCTTCTTCTTCACACCTAAAAGTTCAGTGAGAGTGCAACAATTTTTGCAACTTTTCAAAAAGTCTTATTTGACTTAACTGGTGTAACCATGTAATATGTTGCAAACACTTGTTACCTTTTTGGGATCAAATTTCAGTGTTTCTGCCTGTAAAAGAAAACTAAAATCCTAAACTCATCCTGGGTCCGTCAGCTTACATACTGGCAGTCCATAGTGCATAACATTGCAATAAAAGAAATCATTTTTGACAGAGTTAAGGCTGTTTTGGATGTAGATTGTGCATAATTCGGTTTGATCTGATTGTAGCAATATCTTCAGATCTCCAGCCCAGATGTGTTTGCAGATTCGGCCACCTGCTAATTATCTTTCTTGGTCTGCAGAGTCCAAGAGCTGGAGAGCGAGAACACAGAGCTCCGATCACAGCTCCCCAGTGCGAAAGCCACGGCGCAGAGACTGGAAGAGGTAAGTAGTGGGGGCAGAGGAGTTTGCAAACGTTTAAGAGGGAGTAAATAATTTAATGCTGTTAAAGGGGTTTTCCCACAAAACAAGTTGGACTCCATCCTCTGCAACTTGTGTTCATCTCTATGGAGCTGGCGAGATTGCTGAGCATCGCTCTGAATGGGGCACTGAGTCCGACCATGTGCGACTAGCTGCTCCGGTTATCTCTGGGAGGAATTATGGGTCCGACTGGGATACATCAGACCTCTGTTTTTGTGATCTGTGGAGGTCCTATCACTGAGACCCCACCGATCAGCAAGTTAGGCCCTATCTTGTGGACTTGTTTTGTGGGAAAAGCCCTTTAAAGACCTTCATATCTGACGGGTGTCTGTATTGTCCATAGGAGAAACTGAAGCTTTTGGATGAAGTGGAAGAACTGCAGCAGCAGCTTAAAGATCACCAGGAGCAGAACAACAAGCTGGGGGGAAAGCTGAGCAAGGAGATGCATAAACAGCAGCTAGAGAAGGAGCGGTGCCAAGAGGTGAGAGCCACCATCGCGTGCCAGCGTCACAGACTGAGCTGACATTTCCCCTTCTCTTACCCACAGCGTGTGCTTGTTTGATCCTGTGTATGTTCCCCAGAAAAGTACATGGAAACCAGTAGCATCAAGATGTGGCTGATGCCGCTTATCTCCACATTGAGGGCTCTTTCACATTGGCGTTGGTGCCCGGCTTCGGCTGAAGGTTTAAAGTTGCTTTGAAAACATCACATTTTAGTTTTTCAGCCTCATCAGTGAAAAAAAAGAGATGTTTCATCAATTTTTTATTTTACTTCAATTTACTATTTGATTCTATTGCCTTCCGTGATCTGCATCAGCAGGTGATCCAATAGGACATGCTTCATAGTTTTTTCCACTGACTGATCGGTGAAAATACAACCCAGTGTGAAAGAGCCCTAACCCAAAAGGGTCATAAATGGGCAATGGTTAGCTGCATCTGGCAAACGGATTATTCCAGGGGAGGATTGGGAACTTAAAGTTATCTCGGAAAATCTAGTAAAAGTGAAGCTTTGTTGTATTGGGGTAGGTTTTGGCAGCCAGTACTTGGGTGGGTTAGCAAATTGCTGGTACATTGAATCCTGGCAGAGAAGTGGGAAATATGACAGGTGGGGGTCTCACACTCTGTAAATTGTATAACTAGAGCAGAAAGGGTGACTGGACTGTGTACTGCCATGTACAATATGGTCCCAGCCACCTCTCCCCATGTCCAGTATAATGTGGTGTAGATTGTGTGCACTGCCACCTGCTGGTTGTGTGTGGGCCCGCTGCTATCTCACTCTTTTTTTTTGTTAGGTTCTAGTCCATACATTGGTTTGCCCATATTAGATTACCACTGACCGGTCTACTGGCTTTTTTCAATGAGGAATCCTTCCATGATGCCCACTAACTAATCTATTGACCAGGGTAATGCTCATTTTATACCCTTCTCTCCTTGTAATACCAGGTAATAGAGGAGCTCAGAAGGGAACTAGAACAGACACAACTATTGCGCCTTGAGATGGAACAGCGAATGGGACTGGGAAATAGCGCCGCCCTTCAGGAGTACAACAGCCGCACCAGGGAGTCCGAGCTAGAGCATGAAGTCCGGAGACTTAAACAGGTACTGCTGTTACATCATAGTCATACTGTATGTCTGTGTACTTCCCTTTCTATATATCTATAGATATATAGATAGATATAGATAGATATAGATTATCATTGCGGTGTGGGGGGTTGTACACATGCAATGTTGTCATGATTTGTAAAGTGCTGTGGAATTTTCTAGCGCTATAAAGAATTTTTTTTACAATAATTATTGTAATGGTAGATTGAATTGTGTATATCGTCTGGGATGGGGGGTATTGTTCCCAAAATATATTTGTTTGGTTTTCATTGTGTAGGAGCAACGAATCCTCAAGGAACAGAATGAAGAACTGAACGGCCAAATCATTAACCTCAGCATCCAGGGAGCCAAGAACCTCTTCTCCACCACCTTCTCCGACTCACTGGCCGCGGAAATCAGCAGTGTTTCTAGGGATGAGGTATGAAAAAACTAGGAATATAAATACATTTTTATGTGTATATGTAAAGTGATCTATTTGGGCGTCTTTGAACTGCAATTCCTATTGCAGCCAGTGGAGCACAGTAGCGCTGTTTCCAGGTTTAGATCATTGCTTTTCTAATCCTGGACAACCCTGTTGGTAATTGAGCAGCCCCTGACCAGCCCCGTACAGTTATCCTGCAGTGACTTTGCTGGCTTTTACATTTTATACCCATGTGGAGTCTCCAGGTCATACGTATAACCACAGGAATCTTATTGTGTCATCTCTTTTTGCAGCTGATGGAGGCTATTCAGAAGCAGGAGGAAATCAACCTACGATTACAGGATTATATAGACCGGATTATTGTGGCGATTATGGAGACCAACCCAGCCATATTGGAAGTGAAGTGAGTGTATGGAATAAAGCTAATTGTAATTCTCATACTAGAATGAGTCGAGGCCCAACAAATCTCTAAGATATCTCTAGTTTCAGCATATGCCGGTGCTCAGTGGTAACTACATACATATGTATGTATATATATATATATGTATATGTATGTATGTACGGTAATATATATACATACACTCACAAGGTTCAGAAGACAAGCTCTTTGAGAGGAACCTCTCCTAAAAAGAACAAATGTATTTTTCACTGCCATACTTTTTCCCCATTATACTGTATGGAAGATGCACGCCTTTATGCAGACCACCTCTTTAACCCCTTCCCGACGCGCGCCGGATCCCGGTGCATGGAGAGGGCTCGCGGGCCGAGCCCTCTCCATAGCCGGTAAGTCTTTGCAGCATATTGCAGCAATGGCTTACCAGTAACACCTGCGATCGGTGCTAGCATGGGCGCTGCCATCTTGCCGCGGATCGTCGCTCCCCGATGACGTCACGGGGATATATATATATATATATATATATATATATATATATATATATTATACGGTAATACACACACACACACACACACACCCATTTTCCCCATTATACTGTATGGAAGATGCACGCCTTTGAGCAGACCACCTCTTTAAAAGAGCATTTTCCGATGCAAAATTGGACAATCTGCTCAGAGTGGACTCCCTCTGTTACCCACTGCAAGGCAAATTCACGGTGCTACTTGCTCAGCTATTTTTGATGCACCCATTAAATAGGTCACGGTGCTACTTGCTCAGCTATTTTTGATGCACCCATTAAATAGGCCAGTGAGACCCCCATTCTCAGGATTGCTGTGGGTCCCAGAGGAAGGACTTGCTCCTATGTCAGTGATGGCTAACCTATGACACACCAAGCTCTAAAGGTTGGGCCATCACTGTCCTATGTTGTATTTATGACATTATTGATATATTAGCATTTTAATTAAAAAAAGCTAAATTAACTAAGAGCTGTGGTAAAAAAAAAAAAAAAATTATCCTAGTATATGCACAAAGGAGCAGTGTCTACAGCTACAGTACATGTCTGTGTGTTTCCATAGTAACAGACTACAAGTAAGCCTTGTTGTAGTCTGGTGCTGCTTCTCACTAACCTCACAATGCATGGAGCAAGGCAGAGAGACTGCGACTGCAGGACTAAAGTCTGAAGCCATAGAGAGCTGCACATGCAATGCATTTTTATCGTTGTAAACATTGATTTTTATCTTTTTCTCTGTATTGCAGGATGCATTAACCCCCCACATGCCAGTCTACTAGTAGAAGCAGCTCTGCCCATGATCCACAAAGCAGAGGAGGCAGATAGGATTTGACCACTGGGCAGTCGGACCGACCAGCTCTGGCGTGTGACCCTTCCGGGCTTCCATGGAGATAGCTGTTGTGTGTCTTAAAGTCGTCTTGTCTTCTGCTTGTGTCTGAAACAGACTCGGGGGACAGAGCAGTGGAGAACGGACATTGTGGCTGAAATTAAATACCTGAATCTTCACCTTTTTAAAGACCCTGCTCCCTGCTTTACCATCACCTTAAGAGATTACTATCAGAATGTATCGCTGTCCACCATTGTGGGCGAGGCTCAAGAGATACCTTTTACGTGGATGGACCTTATGTGGATTCTCGGGACCACAGACTTAAAGGCGATTTGTCTACTGAATGAATGTGTATATATTGTTGCATCAATGCACAAATGTATATAGGCGTCATGTAGGTGCAGACAGGATCTGTATGTCATAGCGTCAGGGGGGATCGAATAGTAATAATGTCAATAATTTTACAGATTTCTCATTCATTTGTCTGCTCTGTAGCAGAGGTAAGAAAAGTGCAGCTACCTGTCTTCTACCCCAGCATACACTCCCAGCAATGGGACTGCATTCTGGGATTCTGGCCTGTGTGTGTGTCATGATGCCATTTATGAGGATCTAGTCTCTGAAGAACCCCAGAAGTCCTACTATTTGCACAAACCAATAGTACACGCATGTAAGGCGTGTACTAGATCACGTGAACATATCTACACAGCAGGACTCCCCCATAATATCTGACTTCATGGTGCTGCATCTGACGCCCCCGTTCCGGCATAGGAGAGGCCGAAAATGACTTGTGAGCCGCTGGGGCTTATTCTCTCGCTTTCTCCTCTCTTTTTATATGCAGACAAATCACATTTTTAGACACTTTTGAAGAAAGTTTCTATATGTGTATGTACATAAGTAGATAAAGAGAAAAATTCTATAAATATATATATATATTGAGCTGTAAATATACAGGTATACTGACGGGATCCTCCGGGATGACGCATTCTTGTCGAAGTCACTGGATTTGACCACGTCATGGCCGAGGGTATAGCAATACCATCCCCCCACCCCCATGGCAGATATGCTTCGAAGTGCTCTGCGGCGATGACGTGGTTAAACTGGCGGGTGAAAGGGAGAAGTCCTACAAAAACACTGCGGCGCTTGGTTGTAGGACAATGGACATTTGCTTGAAAAGAGGAAGGGGACAACTCTGGGATACAAACTTTCTGAATTTGGAGGTTGGGGGGCAGAACGGTTTTGGTAATAGTTGGGGCTCCTCCTCTGTTCCCTTTTTTGTCACTTTTTTTTTTCCTTCTGTGCACAATGTTGGGAGTTGTAGTTCTGTCTCTGAATGTTGCACATGCTTCCAAGCAAGGATGAGGGGTCCCGTTGCGTACATCTTAGAGGGGGGCTCTCTTCCTGGTGCTAGTTCATCCCACATCACATTACTGCCACCTGGGGGCGCTATATTTGTTTGTCCTTAAACCCTTTCCCCAGGTGAAGCCCTAACACTCCCCACCATTGCTTTGTCTATTAAATGGAGGCGCCTCTATGTATCGTCTCCCCTCCTCCCCGGGCACACACCGCATTGATTCCGATCACTATTACCCATAAATTTACCCCGGGTGAGTGTTAGTTACCCCATAACACAGAGGAAATCACATACTTTAATCTAGAATTTCCTATGACCTGTCCCTCTACTGGCTTCATAGAGAAGGGCTGATGACAGTCGTGGGCTGCGTTATGTAGCCGATCAGACAGAGGGCGCTATGGAGCATGAGAGAACGCGACATGTAAAAAACCCAATCGATTTTGTGTTAATTTAATTCTGAGATCATTTGCTTTATCTTTGTGTAATTTTCAGAAATTTCTGGTGAGGAATAAAAACTCAGTTTGATTGCAGTAACTTCGGGGAGTGTGTGATTTGTGATGTTTCTTGTCCATCTACACGGCCAGGTTATTGATAAGCAGTGGAGATAAGCGGCCGTAGACGTCTGGCGCCACTTTTCTTCACTGGAATCTCTTCCGTTCTGCATAGAATAATGAGGGAGCGTCCTAGAAGCCGCAGACCAGGTACATACAAGGTATGTTGTCAGAACCTGCTGATCTGGGTTGGATGACCGCCTGTCCATATAATGTATGGATAGGGAGTCAGCAGAATGAAAATTTGATCTAGATCTGACTTAATACATATGGCCAGGTTTACTTCAAAAAGAGGTTCTGCAGCAGCTTGCAGTGTTCATAAGACATTATTTGTCGGACACTTTTAGCACCTGACATATTGACTTTGTAGGATCTTCATATTGACAGGATTATGAATTCTGCTGATGTACCCTTTGACCCGAATGAGATCAGAACCTTTTATGCTTCCAGAAATCCTCGGAAACTTCTTTCATTTACACTGAATGGGTCCTTGATGGGGTGAGACATGGGGATACGTGTCAGGTCGGCCCACTCAGGTCTCATGTATACAAACAGAATGGCAAAAAAAATTCCCCAAAAAAACTGTCACCTGTGAAGATCTGAATCTTTCTGCCCCCCAGCCTGAGGCCTGTCCCCCCCCCACGTACAGATATTTATACACACGATGGACGTCTATGGAAGAAGAATATCCGGAACGATGTGTAAGTGCAATGATCATGGACTCATAGCCTGCGTCCTGACCACAAAGGCTTACGATCTCAGTCTGAGCCCTAATACATGTGGAAAGTGAGGATTAGATTAGTTTTATCAATATATCCTATAGAATCTAGACCAACCCATATGTCAGAATAGGAAAATGCCAACATCTCTGCTGCTGGAAATTCGGATTTCCAAATCGGTGGGCATTTGAAGGGTCCCCCCAACCGCAAGGCCTCACAAGGGGGGAACCTGCCAAAAAAGGGGGGAAGTTCATCCCCCCCCCCCATGCTCTCACGTTGGTGTACTCTCCCCCATGCTAAGACAAGTATTGTCGCACACATTTCCAGTGGTGAAATCTGTCCATTTGGGTTCTCTCTGGTGTACCCAGTTTGGTACATTCCCAACAAACTGAGGGGTACTCTCCCCCAAGATCTCACATCAGGAGGTAATTCCCCCCCCCCCCCCCTTGACCTCATGTCAGTGGTACTCTTTCCCCCCATGCTCTCATATCGGGGGGTACTCTCCATTATGCTTGTACAATGGGGGGGTTACTTTAATCCATGCTCTGACTTTGGGGCGTACTCTCCCCCATGCTCTCACATCAGAGGGTATTTACTCTTGCCCCCTGCCATGCTCCCACTTCGGGAGTAGTCTTTCCCCCCTATGCTCTCATATTGGGGGTACTCCCCCCCCCCCCCCCCCCCTTCTTGGGGGGCCCCCCCCCCCCCCCTGCTCTTACATTGGAGGGTACTCTCCCCCAAGCTCTCACATAGTGGGGCTCTCTCCCCCACCTTCATCTCGCGTCAGGGGATACTCTCCCTTATGCTCAGACATTGGGGGGTTACTCTAATCCATGCTCTCACATCAGAAGGTATTTGCTCTCACGTTGTAGAGCAACGTGAGTAGAGCAACGTGAGTACTCCCAATGCTCTCACTTTGGGAGTACTCTCTCTTATGCTCTGTTACTCTTATCCATGCTCTGACTTGGGGGAGCTCTTCTTCCCCCATGTTCTCACACCGAGGGGTTTTTACACCCCCCCCCCCCCCCCCCCCGCCCCATGCTGTCACATTGGGAGCAGGTCTCCCCCATGCCAGGATGAGTATTGTCGCCTACATCGCCAGTGCTGAAATCTGCCCATATGGGTCCTCTCCCAGTTTGGTACAATCCTAACAGAATTTTGTACCCTTGGCTACTGCGCCCATACACAATACTTCCTGGGGGCCTCTGTACCCCATGTCAGGGCGAGTGGGAGTTACTACTAATAATTTTGGGGAAAAATTGTTTCTATTTAAAATAATTGCATGGTGGAATTTGAAGCAGCTACCACCCTGATGTCGGCTTTTATTTTGGAGTTACAGGTTGCTATGATTTCTATTTCATGGAGTGATGACCATCATAGCAGCCATATTGCTTCTCACCCAATGTTCCCTGGCACCATACACCTCACAAACAGCTGAATGGGAAATACAACTATGGAAAATGGTCATCAAAAAGATAAAACATGTCGATTGACGTTCATTATAAAACAGTCAGCTAGAGAGAGAATGATATAGCGCACACCTAGGCAGTGGTGGATCTCAGATCATGCTGTGCAGTAGAGCCTGGGCGCGGGGGCTGCCGGGAGTTGTAGTTCGCACTGCGCACAGGGCGGCGCTTGCGTCATTCTGCCGGCGGGTGGAGCTGCTGAGCTGCGGAGACCCGGAAATAGAGGAGAGGAAGGAAACCGGGCGAGAAGGAACCGGCAGCGATCGGAGCGGTCCTGGGAGTCCACAAGGTACGAGACATGTATATTACTGATAGATACATCACCAGGACAGCTGTCACCTCCGGGATGTAGGGAGGACTCTGACTTCACCTTCCCTTATAACCCCTGAATGGAGGATCCCCATCACCTCCCACCCTCTGACACCCCATCACCTCCCACCCTCTGACACCCCATCACATCTTACACCCCCGCTGCAGGGGACCACCTCCACTACCTGCCACCTACTAGACTGTCAGACCCCCCACCACCTGCCACCCCCTGACTGCAGGACCCCCCATCCACCGGCCACCCCCTGACTGCAGGACCCCCCCAACCTCCACCCTGCACCCCCTGACTGCAGAGACCCCACCGATCCGACCTGCCACCCCCCTGATATGCAGGACCCACCACCAACCGCACCAACCCCTGATGACTGCAGGACCGCACCCCCGTCTCACCAATCCCTGACTGCCATGACCCCCCCCCATGCCACCTTCCCCAAAACAGTGCTGCATCTGTCTGTACGCCCCCGTTACGGCATAGGAAGAGCCGAAAATGACTTGTGGAGCCGCTGGGGCTTATTCTCACCTTTCCTCTCTTTTTATTAGATGCAACAAATACACATTTTTAGACACTTTAATGAAGAAAGTTTCTATATGTGTTGTTAGTCACTAAGTTAGATAAAGAAAGACAAATTCTATCAAATATATGATATATTATATATTGAGTGCTTAAATATACAGGTATACTATGACGAGATCCCTCCGGATGACGGCATTTCTTGTCGAAGTCACTGGATGTTGATCCACTCATGGCCGAGGGTTTTTATAGCAATACCATCCCCCCACCCCCATGGCAGATATGTTTGCAGTGCACTGAGGCGAGACGTGTTAAAAACTGGCGGGTGAAAGGGGGATAATCACTAAAACGCTGCGGCGGCTTGTTGTAGACAATGGACATTTGCTTGAAAAGAGGAAGGGGACAACCTGGGATACAAACCTTTCTGAATTGGAGCGTTGGGGGGCAGAACGGTGTTTGGTAATAGTTGGAGCTCCTCCTCGGTTCCCTTTTTAGTCACTTTTTTTTTCCCTTATGTACCAATGTTGGGATGTTGTGTGCTGTCCACTGAAATTTGCCACACGCTTCCCACAAGGAATTGAGGGGTGCCGTTGCCGCTTACAGTCTAGAGGGGCTCTCGTCCTGGTGCTAGTTCAGACCACATACACACATTACGTCACACTTGGGGGCGCTATATATTATGTTTGTTCATTAAACCTTTCCCCAGGTTGAAAGCCCTAACCCACACTCCCCACCATTGCTGTTGTCTATTGAACGGAGGCGCCTCTATGTATCGTCTCCCCTCCTCCCTGGGCACACACCGCATTGATTCGATCACTATTACCCATAAAATTTACCCCGGGTGAGTGTTGTAGTTACCCCATAACACAGAGGAAATCACACTTTTTAATCTAGAATTTCCTTGACCTGTCCCTCTACGGCTGTCATAGAGAAGGGTGATGGACAGCGTGGGCTGCGTTACGTAGCCGATCAGGACAGAGGGCGCTATGGAGCATGAGAGAAAGCGAATGTTAAAAAAACGAAGCGATTTATGTCTTAATTTAATTCTGGAGATCATTTGCTTTATCTTTGTGTAGTAATTTTCTGAAATTCTGGTGAGGAATAAAAACTCAGTTTGATTTCAGTAGTAACTTCGGGGAGTGTGTAGATTTGTGATTGTTTCTTGCCATCAGCTCACAGCCAGATATGATAGCAGTGAGAAGTAGCAGCCAGGATACGCACGTACGCTGCGGCCACTTTTTTCACTGGAATCTCTTTCCGTCTGCATAGAATAAATATGAGGGAGCGTCGAGCGTCAGAAGCCGCAGACAGGTACATACAAGGTATGTTGTCAGAACCTGCTGATCTGGGTTGGACCGCCTGTCCATATAATGTATGTCTAGTCCTCCATATCCAGCAGATGTCCAGATTTTGGATTTTTGATGCCTGATTTTGGTCTTGCTAGGGGATAACTCTTTCTACAACATTGCAAAAACATGCATGTCTGCTAGGGTGCACGCGTTGTATAAGGGTCAGCAGATGAATGATGAAAATTTGATCTCGATCTGACAATACATATGGCAGGTGTAACTTCCAAAGAGGTTCTGCAGCAGCTCGCAGGTTCAAAGAAGACATTATTGTCGGACACTTTAGCACCTGACATATTCATATGACTTTGTAGGATCTTATATTGACAGATTATGAAATTTCGGCTGATAGTACCCTTTGACCCGACATGAGATCAGAACCTTTATGCTTCCAGGAATCCTCGGAAACTTCTTTCTTTACACTGAATGGGGCCTTGAGGGGTGAGACATGGGGGATACGTGTTCAGGTCGGCCCACTCAGTTCATGTTACAAACAGAATGGCAAAAAAAATTCCCCAAAAAAACTGTCACCTGTGAGAAGACTGAACTTGTCTGCCCCCCAGCCTGAGGCCTGTCCCCCCCACGTACAGATATTTATACACACGATGACGTCTATGGAAGAAGAATATCCGGAACGATGGGTAAGTGCAATAATGATCATGGAACTGATAGCCGCGTCCTGACACAAAGCTTACGATCTCAGTCTGAGCTAATACATGTGGAAAGTGAGGATTAGATTAGTTTTATCAATATATCCTATAGAATCTAGACAAACCCATATGTCGAATAGGAAAAGCCAACACTCATGCTGCTGGAAAATTCGGATTTCCAAATCGGTGGTATTTGAAGGGTCCCCCCACCTGCATGCTCTCACATGGTGGATACTCTGCCAATAGGGGGGGGTATATCCCCCCCCCATGCGAAAGGGGGGGACAAGATGAGAAGGCATAGTCCATCTGTCATCGCGACCTTTAACAAACATGAAAGTGTGACAACGTCACATTTGAGGTCCCTGGTACACACCAACCCCAGACCTGCTATCAGGTTTGGGAGTGCGGTGTTGTGTGTATCATCCCTCCCCCATGCTGGGACCCCCAGTCCCCCCAGTCAGAGACCCTCGCACCATCCCATCCCCAGGGCAAGTGTGCACAACTGCAAACGCGAAGTGAATGAAGTGATGATGAATCCGAGCAATGTGGAAGATAAACTCATTGGGGTATAGTGTAGTTTACTTCAAAATAGGAGGTATTAGACCCCAACATACATCAGAACCTGGAGAATTGATTCCACATCTCACTCGTTGACTATGTCAGGGACTTGTCCACCAGCATGCTCTCCACATCGGTGGATCTTTCCCTATGCTGAACAATGGGGGGTCTACCTCTAATCCATGATCATGGTATATTGGGGCGTACTCATCCCCACATGCTCTCACATCAGAGGGTATTTACTCTTGCCCCCGTGCCATGCTCCCTCTTTGGGAGTAGTCTTCCACACCTCTATGCTCTAATCGGGGTGGTCCCTACTACCCCCACCCCTCCTACTGTTGGAGGGGATCTCCCCAAGCTCTTCACATAGGGGAGTCATCTCTCCCCCAAAGTCTCACATAGAGGAAGGACTAGTCCTCCCAACCACTCATCTACGTCAGGGGATTTTATCTCCCTTATAGCATTGAGGGCGGCTAGGACATTGGGGGGGTGGGGGTACTCTAATCCCATGCTCTCCAATCAGAACTCGGATTGCTTCACGTTGGGGGTAGGTTCCCCCCCCCCCCCCAGTTACTCAAGTCCGGGGTACTCTCCCCCACCCCCCGTGCTCTCACTTTGGGAGTACTCTCTCTTAGCTCTGTTACTCGATCCATGCTCTCGACTTGGGGAGCTTCTTCCCCATGTTCTCACATCAGAGGGTATATATCCCCCCAACCCCCACCCCCCACCCACCTATGTGTCACATATTGGGAGCAGGTCTCCCCCATGCCAGGATGGGATTGCGCCTACATCTCCAGTGCTGAATAATGCAATTTTGGTACAATCCAACAGAATTTGTACTTCTGAGCAAGTGCGCCCACATAATACTTCCTGGGGGCCTCGGTACCCTGTAGCGGAGTGGGAGGGTTACTTACTAATATTTGCGGAAAAATTGTTCTATTAAAAATAATTGCATGATTGGTGATTTGAAGAGCTACCACCATGATGCGGCTGTATTTTGGGAGTTACAGGTGCTATTGATTCGATTTCATGGAGTGATGACCCTCATCGCAGCCATATTGCTTCTCACCCAATGCCCGGGCACCATACACCTCACAAAACAGCTGAATGGGATAAAACAACTATGGAAAATGGTCACTCAAAAATACAAACATGTCTGATATGACGTTCATATAAAAACAGTCACGAGACTAAGGAGAATGCCGAGAATGATTATAGCGCCACCTAGGAGTGGGGGATCTCAGATCATGCTGTGCAGTAGAGCCTGGGCGCGGGGGCTGCCGGAGTTGTAGTTCGCACTGCGCACAGGGCGGCGCTGCGCTTATGCCGGCGGGTGGAGCTGCTGCGCTGCGGAGACCGGAAATAGAGGAGAGGAAGGAAACCGGGGCGAGAAGGAAACGCAGCAGCGATCGGAAGCGGTCCTGGGAGTCCACAAGGTACGAGACATGTACATTTACGGATGATACATAACAGAGACAACTGTCACATCCCCGGGAGGATTGTAGGGAGGACTCTGACTTTCACCTCCCTTATAACCCCGAATGGAGATCCCCATCACCTCCACCCACCCTCTGACACCCACACTACCCCCCTCTGACACCCCATCACATCTTACAACCCGACTGCAGGACCCTCCATCACCTGCACCCCTGACTGCGGACCCCCCACACCTCCACCCCCTGACTGCAGGGACCCCCCATCACCTGACCACCCCCTGATTGCAGGACCCCCCACACCCACTGACCACCCCTGACTGCGGACCCACCCCACAGCTGCCACACCCTCCTGATGCAGGACCCCACACCACCTGCCACCCCTGGACTGCAGGACCCCGCCACCCCTGGACGCAGGACCCCCCCCAACAACCACTGCCACACCCTACCTGCAGGGGACCCCCCCCACAACTGCCCCCGACTGCAGGGACCCCCCCCCACCACCCTGCCAAACCCCGACATGCAGGGACCCCACCTCCACGCTGCCAACCCCTGACTTGCAGGACCCCCCCACCACCTGCACCCCCTGACTGCAGGACCCCACCTCACACCGCAACCCCTGATGAAGGACCCCCACCCTCACCCCCCCCTGCACCACCCTGACTTAGGCGACCCCTCCACCTGCCAGCCCCCTGGAGCTGCAGGACCCCGCCCCCCCACACTGACACCCCCTGACTGAGACGCACCATCCATCCCGTGTACGCCCCCCCCCCCGAGACTGCAGGACGACCATTCCCATCCCGGTTTGTCCCCGCCCCCCCACGACTGCAGAAGCCACATCCCCAGTCCGTGTCACCACCCCACGCAGGGACGCCCCCCCATCCGTGCCACCCTTGACTGTAGGACCCCCCACCTGCACACCCCCTCGACTGCCAGAACGCACCATCCCATCCCGTGCACACCCCCCCGACCTGCAGGACGCACACCCCCAGCCCGTGTCACCCCCCTGACTGATGACACCCCATCCCACAACCCGTGCCTTGCCCCCAATCCCACCACCACCTGACTGCAGGACGCCCCTCCCCTGTCTCCCCCCCCCCCCCCGAGGATGCAGGACGCCACATCCCCTGCTTCCCCCCTCCCCCCCTGACTGCAGGACGCCCCATCCCCTGCTCCCCCCCCCCCCTGACTGCAGGACGCCCCATCCCGCAGCCTCCCCCCCTGAGAAGCTGCAACGGCCCCATCCCCTGCTTGCCGCCCCCCCCCTGACATGCGAGAAAAGGGGAAAAACAGAAAAAAAAAACAAAAGAAAAAAACAAACAAAAAGAAACAAAAACAAACAAAAAAAAACAAATGAAACCCCAACTGACTGCAGAAGACGCCCCATCACATCCCTTGCTTTCCCACCCCCCCCCAATCCCCCCCCCCCCTACTAGGCGCCCATCCCCCCCCCCCCCCCCCCCTGACTGCAGACGCCCCATCCCTGGCTTCCTCCCCACCCCCCCACCCTGACTGCAGGACGGCCCACCAGCCCCCCCCTCCCTTTGTGTGACTAGGCGACTCGCCCTCTCCCCACCCCCACAAACCCACCGGCAGAGCACCAGTCACACGCCTCCACCAAAAACGACAGAGCCTCCTGACTGCAGACGCCCATCCTGCCGCCCCCCCCCCCCCCTGACTGCAGGACGCCCCATCCCCATCCCGTGCCAAGCTCCTTGTGAGAAGCTCCTTGATGTTTTATGGACTTTGTAAAAGCTACTGAACTTTGCCCACACAGTCTTTGCTGAAACTGGGATTGACTCCAAAAGGAAGGCGACTTAAATAAGGAAGTCAGATGTATACCGCCCAAAATACATAAAGTATTGGAGTCTAGGGTCAGGGGCATACAACCCTCTAGGCTCAGGTCACATCTCTGTTAGGTCTAAGAACAGATGCAGAACTTTCCATAAGACCTCGCCTATCTGTTTTGTCTCCCCTGGTTTTGGCTCACAATAACTGATGCAAATAATTACTGACCTGAATGGCGCCACCCTTGTTCACTGGCTATACCTGGTATTGCAGCTTCGACATATTCTGGTGAATACTACAATATCAGAAACAGCCACAGATGGCACTGTTATAATTTTTATTATTATATTGTCCCAAAATTTCACGTTTCTGGAGTCTTTGGTCCAACTTGACCCCCATCTTCCAGACGTCATATTAGTGTCTGTTGCTGTGCCGATCCTCTGTTATCTGTGGGTGTCAGTGGGCGTTCTGTCATGTCAGACTTTATCTTCCCTCACACTTACCGTTTTGCTTCTCTGTTTTTGGACACAACCGTCGGCCTAACAGCCCTTCCCTAGACAAGGTATGTTTATCCTTTATATGAGCCCCCACAGCCCTTCCCTAGACAAGGTATGTTTATCCTTTATATGAGCCCCCTCTGTCAGACACATAGAGGGTCCACAGGAGCGTTGCTTCACAAGGTCTCAAAAGGTTGATAAGGTTTCTGGGGTCTCCTTATAATAATAATTCCTTTAGTTATATAGCCACACAGATTACGCAGCGCTGCACAGAGCTTGACAGATCAGTCCCTGTCCCCATGGGGCTCACAATCTAATCAACCTACCAGTATGTTTTGGAGTGTGGGAGGAAACTGGAGGACCCGGAGGAATCCCTTGTATACCCCTTATATGAGTATATTTCTGCTCATTGGCCCACTATGAGGTTGTGATAGAGAGGTATAGTATATGGTGAGGGTGTAGTGTCAGGATTTACCATGGACAGCTCTACTACATGTGGCCTCCTGTTCATGTTTTCTGTTTTATATAAAATACTGAGTCACTCCCTGAGTCGGCTGACACATGATCTCTTATTCCTCAGGTCATATCTGGAGATCTACGTAAGGAGAGAGTCATATGAGACGAGACTATGATCACTTCCTGGGTAGATGACAAAACACTTCTATATATTGTACGGTAGACAATATCCCTTTAAGATATACTTAAAGGGATATTCCCATCTGGGCATTCACATTAATTAAATTCATTTGCCATATGTAAATATTTCTTCAATTGGATGTTATTGAAAAAAATGTTCCTGTGTGAAGATAATTTCTCATAAACATAGCGATGTTGTCCATTAGAAATGAGATTCCTCGGATACGACCACCTCACATTTTGGCAGCAGTGGCCAGACATGCGCTATTGAGCTCTGCCTGACCTCCTGGATTCAGCGATCATTACCACAGAACGTCTGTAGTATATGCAGTAACTCCCGGACATTTCATATACAAAAACTTTTTGTTTCTTTGTGCAATCCCTCCAGCAGAGGTGGTCGTATCCAAGGACACAGTCTTGTTTCTAAGGGACCATATGACTACATTTATGAGACATTTGTTTTAATAACATCTAATTGAAGAAATGTTTATATATGGCAGATTAATGAAACTGAATGTGAATGTCCAGGCTAGAATACCCCTTTAAGGGGTTAAAAATGCCAAGGGACACCAGTGTATATATAATACAGCTATAATACTATATAATACAGCTATAATACTACCTGAGACTGACTAGATATGAAGTCTATCTTCACTAATATACTGTATGAGCAATTGTAATGACAGGCCTAGGAGCTGAGGCTGCACTTTTGAGAGGTCCTGCTGACTATGTGATTTCTGTCAGGACAGCTACTCCGTCCAACTTCCCCAATACACCTGCATTCTCACAGTTTGGGTGTCCATGTTGGCCGAAACTTAATACATGTTCGATTTGCCATTCCTGGTTGAAAATGGCAGGTTTTGGTCGACATAAGTATGGCAGCCCATGGTCTCCATGACAACACTTTACCTGACAGGCTTTGGGCCTGTAACTTCATTCACCCATATCTCTGCTTAGAGGGGCCATATTGAAATACGGGTTTTATATTTTTACTGTATATTAAAGGACCTAGAAGTCCCTTAAATTGGAGTCTGTGACGTTAAACCCCAAACTTGGGGAGTGGAAGTTTTCCTGGGGTTGAAGGTCCCATAGAAGTGAATGGAGTACAGGCAGTCCCCGGGTTACGTACAAGATAGTGTCCATAGGTTTGTTCTTATGTTGAATTTGTATGTAAGTCGAAAATGTATACTTTATAATTGAAGCTCCAGACAAAAAAATTTTTTTGCCTCAGTTTCAATGGAGTTTCAATATTTTTGGCTGTAATTAGACCAAGGATCATCAATAACACTTCATTACAGACACCTTCCAGCTGATCATTGCAGTTTGGGACTACAATAAAGCATCCAGAGAGCTTCACCAGAGGTCACAGTGGGAAGAGGGGTCTGTCTTTAAGTAGGGGTCGTCTTTAAGTCGGGTGTCCTTAAGTAGGGGACTGCCTGTATAGGTCATGTATCAGCAGCTGGCCAGTATTTTTAAGGGGGACTTCAGAGGACTTTTGAGTCACCCTTTTCCTCAGGTCTTCATTATCTTATGGCTGGGGATGAGTATCTTTGTGATACACTGTGTGGCCGACATTATAAAAACTATATCACCAATGTTGTGCCTTCAGTCAACGATTCAGTTTAGGACCTTTGTTGGTCCTATGTCTTAAGAGAGATCTCAGATTCTCCAGCAAATTCTATATGGGGTATACATAGGTTAGTATTCTATGCCTTGTGACAAGTCTACAGTGAAGTTATTTGATGGCTGCAGTGACGGGAATCTCCTGCGGCGGCCATTAACCGGAGAGAAGTATAAAGCTCGTAATAACAAAGTGACAAGTCCTTGGTGCTTTATGTTCAGGAAGAAAAGGTATGAGATCTAAGCGGCGGTATGGGGGAAGAATGCGATGACAAGTCACATTATACGTCGCGTGTGAATAGACTCTGGAGGAGGCTTTGACCTCCCCATGTATGGCGGCCGTCTCCAGTTATGTGGGGGATGGAGCAAGTGATTGATAAAGGCTACCTGTCATCTTCTCTGAGCATTGTTTGTGGGAATAACACTTAAAGGGATCATTCGTGGGTTAAAAAAATGACTACAAATGCCCTAAATGCTGTAAAATAAGACTAAAAAGCAAAACTTGTCTCGTCTTTCCCCTAGCAATCAAGTGATAAAGCTCTGACAGTCTCCCTATACATTACTGGCTATATGGTGACATGATGGGTTAGGGATAGGGAAGATCATATTATTAAAGGGGTCTAATGGGATAAGGGAACCTTTTAGAATAGGGAATCGGTTCAATCTTATATTATTGGCTTATCCTACAGACCCCATCAAACCCCTTTAACTGAGGAAATGTTTGGGATTTGTTTAGGAGCCATAGTATGTCTTTCCTTTGTTACAATGTCCTGGCCTTCAGCGCTTCCCCCCGCTATAAATTGAGGTAGTAAATTATGATGACACAAGCTAAAAAAGGAAAAAAAATAAAATAAAAGCCCAAACAGGAAGAAATCGGGAGCGGGAAGCAGGTGGCAGGAAGCGCACGGAGGAAGAGATGAGAGATTTATGAGGTGTAGGACCCCCCCCCCCCCCCGGGTTTTTGGATGTGTTCTCGGTCTGATGTCTAGAGGCAAATCTTGAAGACTTGGAAGTTGCACCTAAGGATCTGCCCAAGGAAGTAGTCATAGTCTTGACTTCTAATCTCCAATTTTAGTCCACAATCCCTTGGATCCCCTGGTAGGGGTAAAACGTGGTCTTATCACGCCATAGGAACGATGGCGGCAGCAGGAGGTGAGTGTGTTGCTCTTGTTGGATGCAGTGACCTGTATCAGGCTTCAGCAGCACAGAGTATTTCAGGAGAAGAAAGTGACTTGTCTGGAGTTATATTAGTCCAGGACTAGTTTCTGTCTTACAAATGCCATAATATGGAGAAAGTCTGTCTCGAGGGCTAAGTTATTTATGAGGTGACTTTGTCTGATCACTTTCGCTTCCTACAGTAAAACCGCTATTTCGAGGAGCAGACTCCCTCTAACGTCTTGGAGGCTATTTCCAGAGACCAGTTGCTGGTAACCATAGACTTGTAGGGTCACAGGGTGCGGCGGGCAGGGATTCCCTCATCGCGTTACAGTGAGAGCTCCTGTGAGGTAATCAGGGCATGCTGGGAGTTGTAGTCATTGTGAAGGAATCTGCATTATTTCTACCCAGTGTACATGGATATTTGGGTCAACCCCTTTAAGAGGGCTACCCGCCACCCATGTTGTTACCCAGCTTTCCTTCCAGCTGATTTATGTGTTATCCAGTTTTGCCTTAAAGATATTTATGGCAACAGAATGGGAAATCCGCGCTGCTACAAAGATCAGATTTCGCACATTTCACAGATTTTTAAAACTTCCTGAAACCTTTTTTTTTTTTTCTCTAATTTAATAACTCATCCACATCTTGACTGTTTCCAACTCTGCAGCCATTCCACATTACATTGTACCCAGATTATTAGACTTTCTCAACTACTGGATGTTGGGGGTAAAAGAATATTAATTAATAGTGTAATGGTATGTTATGTATCAGCAGGAGAGGTGTGTAAGAACTTTGGGTTTTGTTAGTAGCAGCAGGACTGTGAAATACGGATATATATTCCAGGATTGTACTTGGTGCCTGTCCTCACACTGCTGTGCTCTTTGCTCTCTGCTTTTAGCTGCTCCACATCCCCCTACGCTCAATTTTGAGTAAATACTGTAACGTGTATTTTTTGTAAATGCCGCATGTGAGGGTCTGTGGAATGGTTAATTACAGGGAGCTAAGAGCACAGCAGTGTTAGGATACACCTCACAACTATACTGTAGCCTTATACACTTCCTAGTTGTGGAGTTCCCCTTCATCCCGGGGCCAAACACCTCTGAGCCTCTTCCTTTTCTTTAAGCCAATGATGATCCTTTTCTATGTAGAATCACAACAATCACCAATGATCCTTATCTACTGTCACCTGGAAACCATCAACAAGCAGCCAAACTGCTCCCGAGGACAATCTATTTCATAACATCGTAGCTCATGTTTGTTTCCTGTTCACCTGTAGCGCCAACACATTCTGTAGCGCTCGTTCTGTATGGTGCCCATTGACTGCAGCGGGTGTTAAAGGGATTGTCCACTTTTTTAATGGTGATTTCTCATCAATATTGATCAGTAGTGGAACTGTGTAGTAATTTTGAAGTTACATTTTGTTATTCAAGCAACTTGAATGTGGCTAATCTTTGTCGGTGTCCCCTGCACCCCAATCCAGAAGTTGGGGGGGTGGGGTAATAGTCTCTGGGGCTCTGTATTGGCAGTATGATATCCCTTGGCTTGATATATGGATATTTCCCGCTGGAGGGAGCGCAGTACAGATGTGTCTGTAATCCTCATCTCCTGTGATACTGACTTTGGCAGAGAGCGGAGTCTGGCAGCTGCCATCTCTAGCCGGGGCCCCGCTTTCCGAGGCTCTTATAACTGCGGGAGACATCTGTGCCGGGTAATTGTAGGAAGTGCATTAAGGAGAAGACACAGAGTGCAGCGAGGGGTCAGCTCCGAGATAGATGACTTCTCCGGACCCTGCGGATAAACCAGTCCCGTCTCCTGGGGAGTGCGGATGTAACCCTCTCTACACATGGGTGCTACATTAAAGGGCATCAGGATGAAAGACTGTATGCAAATGAACCTGAGGGGCTCCAGGCTTTATCAACACTTATACAGACTGGAGCCCCTGAGGCTCATTTGCATACAGTCCTTCATCCGGGTGGTAGGTGCCCTTTAACAATCCATGAGAGGTCCTCCTCTGTCTGCGAGGCGAGAACAAGTATGACCGTAGCAATTACTTACCAGAGGGGTCAACAATAAGTCCTGGTCCACCTGGAGATGCACAGTGACGCCATTGCCTCTCAATGTGGAAGGAGGTTTAAATGGTTCTGTTTATCTCTGATAATGGATCTTAATGGCGCTGGTTTTGTTTTCTCCATTTCTTGTAGGAAAATGTTTCTCTTTTTATATATCGGAGCTCCAAACATAGAATAAAAATATAATATTCCAGCTGCCACCACTAGAGGGCGCTATGAAGTCTTTTGCATACTGTTTTATTTGTATTATATGATATTGGTGCCCTCTAGTGGTGACTACTTGAAATTTCTCTCTTAAATCTATAATTGACCCTCCAGATATCTCTCTATCAATAAATAAAAGGTACCTTTCATGCCCTTTAATTAAAGGCATCCAGACTGTAGGATTATCCTCAGCGTTCCGGCTTGTAGCGTACCATGTATATATCATCTGTATGTACAAGGTGCATCGGTTGCAGACCCAGAACTTGCAGCATCATTACCCAGAGAGCAGGGACGTCTCGGGCCATGCCAGCTCCTGTCACAGGGTAATGCCAAGCGCTCTATGCTTGGCCCGCTGCTGGTGCATGGCACTTGACATTATGGCGTGACACTGTTTCAGTTTTATGTCTGTATAATAAGTCAGCCGTGGGCATTGTCACAGCGGCGCCCACTCTGTAGGCGAGAGATTGGCACTTGTTTGCAGACCCGGTGCCAGCTGTTGTCTGTATATTGGGTAATACTTCCTGCAAATAGTTTGACTGCTGAAGTTTTAAAGTGACGCTGCCATCTGGATGGGGGTGTTGTATAGGGTCATCCGCGGGGCCCTCGGGTCTGTACTGCTAGTAGGTGAAGTCTATAATGTGAATTGTGCATATGGAATAATTAAAGCTGCAGTGTAAAGCATGGAGGAACGGAGAAGCCGCCCCTTTATTAGGCTGTATATGTATTTATAGTCACAGCTATGACCATAACTTAAAGGGAATGTATCTAAGGAGTGACCATACAAAGCTGCAGCCAGTGTTCGGTATTGTCCCTGGAGAGATGAGTAATCAGACCTTTTGTGTATGTTGTTAGTAGCAGCAGGACTGTGATATATGTATTTATATTCCAGGATTATATACTGGAGGAGTGTGCCATGTGCTCCCTGCAGCTGGTGTTAGGTGTTGTACTTGGAGAGATGTGTAATTAGACCTACCGTATGTATATGTTGTTAGTAGCAGCAGAACTGTGATATATGTATTTATATTCCAGGATTATGTACTGGAGGAGTGTGCTCTGTGCTCCATGCAGTCAGCATTAGGTGTTGTCCCTGGAAAGATGTGTAATCACACCTTTGTTTATGTTATTTGTAGCAGCAGAACTGTGAAAAAACTATGTATTGAGCCCTCTGCCCTCTGAGTAACTTCTGTAGTTTTCGCCCAGAAATCTGCCACCATTCTTACTCTGAGTAGAAGGGCTTTAAAGCGGCACAGAGCACAGAACAGAGCAGTGTGAGGACATGGCCCCCGTAGCAACACACAAAGTTATGGTTACACATCTCTCCAGGGACAATACCTAACACTGGGTGCAGAAAGCCCAAAGCACAGCAGTGTGAGGGTATGCAACGATCCTGTATTATAAATCCATATTTCATAGTCCTGCTTCTACTAACAACGTACACATGATTACACATCCCTCCAGGGACAAGACCTAACATTGGCTGTAGTCTATATGGTCACATCTGTTAACACATTCCCTTTAAGACCACAATGGTTAATCTGTGTTAACCCCTTGTGGTGGCAGTGTAGATCCCGCTCATGACAGGTGCACTTGTATAGCAGATGATTCATGGGTGATATAACTGCAGACTGTTCCCTCCCTGTCACATCCCAGAGGAATGACATTTATGAAGGGGAACCCATGGGATGTGTTACTTACTGCTAAAGCTTTCTCCAGGGAAAGTGCACAACCTAAAACCAGCCCAGGACTCCCTGGTGCCACTGCAAAGTGTCCAGAGGGCGGGGCTATAGCTCTCTGCAATTTATAACATTCAGAATTACAACACTAGGGGGAGCACAGGAGCTCGACGCAGACTTTATTAATGAGTTAGTAGTCTGAGACACGCCCACTGCCTGCAGCTGCAACCAATGATTAGACGGTAGGCGTGTCCTGTACCTGTGTAGTCACCGACTTAAAGGGTTTTCTGGACTATATATCTTGATTCCCTGTCCTAAGGATAGGCCCTTAATGTAGGGATCGGAGAACCAGCACCCCCACAGATCCACCACTCGATAATAGAGAATGAAACTGGAATCGGACAGCGCCGTAATCTATGTAGTGGCTGCACTAAGTCACTGCAGCTTGGCCTCCATTGAAACAAATGGGAGGTGATCTGCTGTAACTTCGTCTTGCCACTACACAGAGAACGGCGCTGCCTGCTTGTTATGTTCTCTGTTATTAGTTACTGATCTTTGGGGGGCGCTGGTTGTCAGACTCATCCCCCCCCCCCCCCCACCCCCACCCCCCAATTTGATCTTGGGGGAACTAAACTATGGATCTGTTGGCAATCAATTTAGCCCAGAAAACCCCATTAACACTATATACACTACATATTGCACCTATTCACACCTGTACCTCCGCTCCTGGTTCCCACTTTACTGCACACCCACCACTAGGGGGAGCCGCTCAGCCAATCCCTGCACTGCTGTGATGTTTCTTATATTGGGGTCCCGTAGCAGCAGCTCTGGAATGGAGGGGGAGCAATAAGTAATATTTCATTATATCACTGTCCCCTGGCTGAATCCTGTAACTATTGCTTTCATTGCCGGAAAGAAACTCCCTTTTAAGAAACAACAGGCTTAACGTTCGGTCAATGTAACTGCTCAGCCTGAGCTCCCTGGTGACTATATAGTTTGAAGTGTCAATAAAGGAGAATTGCAACAATGTATCTTTACATAGACATAAAGTGCAGTTAATACAAATGCTCATCCTGGACCTCCTGGTTCATGAACAAATTGTTAGAACTGTACGGGGGTTTGTAAAGGAGAATAGCAACAACGTATCTTTATTTGCCAGTCATGTTGGCATCATGTGCATGCACCGTCATGATGACCACGAGTGATGTCACCGGTATCGGCGACGTAGGATATTACTAGATATTAAAATGATTTGCCAGTAAGTGGGAGGGGGTAACTTATAGGTAAGTGTTTCCGGAAGCGGCACGCGTCGCTGGCATGTGTGGACGCATTTTATTGTAGCATAATGCTGTTTTTTATAGCCGCCACCTCGGCCAATCACGTTGCACGTTTGTAGGTGTTTTATTTGATGACGCGGGTGTCGTTACAGTGTATCAGCTCCAGTAATTACATGTGAATGCTGAAAGACAAGTTCAGAGGGTTTGCCCTCCCGTCACCCTGTCATGCCTGGGGTCAGGCTGTCACCTGGCAGCGCCAGCAGCGTCCTCCTCCTCAGCGCCAGCGATGTGTCTTTTTACTTCTCTCTCTTCTCCTTCCTTCCCTCCCTCCTTCCCTAAAGGTGATTCCCTCAGCCTGGCGCCCTCCCTTCTGTCCCTCCCTCGCTCCCTGACAGCTGTGCCCTCCCTGTGTTCGCTCTCTTCTCTGTCTCTTTCTGATGCCCTCTACCACCCCCTGGCACACTGCGCCGGACTCTCTGGGATCTAGCCCCGGATAAGTTGTATCTCACGTCAGATGGGGAGTTCGGCATCTTCCCTGGCAGCAGAGGGCAAGTCACACCATGGCTCCATGGGCACTGCATACCCTGGATTCGGCTTGCTGGGCTGGCATAGAAGCGGGCTCCCGGGGTCTATGTGGCAGGGCACAGTCCTCCCCATGTACAGGACGCACAGGTAAGAGGCTGGGGGCATGCAGCGATGTATACTGGCATTACCCGGGCACACTTCACAGCGTGTCTAGCTTATTATTAACATGTACTAATTGTGGGTTGTATGTGCGGCGGGTGCTTGGCACGGGTGGCGGGGGGTAATGAGGGATCATTATGCTTACAGTGCCCTGGCACATCTGCCCGCCCGTGGGCACAGCCTCATTATTACATATCAGCCTCAGTAATTCATTAGGTGCCAACCTATTCCATAGTGAACGTTCTCTCTAGGGGAGAAGCTCATAATTACCCGTATTGGGGGCATTAGGATAAAGAGGATTAAGTTGCCCACCCCTTTTAGGCGAGGGGTCCGGCCTTGTCTGTGGGTTTTCGGGCTGTTGGCAATGTCTATGTGAAAGTGGGCAGATTTTTGTTTTAAAGGGATGCCCTGATCTTATTCAGTTCTGGTTTATCACTGTACGTCTGATGGGACCCCAATGATCCCCTGTAATCTGGGCATAAGACATGAGATGATATCCAGGGATAATCCAGTTAGTATGAGGGGTCTCCAGACTCTACACTTTTGGCGTTAAATTTTACCGCACCCGATTTGTTTTTTGATGCAAGTGATTCCCTTCTATTTATTGAATTGACTACAAATCTCAGCCGAGCCCAGTGTGCATGTCTGTGTGTGTGTGCCAGTCCCTCTACTCTCCCTAGAAGCGCCTCATTCCCTTCTCTCTATGGAATGCACATGCACACTTAGCCAAGCCAAGTGTGCACGTGCCCAAGAGGATTGAAAGGAATATAGGAAGATATGTGAAGTGTGAATATCAACATAGTGTTAAACTGCCTGTGTGTGGGGGTGGGCACGGCTATAGCGGGTATATACACCCGCTCTACATGGCAGGAACAATGGGTCTTGTGAATTCTCCTCCGCGCCACTAATCAGTGCGACCGACAACTGCGGCTACAGATGCCACGTGTGTCACGTGTCTATAGGGGCATCGGCTACACCACCCTAGTTCTGTCTTATAGCCCTAGCCTAGGACAGCGATTGACTACTTGACCAGGCACGCTGGGAGTTGTAGTTTTGCACCATATTAACCCTTTGCGCTTCCAGCCACCATATAATCGGATTATTCTGAGCCGTACAATCGCTTACGTTAGGAGAAAGCTACACTAAGCCGTGACACCCAGGATAAGCAGGTGCCGACATAGCGGTGACTTCATGGCACTTGTGCTTAGGGTGAGACGGGTGTCTCCCCGCAGTCCTATTAAAGTGAATATGGCTGGGCTGCAATACCCGGCACAGCCACTATAGGTTGTACGGCGCTATTCTTGGTGGGACGTACCAAAACCTCAAACCAAAACGCGTCTCTATCCTGGACAATCCCTTTTATTTTTGGCTCCCTCCTGCTATAAGGATGCGTTGCCGTTCACCTGAAAAAGTGCTGACTCGCCCCGTTCTCGCTCGGGCCGCGGTGACCCCTCGATGATATCACGATCCGCTCTCCCTGCACTGATACACGCGTCTTGTGGGTGTAAAAAGACACCGCTGGTTCAGGTCTGACCTTTCCACTTCCCCATTTCTGTTGATTCCTATGAAATCACTAAATCCCACTGATGCTATTTTAGGTTTTTGCCTAAGGAAGGAAAATGCGTTCCCCTTCTATCAGGGGTTATGTGCCTTTAAATTAACCCTGAGGACTCACAGCTGTCGTGGCGGAGAGGTGCACGTGGTGAGCGCACAGATCGAATTATAAGTCTCCTCTCACATTTATTATATGGAGACTCCCAAAAGATGCCCAACGTAGACTTCTCCAGGACGGAGTCAATACGGAGTCCAGGATCGAGGAACATGTCTACCAACAAATCCAATAACACTGATAAATAATACCGCCACATCGTGACCTCTAATAAAACTAAAGCACTGTACAGAGGGCAGTGTTACCGCCATATAATGCTCGAATAAATGCGCCATACAGTTATCAATTATAACACACTGTGACTATTTGCACTATACAAAGCCCCCATAATACCGCCATACCATGACCGTTACCACCATATATACCGATAGCTACTCAATAATACCAGTAATATCACCATATAGGTACTCAATATTACTATTCTACAACATCAAAATACCGTAATACTGCCTTGCTATGACCACCGCTAATATCCCCAAATAGTGTGAGTAATACTACCCTACTAATCCCAGCTAATACTGCTAATAGTACTAATATTACTTCTATATAGTTACTGACTAATACCACTGTACAAAGCCCAATACTCTCTCTTCATGACCATGACCATATGTTAATGCTTGCGTTAATGTATGTGTTAACATTGTGTTAACCCAATGTTAACATATGCGTTAACGGTTGCGTAATAATCCTATAATCCCATCAGTACCTTTTATTGCAAAATGGAGGTTTAACCTCTGCGTCATGGCAACCTGGACCTTTAATTGATCCTAAATTTTTCTTTTACCCATAAGACACTGCGGTTGACATGTTCCCCTTTGCACAAAGGATCTATTTTCCCCGGGACCCCCCGCAGAAGTAGTAATTACCAGCGGTTACATAGCAGAATAATATCGCCGGCGCTCACTCGTAGGTTTCCATGATGTGTTCTGCCAGGAATAACAGGTCGGCATTCCTACAATCCGAAAAAACAATTCCGCCCAGGAATGACACTTCTGTATTGATAGAGTATCACCCGTGTTACACCCGCGCTCTGCGCTGAGATGATCTCTGGTAATGACTCTTAAAGGGCCGCTAAAACGAAAAGCTAGATCTGTAATCAATTACTTGATTGGTTCTTCCAAGTGGGTGGAGCTTAGACACCAAAATCTTCCGATCACATACTTTGGGACCAAAAATAATACAAAACACGCCCCCTTATATAAGCCCCGCCCCCCAGTAAGCTGTAATTCTGGGGTGACCCTATTATCACTCATACACAGGGGAGGTGTCTAATCACTGGGGTCCCCATTGATCACAACTTTGGTGTCACATTGTACATGGTTATATGTGTCCGTCCTGAACAGAATCTAATTCCAGTGATGGGACCCCCAGGCCTTTATGACTTATCCCATGGGAAGGTAATAAGTTGGGATTCTGGGACGACCTCTTTAAACTTTAGTTGAAAACTGTAACACCATACAGATTTACCCCCAAAAAACTGCTAAAAACAGAATATTATGACTCCACCAATTAAAGGGATCCCGTTTTAGAATGTCAACCCCCTTAAATATGAGCGCTGACAGTCTGGATAGTGAGAAAGGTGATGATTTTTCCCTGCAGCGGCCACTACAGGAGAGCTGTGGTATTACACTGAATGCCAATGAGGCTTTGGCCACCCGTTGCTCTATGATGTTCTGATGGGACCTATGGGAAAGGGCTCTTTAAATGTACACTGGATATCCTGCTTCATGGGAAAAATAAATTTCCTCGCTCTCTTGTGTGAAATCCTATTTGCTCAGTGAATGTTTGCAGAGTCATGCAGCGCCCGCACCCAGGTTTATCTTACAAGACGTGTGTTAACGCGGAGATTAGGAACAATTAGAGAGATTGGTCTCTGTAGACTTAGAGCATGTTCTGCATCAACTTGTGAGACCTGTGCGGCACCTGCTCCTGATTCCCTGCAGCGCCTCCACAGGGGATATAAAGCATTACACATCGGGAGCCACAATGAAGAAGCCTTGCCGTTACACAGTCACTATCCCCCGTTCATTCCTAGAATCAGTGGGGTCCTAGGTGTAAGAGGCCCACCAATTTATAAGATTATGGCCCCTATAATAAGACCCATCAGCCGAAACTGCTTACTGACTGTTTCTATGTAGTGTCATGTAATATAAGGTCCAGAATTTAACCATGTCTGTCTTCTCTTTTAGGCTTCCAGATCCCATGGCTGCCCCCTCGCCCTGTGGGGAGTGGTCATGCTGCCGCTGTACATTCCTAAATCCCCACGGGCAGCGACATTGCTCTATATGTGAAGCCCCTCGAAATCTCCCCGATCTGAACCAAATCCTACGACTGAGCTCCGCCGAGCAGCGCTGGTCCTGCAGCCGATGCACCTTCTCCAATCTGACTCCAACCAATCCCTCACCGCCCCCAACTGGGTGTCAGGTTTGTGGGTTCCTGCCACCTCCAGCCGTTCCAAATGGGATCCCCCGTGCACCGCACGAGGAGGTGAGATCCCCCGTCCAAGAGTCCGACCCAGAGGATATAACTAGTCCTGTTCTCCAGTCTGTGCTGAATTCCGGTTGGAGTTGTCCTCGTTGTACTCTACATAACACTCCGGTGTCCACCTCCTGCTCGGCTTGTGGTGGACCTCGAAAGCTGTCTTTACCTAAAATCCCACCGGAGGCATTGGTAGTCCCAGAAGTTCTCCCGCCCCCCGCTGCTTTTCAAGGCTCAGATGAACAAGCAACAGCTCCCCTCCGTGAGCCGGACTCCCCCAGACCTTTACCTGCGCTACCACTCTCACCGGGACCACACAATATTCCTGTACCAAGAAGCCGGAGAGAGGTGGCACCGGATAATCCACTCTCTCCTCCTCCTTCTGCTTCTAGTCGTCTTCCAAAACGTCTGAGCATCTTGGAAGAAGAGGTAACGGCAGCCGAAACTACTCCATCCTCTGCCGAGCCACAGACGCTGGACACCACCTGGTCTTGTGGAAAATGCACTTTACGTAATGTGGGTAGTGCCAGTAGGTGTTGTGTCTGTGGGGCAACACGGGCCAGCGATAGTGACAGTAATACAGCGGCAATGGAGGCCTTGCCATCCCCATCCAGCACAGTAGTCCTCCCCATGCCCGTTCCCCGGAGGACAGAGTGGGCCTGCCCGGCGTGTACCCTACTAAACGAGACTCGATGCACTCACTGCGTGGCATGTCACACCGCGCAGGGCTACGTGGCCCAGCACCGCAAAGTGGGGACGCGGATGTTACGTCGTCGGGAGAGCGTACGGGCCGAAACCAGAAGGCAGACGGATGAAGGCGAAGCCAAGGAGCTGTGGGAGAACATCGTCAAATTTTGTCGGGAGGTGAGTTTTATTATCTTCTACTATATGGGACAAATAATGTCAACTATAACTTGCTCTTGGTCTTCATAGAGTCTTCTCATTTATGACATGTCCGATGGTGACCCAAAACATTGCACAAGACCGCACACACTGGAGGGTTCTATGGACCAGATCCGGTTTGCTGGTCTGTTATAGTGACTACCTACCTTACAGCTCCTAGCAGGACCTACAGTATTAGACCTTAGGGAGCCTGAGTTCTTGTGGAATATTATAGAGGATGCCACATATATACTTTACATGGGGGCTCATCTGGCTGACTGGTTCCTGTGGACCAGAACCAGATACACATGCATGCTCGGATTGAACGTCTGTGATTGGGTTTCAAAAAGCATCCAGCTTGGCCAACACATAACATCTGCCATTGGGGAGGGTTGGGACACCCACCTACCTAACAAGGAGTGGGTTTGGACAATGGTCATAGGATGTGTAGGGCTACTATAAAGGGTCGGACATTGACTCCCAGCTGTAGGAAATCTCTTTTGTAAAAGCCTCCACACTTGCCGTATCTCGTCACTCACAGTAAGTAACGTCTTTGTGGGTCGCCCACATCTGTTCTCCCTGAATGAGCCCCTGTGCCTGTTCTGTGAGATCACCCGCTCGCCAGTCCCTGGCACGGTTCGCTCTTGTTCATTGTTGCGAGCAGCGATCCTGGTAACAATAGTGAATGTGGCCGCGTTCCAGCGACGCCTCATCACCTGCGCGGGGAGAAGGACTGTCAACAGGGAGATGCTCGACCACGAACTTGACACCAAAGGCGAACCTGACACTCGGGGTATTTTACCAGGCTGTACGGTACATGGCGGCAGCGCGCACACAGTAACACAATGGTTTCTATTTAAAGTGCACCTGCCGTGTGACAAGTGATGGAGGCGTAGGGGTTTAACCCTGCGAGCGCTAACACGGAAGCTTAGTCATAAGCGGAGAATAGCAACCTTCAGATTCCCTAGAAATCCTCCCCCCAATAAGACAGACGAGCCTTCCTTACTCTATCTGGGAGTGATTGCTCATGTCTGTCTATGAACGTCATACCGTACAATGTATATATAGTGTACAGGCAGATATATTCACATATTACAGGTCCTGATCTAAGGCCCTGTTCATACAGGTGTATAAAATACAGCACAGACTGAGCACCGGCCCGGGGGGGGGGCCTAGTCCTATATAATACGAGGGGTCCCCAGATCCCCCCCTGATTATCATTGTGTATGTGTATTCAGTTTTTTATCTACTGATACTGCAGGTATTACTCTGGATTCATGGGGAAAGGATGTGTAGCTTACATTTCCATATAATCCTTCTGTCTGTGTGGATCTTCAGGCTGTGTTCACACCGCACATTTACATTGTATTTACTATAGTGTGAACACTGCTTCTGGATGCTATGATCGTGCAATATTGCAGCAGGACTGTGAAAATATGGATTTAAGTTCCAGGATTGTAGCTTTACTGAATGCACTGGGGTTGGGTCCTCACACTGCTGTGCTCTGTGCTCTCTTTATTGAGCTCCAGTCCTGCCCCTCTACCTAATCGGCTGCTGGTGGACAATAACAAGGGTCACTTAGAGCACAGGAGCATGGAGAAGTTAAATGCAGAGGGATAAGAGCACAGCAGTGTGAGGACATGCCCCCAGTGCACTTAGTGAAGCTACAACCGAGGAATATAAATCCAAATATCACAGTCCTGCTGCTACTACCAACGCACACAAAGGTCTGATGCAGAGAGCACAGCAGTGTGAGGACATGCCCCCCTACAATCCTGGAATATAAATACATTTTTCTTGTTCAGAACAGTTTTTTTTATGTAGGTTTTGATACAAAAGTAAGAACAATGTTGAATATTAGTGGATCTCCCCTTGAAGTGAATATGGTTGCAGTTTCTGGCTCCTCCTCACCCTCCAGCTTTCCGTGTTGTTCTGTCTCCTTCCATGGGTCGCTGCGCACATGGACCCAGGTGCTCCTAACCCACGTTATCCTCCGTCCATTGCACGCAGCTGGATCTCCCTCTTCTCCTCCACTAATCGTCTCTCGTTCTCTCCTTCCTCTTCTCCTGACTGGTTACACTAATACCCTTCCTGATAGTTGTCCTCTTGGCTGTCCCCATCCCAGAACAAAGTGAATTTTGTGGATGACAGCTTTCCTCCTGGACCTCTTTCTGTGGGATTTCCGGAGTCAGATAGTGTACAGCAGAGGGTGAAGCAGTGGCTGCGACCGCAGGAGATCAACTGCAGCATCTTCAAGGACCGCGGAGTCAAGTGGTCTGTGTTTCGCACTCCAAGACCCTCCGACATACTGCAGGGGCTGCTGGGAAACTGCTGGTAAGTGCAGACATCATCATGGTGGCGTTTATGTTCCATCTTATAATCACTTTGTGATCAGATCCAACCGCTAGATAGGTGGAACAAGCTGTATAGGTAACCGCAGCACCCCTAGTGGTGGGAGGACCTGGTATGATAATCTGCCATGAAAATCCATCATGATAAACCAGGGACATTACTCATAGATCCAGGCACTGTGACTGTGGTATCTTCTTATATTTGTATCCAAGGCCTCCTTCCTTCTAAAATCAACTTTTAGAATTATGGGCTCCCGGAGGGGCGTTACCGGAGCCCCTCCATGCTCTAGCTTCACAGGCTGCTATACTGTGCAGGAGCATTTCCCCATCTCACTGTGTGACATTACATCAGGCAGAGAGTGGATGAAGTTCTGAGGGTGCAGGGAGGGGGGTGGACAGTGTAATATCCTGTGAAGTTATAGCATGGAGGGCCTCTGGTACAGTCCTCCTGACTTATGAGCATAATTTTAATTTGGTAAAGGTGATGTTAGAAGGAAGGAGGCCATGGATAACAAATATAAGAAGGTTACCACAGTCCCGGTGCCTGGATCTATGAGTAGATGCCCCTGGTTTATCATGATGGATTCTGATGGTAGATTTCCTTTAGAGGTGCTGGGCCTGAATGTAAAATCCTGACCTGGGGATAACATTCTGATCGCTGGGGGTGCAAACACTGGTAACGAGAATAGGGGTCCCGTTCCTGAATTTGATTGAGCTACAGGTGGATGTATTCAGCGCCTCTGCACCCCCTGCTCTATATTATGCCACTAGTAGATTAGTAAAATCTGCTTATTCTTGTAGGTTTCTCAGTGCGCTGGCAGTGTTGGCAGAAAGACCTGAACTGGTAGAAAAGGTGATGATCACAAGGACGATCTGCCCAGAAGGAGCTTATCAGGTGCGGCTATGCAAAGATGGCACCTGGAGCACAGTCCTGGTGGATGACATGCTGCCATGTGATGAAGCAGGGTACCTTCTCTTTTCTCAGGTGGGTGATCACCTCCCCCCTGCTGTACTGGGTATAGGGCGCCTGGTGATTTTATAATAGAGCAGTGTGTGAATTGTCTCCTATACAGGCCCAAAGGAAGCAGCTCTGGGTGGCTCTGATCGAAAAGGCTCTGGCAAAGCTGCACGGCTCCTACTTCGCCCTCCAGGCAGGTCGCGCTATTGAGGGTTTGGCCACCCTGACTGGAGCACCCTGTGAGAGCCTAATGCTACAAGTCAGCTCCACTAACCCCCGGGAGGAGACGGTGGACACGGATCTCATCTGGGCCAAAATGCTGAGCTCTAAGGAAGCCGGGTAAGAGCGGCCAGTCTGTAGCGGGATCGTGTGTTGGCGCATTCCCTAATGCAGATAGATTCACCTTGTCCCTGTACAAAACTACCCTTAATCTAGTCACCATGTAGTATTGGGGCCCCCTGGGTATCTGGGACTCATGGTGTCTCATGTTGCTGCAGGTTTCTAATGGGAGCGTCCTGTGGAGGTGGAAACATGAAGGTGGATGACGCAGCTTATGAAAGTGTCGGACTGAGGCCTCGCCATGCCTACTCCATACTGGACGTTCGGGATGTGCACACTCACCGGTAAGGAGGATTGACAGATCCACCCTTGGGTTTGGCTCATGTGTGCTTATAGGCTTAAGGACTGTGTAGTAGGAGACCTCTATATATCTGTGTTCTTAAAATCTTATCCTCGCCCTGCTTCTCTCTTGACAGCCTCCTCCGTCTCCGTAACCCTTGGGGTCGCTTCTCTTGGAATGGATGCTGGTCGGATGATTGGGTCTTATGGCCGGCTTCACTCAAACATGAACTGATGCCCCACGGTAGCAGCGAAGGCGTCTTCTGGATGGAGTACAATGATTTTATCCGGTACGTGACACATGACAATACATATTCGTACAGCTTTACGTTTCCAATATGATGGATGTTAGAGGGGTATTCCAGCATTATATGATCAGGATAGGTGATCGGCTGTGTGGATAGGTCTCAAGTCTCCAGTGAGATCAGCTCCAGATCAGGTCAGTGACGTCGTCTCCGTCCGTCCGGATCGCAGCTTAGTCCCATTCAAGTGAATGTGGCTGAGCTGCAATACCAGGCACAGCCACCATACAGTGTACAGAACTGTGCTTGGTAATGATCTGATTGGTTTGGTGCCAGGTGTCGCTCCCTGCAGATCTAACATCGATCACCTACCTTAAGGATAGGTGATCAATATAAAATCTTGCAATTCCCCCTTAAGTTCCAGCATGATGTTATTGTATTCCTTCTCAAAGTAATACTATGTAAATTATTGACTGAATCGAATCGAATTGCTTGAAGCCCGGGTGGTTTCTTCTCACTTTCTGCATAATGAGATGTGCTGAAATTTGCCTGAGCTGGTACAAATAGGACGACTACATCACATCCCTTGAAGGGGATGTCCAGGGTAATACTATTGGATCCTATCTGTAGACGGCAGCTCTTGTCCACACCTTGTGTTTGGCAACGTACTTCAGTCTGATTCTTCTGAAGGGGGTGGGCTGCAACAGGTTCATTCGTTCCTATGTATTTTAGGTATTTTCTGAATTAAAGGGTTCAAACAGGTAAAAAGTCACCAGTGCCTCCAGCGATGTTGTGCCTGTCCGGCTGATATTACAGAAATAATAAGACAACTTTTCTATTATGGCACTGGCAGGTACTTTGACTCAGTTGACATCTGTAAGATCCACACGGACTGGCATGAAGTGAGAGTCCAGGGCACTTTCCCGAACAAAGCCTCGACTCCTGTGACTGTCACATCCCTGACGGTGGTGGAGCGGACGGCACTGGAGTTCTCACTGTTTCAGGAAGGCAGCAGGTAAAAGACATGGAGGTGATAAAGGAATATATGAGAAAACTGCTTAGTATCTGAGTGCAGACGTCGCCAGAGATAAACCTCTGCAATGTATAGGTGTGACGGCACACCCACAAGGTACACAGGAGGTCATGGGACAAGTATGTTACATGGGTATCACCACATCTGTGTTGGAATCTCTGTTGCAGAATCCATAACGGACCCAGCAACAGAACCGTACAGTAACGTAATGGACAGTCCAGCAGACCCCATTATACTTAGTGGGACCAGTTGGGTTATGTTTGTGTCAGTCTTTTTAAAGGGTTTGTCCACTTTCATCAAATAATTAATATTGTTTGTGTAATGAATAGTTACAGAAAGTATATTGCAAAATTGCATCAATTCTTTACTGTTTTCTAGATCTCTGCTTGCTTTGTTTACTTCCTGTGGATTAACACTGGTCCCTGTGTGACGTCACATGACAAAGACATAACGAGCCGTGCACCTGTGTAACTTCCCATGACAGGGATATTACTAGCCGTGCACCTGTGTAACTTCCCATGACAGGGATATTACTAGCCGTGCACCTGTGTAACTTCCCATGACAGGGATATTACTAGCCGTGCACCTGTGTGACATCACATGACCAGGGACTGATTTCTATACACAGGATGTAAACAATGAAGCTTCCTGTTGAATGACAGGAGATCTAGAAACAGATAGATAGTATATTGGAAAATGTATAATATCAAGTATTTGCTGAAAGCAGACAACTCCTTTAAATGATCTGTCCCATTTATTCCCTATATAGTAGATGTAGAACAACAATAAGAGGGACTAGCACTGATGTGGGTACCTAGTAACACTTATGAGACGTGATATGATATTGTGTGACTGCATTTATACTATATCTTTTAGAATGTGCTATAAATGTGTAGGATGGGTATTCCAATTTCTTTTAATGAAAATTATTTATACAATATATATCAATCCTTCATGGTTCCAAGATCTGAATGAAAAACCTTAGAGTCTAAAAAAGTCATGTGACGTTCACACAATACATTACAGAGCAGTTATCACAGCCTTGTCTTGTTTGTAGCCGTGCAGCTGTGTCCCTAGCACATGACAGAGCCAAAACCTCTGGAGACTGAACAATTAATCTCCTCTTAAAGGGGTTGTCTAGAGCCATTGCATTTGCTCAATTTAAGGACAAATGCAATACCAGACACATCCCATAGAGGGCACTGTTTTTTTCTTACGTTATCATTGCACATGGTGTTAATGGCTCTGTATGTCCATAGACGATCTGACACTGTGGACAGTCACTTACTGGACCTCTGCATCATGGTTTTCCGGGCATCTCATGGCGGTACAGGGAAAGTGATGTTAGGACGACTGATGGCGCACAGCAAAAGAGCGGTGAAGAAATTTGTAGGATGCGATGTAATGCTGGAGCCCGGAGAATACGCCGTAGTGTGTTGTGCCTTCAACCACTGGCACACCTTGAACCTGGGAGCATCATCTAACGTTCAGGGTAAGGGCACGTCCGCCATGATATATATGTGGTCAGGGTTATATGAGATCTGACTGATGACTCTTATCTTGTATTTTAGCGTCCAGTCCCACCGGTAGCGGTAATAATCGCCGTTCCGCTCCAGACCCCATGGGGTACGTCTTGGCCATTTATAGCTCCAGGCTTGTCATGGTTGAGCAAGTGGAAGCACAACCAACAACGCTGGCGGATGCCATTATCCTGCTGACAGAAGACAAGGGGGAGCGACACGAGGTAGAGACTCGCCGTGATAATTTACTGCCTCTGCAGAAATCGATAATTCATTATTTCTCACATCAGTAACTTTTTTTTTTTTTGGCCGCTTTCTTTCTGATCGTCCTCTGTAAGGAGTCCTCAGTAACCTTTATTGAGGTGCCGTTATCTTCCTCTGTCCACAGGGTCGGGAGGGGATGACCTGCTATTATCTAACACACGGATGGGCCGGGCTGATCGTAGTTGTAGAAAATCGCCATCCCAAATCTTTCCTGCACATCCAGTGCGATTGCACAGACAGCTTCAATGTTGTGTCCACTCGAGGCAGCCTCAAAACCAGCGACAGTGTGCCCCCTCTGCACAGGTGAGCACTCCCCTTCATAGGTCTCCAATGCTGAATATACTTATGGGACAGGAACATAGTATTGGGTTATTGCTCCACTGTATAGATAACCATTATCAGATTACTTGGCTTCTGACTGGCTGCCTCCAGTACAGTTCTGCTCTGTGCAGACATAGGAACTGCAGCTCAACTTCGGCAAGACCCTATATAACTATTTCATGCATTGTATGTCTTACGCCTTCCTCCCATTTTCCATCCCAGGCAGGTGCTGGTCATTTTGTCTCAGCTGGAGGGAAACGCTGGCTTTTCCATAACTCATCGACTCGCACATCGGAAAGCGAACCAAGCTTCACTGAATGACTGGATGTCCAGCAAAGGCACCCACAGCCCCCCGCTGTCTGCAGAGGTGTCCGGCTTGCATGGTCCCCGACCTCTCTGACAGATCCGCAAGGCGATATCCCCTGGTGAGGGGCGCGATTGCCTGAATCCAGTGGGAGCACTTTACAGACTAGTATGAAATTCCCGGAAAATTACACTTGAAATCTACTCAGGACTTTTATCCTGTGTAAACAGGGACCCTATCCCCCGCTACCCCTGCCTCATTTTTGTTTTTAATGTACCACACTGTAATATGAAATCGGGACTGTCCACAGTCCTATGCCTCAAAATTACAGCTGTTTGCCCATAGTTCACACCGTCAAGTTAGGCCTATAAATATAGGACCTACCCATTTGTCTGTCGGCACTGTAAGCAGTCCTCCTGTTAAGTTGTCTTACAACCGTACAAGATGTAAATACATTGCTTCTTTTATGATGAATTTTAATCATTCTTGGATTTCCGTAAACAGGATGCCATGGCTGCTAGATCCCTTACATGACCCATAAATTCTTACAATATGCATGGACGCCAGCTTTAACGAATCCAGAGTAGGAGAAAAGACTGCCGCATCGGTCCTGTCCGCGCCACATTCCTTTATTTTAATCCTACAGCCTTAGAAAGTCTTACGGATCGCACCCTACATCTGAATAAGGGCAGTGTCACCCACCGTCGTGCAATAAACCAGAAATGGGTCATATTTTTCTACAGTCCTGTAAGGAAGATGCAGCCATTTTGCCAGAGAAATCCTGCACATTTGCAAAACAGGGTAAGTATGAACGTAAATCTATTATCACGTCACTACGTCACTGTTCAGATTCAATTTCTTTGTAGGAATTATGGCTTTAGCCCCACTCCTGCTACTCGTAGTCATTGGCAGCTTATCTGTAAAAAATCTCTTACAAATGACTAAAACTTAAATATAATGTGAAGCTTTGCTGTTACCACAGCCATCTGCACTCAAGGTACTTCCTGTATGACAAATAAGTTTTTTTTTTTCCAAATGATTTTAAACCTCTTATAGGAACGTTCTCGCTTTACAATATGAAATTTAACCTTTAACGTTCTATGTACACTTTTTAACCAAAAATTGCAAGTATGCCCATTGGAGCCAGTACTAAGAGCTGTGTTTAATCATCAGCCCTTCTGACTCTGGACAACATATCCCAAGAACCCCCCCCCCCCAAAAAAAAAACTTAAACCTGAATCCCAATAATGTACAAACCACTATTTCTATACCCTACAGAGAATGGGGAGGGTTTGCTGCTTCATACTTTAAGTCTCAGGGAAAGAAGGGCTGCTCACTCATTCCAATCCCATATAGTCCACCTTATGCTCCTTATAACATGCTGAACTTCAGTACACTGGGTTGTATTTTTTTATACTATGTTATGTTCATGTCTAAAGTTTATGCTGGAGAGGATTGTATATAATGTAAGATTATGGTGTGAGACTGCCAACTGTGGGCACTGGATCCAGTGCATTTATTGCTGTGATACTGGGACTGACGAGGGACCATACTTTTCCTTTTTGCTAATATTATACTTTTTTACCATTGGTCATTAAGGACTATGCAAAATGTCATGGCCACCTCAGTGCTTACTCAGCATTGGCATAATGGGGTGGTACATTGCTTATGCATAAGTAAAGGGCTTATAGGAGCCCTGGAAAGATATGCACCCCACTAAAATCTCTAAAAAAAACTTATGTCCATAAGTTGTCCTCTACAATAAACTCTAATTTTGGGTAGCACATAACATGAGTGCTAGTACAACTCCCATATTTGTTGTCGACTTAGACCACGATTTCGGCTTCAGTACGTGGACATGTGCATCCTCTGCTGCTGTGGGAAGTCAAGGAGTCGCCTTTGTTATATGGATATTCTATTGCAGCCATAATACCCATGTCTATAATTGTGAGGTAAAATGTTTATAACCATTGGGAGCTGTAATAGCAGTTACATTGGTTGCCACCCAGCTTTCCCAGAAACAGATATAAGATGGATGACTAAAACCCATCAGGTTTATTATACTAATGTTTCCAGCATACAAACACATCACTGCATACAACATATAATATAATATTGTCTTAAAATTCATTCATTAGAGGGCATTTGCATTTTTATTAAATGTACTAAAGGCAGTCAGGACGCTTTATGTTCACAAAATGGCTGCCTTTTGCGTGTTGTTGACAAATTCTTTCATTTGAACAAAACTTTATGTATGAAAACACTTGTCGTCCAAAGTAACCAATCGGAGCTCATCTTTCATCTCTCCAGTGCTGTGTAGTGAATGAGAGCTCAGCTCTGATTGCTCAGTTCTGCTCTGAGGTAGATGAGGCCTAGTATTTTCTGAAAGCCTAGATCAGACATTTGTTGTAAAACCTGTGTCATTTGTCTGATTTAAACAGCTGTCTGTCATTTCTACCAAAGCTGCTAAATAATTGCTTTTTCTTTTTCTAAACATCCATTTATTTTCATTTTTTATTAAATTTAAATATTTCAGTGCAAATTACCTGAAATGTAAAGCCGCAACGGCCCCTGCTTATAATTGTAAGGAGTTTCTCCTCATTCACACAACCATAATGGGGACCGTGATGTGGCTGCACAATTTGCGGCCAGATCACAGCTCTCATAGAGGTCTATGGCACCCGCTTGTGGTGTGGTGTGCACATGGTGTCTCACCACACCGTGACTCAGAAGTAATCCCTTCTCCACCCAGCCCTGTGCTCACCCTGGGATCCGGGTCGACCACACGGCTGTGTGAATAAGGCCTTAGAGTTGATGCTTTACTTTTTGCCTTTTTTTTTTTCTTTAAAGGATTTCCGGCCTCTCTAAAAAGTGGCTAAAACTTATGATGAACTTAAAATTTGTTACCGTTCTTTGGCTAAAGGTCACTTTTTTTAAAGGTTTTTTTTAATTGGAGTCAGAAAAACTATTTAACATAAACTGGCATAAAAATGCCTTAGTCCATAGCAGCCAATTACAGTACAGCTTTCTTTTGCCCAGCACGGTTCCTAAAATGGAAGCTGGTAATTGGTTGGTAAGGTCAGCCACATCCTTAGTACATAGGCCTAGAGCCTCTTAACCATTTTCCTACCAGGCCTTTCTTCTCCTCCATGGCCTTCCCCTCCGCACCCCACTCCCCGGCTGTACATTAGGGTCCCTGGTCTCTCTGCCACAACTGGGAAATATTTGAAAAACTTGTATATATTGTTCAGCTGTAATAAATCAGAATGCTATTTTATCAACTTATATACTCAGATTGTATAGATAGATACATTTTGGGTGGCGTACGCTCCCATCTCAGGTTCTTTCGGACCAAATAAAGATTTTGTTTTTTAAAGACGCGTCTCGTGAGTTTGTGTTGATCTACAAAAAAATAAATAAATAATGGGCCCTTAAAGGGGCGTTCTTCTCATCTAATTGATTACCGATCCATCAGGGATCATGAGTAATCTGTCGAGGATCCTATAGCGCCTCCACAGGGCAACTTGAGCATTACACAATTCACTTTAAAATAAATGCTTATAGATTTAGGTGCTGACTACCCCAGACCCAGTCATTACTGTATTTTTTATTGCATGGTTCAACAGAAAATTCTTAGAAATACTTTTTTATTAGTTTCTTGTGGAACTGGTTCTTCTGGATCACTCTGGATTAGCTAATTGCTATAATACATCAGATAATTGTAAGTATTAGGAAAATATTCCCGGCTAGGTACATGCTATCTGGTATAATCTCCACAGCAACATACGGTAATAAATTTAATAAGCCCTGCACGGCAAATGTAGCGCTCATTTACCATTTAAAGGGACACTACAGGCACATATTACACACAATTTGCTTGTAATGAGGGAGAATTTAGATTCTGCACTAAAATCCTCATTGTGTCAACCTGGGAACGTAGAATTTTGGGGAAATTATATTCTATTCTAGACAAATTTTTGATGTAAAATGTACACAAAAGTTGTGGACAGGTAGAAGCTGAGGGGTGAAGGTTAGCCAACTAAAATCTAAACCAACTCCTAAGGCAAGAGCCTCTTAAAGGGATTTTTTTTATTTTTGCTTAAACCTTTTAAAGGGTCAACACTTAAGGGGAAGTAGATGTAATTCTATACATGCTCCTCTGGAGGGTATCCTTATCTACCTTGGCGACCTTCTGCTCCAAATGGGCTGTCGGTGATGACATCCTATTCATAGCGGGATGTCTGCACCAATCCCTGGCCTCAAACCAGGTCATGGATTGGCCCTGACATCACATACACAATGAACGTGACATCATCACCAAAGACTAGGGAGAAGAAGCACCAGGGAGTGGGTAAGTATGGAACCCGCCCCCAACCCGAAAACTGCCCCTTTAATAAATTAAGCACATTTTACTCCATAGCAGGGGAGCAAAACCGGAATAAGAATTGCTAGATGATACATCTTCACATTTTCAGGATCTCTTGAATTTAAAATGTGCTCGGAGCCCAAAAAACCTGTACAAACCGAATCCTTTTCACTGCAGAAGGTTTGTTACAATGTGATTTCATATATTTCGATTGATAATATTGTGTTGTCCCACTTCTTTCTCACCAGTAGGGGGAGTAGTTGCACCACAAAATTTGTTAGACAGCACCATAAGCAGTCACAGATACCTAGTGCAGCATCATAGGATTTACTGGACTGATGGAGGGTGTATGTAACCTAGTGTAAGGGTTAATCTCCTGTAGGTGGCTATGGTGTCACGTATGGCTGCGTGTCCAGGATGGTTGGAGGACAAAAATATTGATTTTTAAGGAAGCAGCTGCCCATGGGAGCGACTGGCAGCCTGGCACAGCAGCAATTATCAGTGCAGGAACTATGAGAAGTGATCGGAGCCAACCTAATGGGCACAATTCACATGGGTAGACTTGTTTATGACACGGAAACATTAAATAAGGGATAAACTGTTTGCTTCCTGAGAGAATGTGTCCTGGAAATGTGATCTTTTGCCCGCGGCACCCAGTAAAATGCCAAATGTGATTATCTAAGTGCTTGGCCGCCATGGGCAGCATCACCTTCACTCAACATATCTACTAATATACAGTTCAAGTAGCAAAACCTGGCTGTTTTCTTCCAGAAATAGCGCCCCCTTTTGTCTATAGGTTGTGTCCGGTATAGCAGTTCAGCCATAGTCATGGATAATCGGCAATACCAAACACAAGCTATAGACAAGGGAGGCGCTGTCAAGGAGATGCTCCAGTATGAGGAAACAAATCCTGTTTGGAATTTTCTGATTTAATGATTTTGAGGCTAAACACCCTCCATACCCCCATAGTACAGAATGCTCCGTAACAACCCTGCTCCTCAGTACTTCAGTATAGCGCGATAAGAGGCGAGGACTCCATATCATTGTCTCCTCTGGAGTCTGTAGTGCGGATTATGAAGCGGCCTGGGGTCCATATTATTGATTACTGACTGTTCCGGGGTCTGTGATCTTTTTTATGGTCTGCCATAGGGGGGCTGTATTATTAATTATTGTAAGGTCTGGTGTCTCCTTTATAATTCATTGTGCCGGGGTTTGTTTTTTTTTTGTCTATTTGGAGGTCTCTATTATTCATTGTCGGGTCTGGAGTTGTCCGGTCAGCGTTACAGTTTGAGACTCGCAGTTGTGGTCGGGACGGCACCACCAGCTTCTGTATTGGCAGTGGAATAGGAGTGCCATAGGAAGTGAGAATAATGGTGCGTTCACACGGCCAGGTGCTCACCCGGGCTAGGAGAGGGCTGGGGGCTCTTCACCCCTCCTCCCCCCATAGGCAGAAGAGTGAACTATACTTTGCGGCGCGGTGACGGTGTGGTGATTCACCATGTCCTCACTGCACAGTAACCGCGATCCATTAAAGTCTATGGGGACCGTGATCCGGTCACAAATCATACGACCACTTCATGGCCCCCATAATAGCCGTCTAAGAAGTTTCCTATTACTTTTACAGCTCCCCCCCCCTTCACCAGCCATATATAATCATAGCAATAAATAAACTTCTTAGGCCTCGTTCAGACTAGGACGATTTTTACAAACATATATATTTTAGAAACTAAATTTCCGGACAAGCTCTTTAATTATTATCCGGTCTGGAGTCTATAGTATTTATCATCAGTTTTGGATTCTGTCCTGTCTCGGGTCTTATTATTCATTGATGGGTCTTTGGTCTATATTATTATTCATTGCCTGGATTGGTGTCTATATGTTATTATTCAGTGTCAGGTCTGTGTGTATTATATGCTTATTTATCATCTGGTCTGGCATCTTCATTATTATTCATTGTCCATTCTGGATTCTGTATTATTATTTATTGTCAGGTCTGGAGTCTGTATTATTAATTGTCCGGTCTGGGGTCTATATTATTATTCATTGTCAGGTCTGGGGTCTGTATTTTTATTATTATTCATTATAGGTTCTATGTTCTGTGTCAGGTCTGGGGTCTATATTATTTCCCATACTCAGGTCTGAAGTTTGTATAATTATTTATTGTCACATCTGGGGTCTGTTTAATTTTTCATTGTCAGGTCTGGGATCTATTATGAATTATTATTCATTGTGGGGTCTGGGTTCTACATTATTATTCATTGTCAGGACTAGGTTCTCTGTTATTATTCATTGTTCTCTGTTATTATTCATTTTCAGGTCTGGGGTCTATATTATTTCCCATAGTCAGGTCTGAAGTTTTGTATAATTATTTATGGGTCTGTATCATTGTTGGGCCTGGGTTCCATAATATTTATCGTCAGGTCTGGGGTCTGTTTTATTTGGACTGCACTGCAGTTTGATGCTGCTTTGGGGTTATTTTGTTCAGCCCTGTGCTAGTCTGTGGTCTTGGGGTGGTGGTTACTAGTACTACCCTTTGTGCTGTAAAGGGTGTTAGGGTAGCAGTGAAGCTGGAACTTCCCCTTTAAGTATCTGTAGTAGAGTTCTACTCGTCTTGCTGACAAACAATCCTGTGTAAGGAGTTGGCTGGTAGAACCAAATCGATGTCTTAGTCAGACCTTAGGAATTATTTATACAGCACAATACAACTGCACAGGTCTTGAGACACCATATAAATAAGATCAATCAAGGGAAGAAAACCGTCTATAATTCCATGAAAAAGAATAACCCCAGATGACCTTAAACTTTAAGAGTGAACAGAAGACGAACCAAAGAAAAGTTCTAAGAGAAATACAGATTACAGGTCAGGAGTTGTGTCTGGCATCAGATCAATGGACTGGGCTGTAATACCAGACATAACCTGAGTACAAAGAGGCGCTGTTACTCCATGCACTGCCTGCAGGGGGCGCAATTGAACTTCCGCTCTAACTGCAGGGCCAAAGGTGGCAGAATTGTTCTACATCAATGTGATACACAGAGATTGTAAGACTCAAAATGAGAATAACAAAAGTAGCTACATATAAAGACCACTGACCCATCATTACATCACTACTGACAATATATGATGTCACAGCTTATCTCCTCCCCCTTCCTGTACAATGACCTCTACATAGATAACACTGACCCATCATTACATCACTACTGACAATAGATGATGTCACAGCTTATCTCCTCCCCCTCCCTGTACAATGATCTCTATATAGATAACACTGACCCATCATTACATCACTACTGACAATAGATGATGTCACTGCTTAACTCCTCCCCCTCTTCCCTGTACAATGACCTCTATATAGATAACACTGACCCCTCATTACATCACTACTGACAATAGATGATGTCACAGCTTATCTCCTGCTCCTCCCTGTACAATGACCTCTATATAGATAACACTGACCCATCATTACATCACTACTGAACCATAGAATTATGTCCAGCTTATCTCCTCCCCTCCCTGTACAATGACCTCTATATAGATAACACTGACCCATCATTACATCACTACTGACAATAGATGATGTCACAGCTTATCTCCTCCCCCTCCCTGTACAATGACCTCTATATAGATAACAGTGACCCATCATTACATCACTACTGACAATAGATGATGTCACAGCTTATCTCCTCATATCTGCACAGAGTATTCCTAGAAAACTCTTTAAAGAGTATTTTTCAGACTGTTACTTCCTATATTCAGGATGCTGTCAATTATATTAGACAATGTTATGCCTTGAGCTCTGGCAAAATGTGATCTGTTTGTTATTAGGCCACACACATTTCCATGAATATTCCTCTAACCCTCCTCTGACATAAGAGCCCAGTAAGCTAAGATGTGGTGAGACCCTAAAGCTGATGTGCTGTCTGCTAGACCTTCCCCCTTCTGATAATGTTACTGCCAATGATGGGGAAGGTTCCCTTGGCGCAGGACCAATGATTGATGGAGCCTCGTTGAATGGGTGAGAGGAGCAAAAGATGAATATTATGGCCATCTTGGAAAGTGATGATGTATTAATTGATTGTTAGAAGCACCCTACAACCTGATACTTCTAGGAGCGGCTAATCCAGTAAATTGTCCCATAGAAAACAATGGAAGAGAGTTAGCAGTCTCTGAGAACAACTACTGTTCTAGATGCTTAGGGCCACCAATCAGCGCTCAAATTTCTTTTTCTTAAAGCAGTTTAAAACAATGAAAGCTGAGCTCTGATTGGTTGCCAAGAGCAATTAGTGCAGTTTTGTTCTCAGACACTTATGATAAATCTCCCCCTATTGTGCTTTAGTGTAAGATGAGTTGTAATACTGTTATCCTGATCGGTATCTCTCTACAATATTCCTGGGATTTCCTCTAACTGGATTGTCATGGTCAGGGCAGCCAACAGGAGGGAATAGTATGACTGTGTTCAGGGGGCCCTGAGGAAGGGAAGAGGCCCCAAGTCACAGAATACCCTCCTCCACTCCAAGGTGCAAGGAACTCACTGCGGCAGATTTACTTACCCGGTCCATTCGCGATCCAGCGACGTGTTCTCTGCGGTGGATTCGGGTCTTTTCCGGCGATTCACTAAGGCAGTTCCTCTGACGTCCATCAGGTGGCACTGCTGCGCGGAAATCCGCTGAGGTCCGCCGGAGTTCACGATCCTATCCTGGGTGCAGGTAAGCGCGTGTCCAGCGACACTTTTTTAAAAAAATGCGGCAGTTTTTCAGAATCCGTCGGGTTTTCGTTCGGTCACGCCCCCCGATTTCCTTTACGTGCATGCCGGCGCTGGCGTCACGATCCGATCACGTGCGGCAAAAACCCGGGGCAATTCAGGCAAAATCGGCGCAAAACTGAAAAATTTGGGTAACCCGCCATAAAAACACGATTCGGGCCCTTAGTAAATGACCCCCACTGTGCACAAAGGGCTGGATTATCATTATTGGGGGAGTCAGGGGCCCCAAACTTCCTAGTGTCGGCCCTGGTCATGATGTTTTGATACGTGCACTGGAAGCAGCCTGGACACTTTACTTTTTCTTTCCGCAAAATTCATGAATTTAGGTAATTTTTTGCAATTGCTATTTTTTTTCCCTATAGGAGTCAGAAATATCCATAGAAAATAAATAATTGATACATAAATGATGTAAATTGCATTGGTAATATAGAGCACAAAGGTAAAATCTCTCTTCATCTTGATTCTCATTATGAATACAGACCGTGAAAGCCGGGTCTTATGATCCTTCTGACTTTTGGGGGTTTTTAGGTCATTTTCTGCAATTACTTTTTTTCCCTTTAGAAGTAAAAAATATTCACAGATAAATTCCTAAATGATGTTTATTATATTTGTAATATAGACCGTAGTGTACAGAGGGTGAGTTATATACAATATATGAAGCTCAATAATTTTTGCACATTGATAAACTTTTTACAACTTGGAACAGGGGATAGGAAAGGCGAGAATGTTACAATGTACATAGCACAGAGGATCTTTGACCCTGTGTCTTTATCTCCAGACCATTTGTGACATCACTTTGAGCATTATCCACACATGATGCTTGTCACAGCTTATCCTCCCCCTCCTCCTGTACATGACCTCTATATAGATACACTGACCCATCATTACATCACTACTGACCAATAATGATGTCACAGCTTATCCTCCTCTCCAATCCCTGTACAATCCCGCACCTCTATATAGATAACACTACCCACTCAGTACATCACTACGACATTATATGTCACAGCTTACCTCCCCTCGCCGACGACCCTATATGATAACAGCCATCATTCATCCTCGACAGTGACAGTCCAGTTATCTCCTCTCCTCCTACCTGTATCATATCTATATAGCAAACATGATCCCCATCATTACATCACTTACCTGACAATCTAGATGACTGTCAGCTTACTCCTCCCACGTCAATACTCTATATTAGCACTACCATCATACTCCCAATACGTACAAGCTTTCTCCTCCCCTGCCCTGTAAAAGCTCATATCCAGATCAACACTCTGAACCCCATCAATATACATCACTAACTGATTCAATGATGATGTCACAGCTATCTCCTCGCCCCTCCCTGTTACAACCCCGATCCTACCCCAAAATGAAATCCTATATAGCATAACAAATGAAAACATAATAAACAAACAATGCTCTCCCCCACCCCAATCACCTAATATGAACAAAGAGGCCTTCAGATGATGTAACCACAGCCTCCTTATCATCCCCTCCCCCCCTCCTGTACAGGTTACCCTTTTATAGATAACCACATGACCCAATCATTAAAATCATAGTACACCCTCCCCCTCCCTGTACAATGACCTCTATATAGATAACACTGACCCATCATTACATCACTACTGACAATAGATGATGTCACAGCTTATCTCCTCCCCCTCCCTGTACAATGACCTTTAAATAGATAACACTGACCCAACACTACATCACTACTGACAATGGATGATCCCCCCTCCTGTACAATGACCTACTGTATAGAAACACGACCCTCATTACATACATACTGACAATAGATGATGTTCACATCTTATCCCTCCCCCTCCCTGTACAATGACCTCGGTTATAGATAAACACTTGAACCATACCATACACACTACTGACAATTAAGATGATTGACAAGTTACTCTCCATCACCCCTATCACTGTACAAATGACCTCTATATAGGATAAAACTGACCCATCATTACATCACTGACTGACAAAGATGATGTGTCACAGCTCATCCTCACCCCCTCCCTGTACAGACACTATATGATAACACTTACCCCATCATTACATCATACTGACAATAATGATGTACAGCTTTCTCTCCACCCCTGTACCTGACCTATATGAGATAACACTGACCCATCATTACATACTCACTGACAAATAGATGATCCGCTTCATCTCCTCCCCTCCCTGTACAATGCTCTATATAGATAACACTGACATCTTACTCCATAGACAAGATTACTAATCACTGTCACTGACCTAAGATAAGACCCATCGCATCATAGTAATAGATTGTAAGTACCTCCTCCGATACAGCCTCATGATACCTGACCCCTCCTCAGACAGAGTCCACCTCTGCTAGCTTAAGTTACTGCATGTGGTAGACATACACAAAAGGGCTTAACAGAAGGAAGCGGTTGTTAAAGCATTAAAATGCGAGAGTACAGTAGCACACAGGGTGAGGCGAATGCCCTCAGTGCATGGGGAGAAACTCCAAATCCAGGAATATAAATCCATATGTTACACACCATCCATGCTATACGAAAACATACAAAGTTCTGACTACACCTCTTTCTAGGGACACCTAAACGGACCATGGATGCAGAAGCACAGAGCACAGCAGTGTGAGGTCTGATGACACATCGCTTCCAGGGACAATACATACACTTGGCTGTAAATCTGGGTGTCAACATTCTGACGGTTATCGAAGTTTATATCCAGTATCACACAGCATCTTTCCAGGTTAAGATAAACTAGGAAATGGAACATAGAGGATGACAACAAGGAGGTATTTTAGTCCACAATTCACGAGGCGAAAAGTGAAAATAAACGCAGAGGTTCTTTATCTGATGACGGACAGAAGGCACAAGTGGGCAATTTGGGTGACATTATTTTTATCTCGTGTCCTCCAACTTTGTTCTGTAATATGCCGGAATCCTAGAAGAGATCGCTGAACATAAGCGCTTTCTATTACCGCCGGGAGTGTAGATAGATCTGGTTAGGTATAGCGTAAACTGGAGCTCATAGATTGATGATTTTATTCGGCGCTCGCCCCGCGGGCGTCCGCATGAGGGTAATAAGACAGTCATCACACTCTTTCTTGTAGCCTCATCTTTAGAATCCGCATGGAGGTTCCTGAATTTTCTGTATAGCAATGAATGGTGGTGCGGCAAACAGGGAAGGTCAGCGGTGGCGGGACCGAGGTGCAGCGTACAATGGCAACGGGCCCCGGGAAATTAATATGCAAGAGAATATCCAACTGAACTGTGCATGCAGAGAGGAATTGCTGCATAGACGCAGAATAAAATGGTTTCCCGGTGTGGGCGAAAAAAACGCACCGATGACATATCCCCCGCAGCCTTTGTGTACAGCACATGATTTATTTAGGCGTGTGACATGACAATTTATTCAACATATTTTGAAAGTTTCATGGGAGACAAATTGTGGGCGTTTTGTAATCACGAAAACAAGTCCAGATGAGGATGAGTGGCCCCCGACCCACAGCAAGGTCAGGCGCCGACAGAGCGGGAGGTTAGGGAGAGGAAGGAGCGGAGGGGAGAGATTAGTACATCTACAGAGGGAGAGCAACCTCAGGAGGATACCGGCACCAGATTACACCATTACACTACTGCCCCTCATGTAGGAAGAAAAGTCCCCCTTTTATGTGAAATATTATAATATCATAATTACTTATAATTACTGCCCTATGTACAAGAATAAACTGCCATAATATTGCCCCACATGTACAGGGGAATAAAATAGATACTGCCCCCTAGGTACAATAATAAAATACGATAATACTGCCCCCTATGTACAGAATATAACCTACTATAATACTGCCCCTATGTACAAGAATATAACTACTATAATACTGCCCCCTATGTACAGGAGTAAATAAAAAATACTATAATACTGCCCCCTATGTACAAGAATATAACTACTATAATACTGCCACTATGTACAAGGAATATAACAACTATAATACTGCTCTATGTACAAGAATATAATGACTATAATACTGCCCCTATTTGTACAAGAATATAACTACTATAATACTGCCCCTATGTACAGGAATATTAACTACTATTAATAATGCCCCCTAGTACAAGAATATACCTTACTATAATACTGCCCCCTTGTACATGGAATATAACTACTATAATACTGCACCCATGTACAAGAATAGAACTACTATAATACTGCACCCGAGTAAAAGAATATAATACTATAATACTGCCCCCTAGGTACATTGAAATAAACTACTATAATCTGCCCCATATGAACAAGAATATAACTACTATAATACTGTCCCCTATGTACAAGAATATAAATACTATAATTACTGCCCACCATGTACAAGATTTATAACTACTTATACTGCCCCCTTAGTACAGGAAGATAACTACTATAAATACTGCCCCTATGTACAGGAATATAACGACTATAATAGTCCCCTATGTACAAGAAGATAACACTAAACCACTGCCTCCTAGACCAAAGAGGACAGAAACACAACAGTGCAGGGGACAATACAGAAACACTAGCCTGCAGAGAACACAGAGCATCAGCAGAACTTCCTCTAGGGTTAGTATTTTTTTAATACAAAATATCGTTATTGAAGTTTTTAATAAATATCCAACAGTCTTAAAATTGGTGTGAACGTAGGATTTAGGCAGATCCCAATAAAGTAAGCTATTGCTCATAGATATCCATCCAAAATGATGTTTTCCTAGGGGGAAAACCATATAATGTGTAGAAATCCGGCCTTCCGGTCCGAGATTCCAGTTATCTGAGAAATAAGTCTGGCAAAGAAGCGGTGATATCAGTCCATAATTCCCTCCTTGTGACTGGGTTTTAACTTAATAGACCTTACTATATCCTCATAAACTCATGAACCAATTGTGCAAATGGGTGTGTATTTTTACGGTTTGGCAGAGAACACAGAGGCACAACAGTTGTGAGATACCGCCCCCCAAATATGTGTCCTCAGTTTTTTTTTACTTATGCACCACAAAAACAGAGATACAAACATTGAATGCAGGAAAGCCGAGCACAAAATCCCCTCCCCCTGTGACGAGTGTAAATGGCGGTCATAGACAAGGTATGGACACGGCGCACATTCACCTATTACGCGAAGTCACCGTAAAAACAATTATCTCTACACGGTCTGGTCATTGAGTTACATCCCAGGGGGGCAGTTATATAGGGTCGCATCTAAGGTAATCGCACAGGAGGCCAAGGGAACCTCATAGATTTCGCAGATACTATTCGTCCGTGTAAAGGGATGTATTACCTGTTCGATCCCTTGTGTCATAAGGAAGGCTTATCATTGTCTCCCATTTTTAGCTTGTAGGCTCTAATTCGATGTTTCATTGCGTTCTAGGACATTAGGCCTGACCGGTTCTAGACATATGTAGTGCGAGTTCTTCTCTTGTAACCAGGACCGGAGGACTAATTGCGGTGACCACAATACTGACACATGGGAAAGCTGGGGGTAAATGGTGTCCTGTGCAGCACCTTGCCTCTTCCTTGCAGTCCTCTCCAGGTTCCCTCAGGTTGCATGGTGAAATGTGGGCGGCGGCAGGCCATTTTCAGGTCTCTCCAGAGATTGGGTTAGGTCTGCGGCTCTGGTTGGCCGGCTCAGGGAAGGGTCACAGAGGATGTTTTGATTATTGCTTTTGTTTATTTTTGCCATTGCTTAGGGGTCATGGCTTGTGAGGTCGGGCAAGTATGAGGTCAAACGCCCTGGGAAGAGGTTTTTTCTCAGGATATCTCTGTGCTTGGTCAACATTATCTTTCCTTCCAGTACACCCCAGTGTCCAGTCCCTGACCCCATAGAAGATGCTGCACCCCATTTGTGTCACTGCTGGGATTGTATTTGGCGGTGATGAGTGGCACTTGGTTTTCTCCACCGCTTCGAATTAACACCGAAAAGTTCAGAGAAGCTTATCCTCACAGTCCAGGATCCTCCCTGTGTTTTGCAAACTGTATTGCGCTTACATATTCTTTGCACGGAGGAGCAGCTTCCAGACTCTGCAATAAGCCCAAATGATGGAGGATGCAGGGATAGGTGGACTCCCTCCCATATCCTTCTGCTATATGGAGCTCAAACACAGTGATCTTGGGGTTCTTCTTACCTTTACCTTCTCCCACAATTGCTTAGTCTTACCGGGACAGCCAGTCCAAGCATTGAGTTGTGGGTCATACCAACCAAACTGCGTCCAAAGTAAGGATTAGGAGGCCATGTGCTTTAGAAAAGAAACCTTGAAATTTTTTTGGGGCTGCCCCAGAGAGAAAATTCTTTGTTTTAGCCTTGGCCAACATCCGTCGGCTTTCCAAAATTATGTCTCTGAGCTCCTGGGGCAGTGCTTAGACATATGAATTCTCATGTGTATGAATTCCAGTGTGGCTGAGAGTACGGTTCTTCTTCTTTGATTATACGGCTGTTATCCGGATCTCGTTGTACGGCTGTTTTTTTTTTTTTTTTTTAAGTCTCTACATTATATACCAGAAGTAGTATCTGTATGGTTTAATGATGTTTCACAAAGAAAAACAGTGTGACAGTTTTCCGACTAATTAAAAGATCTGATTTTATAATAAGCAAAAAAAAAAAAAAAAAAAAAAACGCTGATCCAATTGGCTGTAAATAAAACAAAAGAGTGAAAATTTTAAAGGAGGAATACTTGCAATACCCACTGTCGTATTCATATATCAAAGTCCTGTCTGCTACTAAACAAACATGCCCAAATGTTCTGATTACCCATCTCTCCTGGGAAAATCCCACACGCCCAGCAGAGAGCCCAGCAGTGTGAGGATACTCCTCAAGGAATTGAAGAAACAACATATCAGGTTCTCGATACCATTTCTCTTTCGCCATACCAGAAGCAGAGCAGTGATTTGCAATGTAATTGGCATGAGCAGGATGATGCGGTCGGGTACCTTCCACTCGTCAGTATCAGGCAAGCATCTGCTCTCGCTCAGTAGACCGGTGGGGAGATGTGTGAACATGTTATAGGGGCAGCAGGGTGGTATATATATTATATCTATACAGTTATACAATGATAGCGGTAACATTCCACTGTACCGTATTATCAGGCCAGGCATCTGTCTCGCTAATGTAGCGGTGGGGAGATTATGATACAATTGTTATAGAGAAGGGTTAAATATATCTATAATTATTACATAGATGGCGGTAACATCACTAGTCCGATTATCAGGCAGAATCTGCTCTCGCTCTATGTAGCGGTGGGGAGTGACGTTGATACATGTTTATAGGGGCAGGAGTAAACATATATATATATATTTATCTCTACAGTGGATACAGTGATAGCGGGTAAACAAAGATCCATAGTCCGTATTATCAGGCAGCATCTGCTATCGCTCTATGTAGCGCTGGGGAGATGTGTGATCATGTATAGGAGCAGGGTTGGTTATTATATATATATAGATATCTATACAGTGAGATACTTGAACGCAGTAACATTCCACGTCCGTATTATCAGGCAGCATCTGACTCTCGCTATATTAGCGGGGGGGGAGATGTATGAAACATTGTTATAGGGCAGGTACACATATATATATATCTATACAGGGTATACATATGATGGCGAGGTAACATTCCACTAGTCGTATTATCAGGCAGCATCTGCTCTCGCTTTCTATGTAGCGGTGGGGGCGATGTATGATACCTGTTATAGGGGCAGGTACAACCATGATATATATATCTCTACAAGTGTTACATATGATGGCCGGTAACATTCCACTAGTCCGTATTATCAGGCAGCAATCTGCTCTCGCTCTATGTAGCGGTGGGGAGAGGTGCACGAACATGCTATAGGAAGAAGGGTATATATATATATAGAGCATACAGTGTATACTATTGATAGCGTAACATTCCAATAGGCCCGTTTATCAGGCACATCTGCACTGACCCATCATTACATCACTACTGACAATAGATGATGTCACAGCTTATCTCCTCCCCCTCCCTGTACAATGTCCTCTATATAGATCACACTGACCCATCATTACATCACTACTGACAATAGATGATGACAAAGGTTATCTCCTCCCCCTCCCTGTACAATGACCTCTATATAGATAACACTGACCCATCATTACATCACTACTGACAATAGATGATGTCACAGCTTATCCATCACCCCCTCCCTGTACAATGACCTACGTATATGATAAACACTGAACCATATGTACATCACTACTTGAACAAATAAATGATGTACAGCTTATTCTCACCCCCTACACTGTCCATGACCTCATCTAGGATAAACTGACCATCATTACATCAACTCACTGACAAGATGATGTCTATGTCACAGCTCATCTCCCTCCCCTCCCTGTACAATGACACTCTATATGATAACCCTGACCCATCATTACATCAAACTGACATAGATTGATGTCACAGCTTATCCCTCACCACTCACCTGTACACTGGACCTCTATATGAGATAACTACTGACCCTTCATACTAACATACTATCATATAAAGATGTCACAGCTTATCATCCTCCCCCTCCCTGTACAATGTCCTCTATATAGATAACACTGACCCATCATTACATCACTACTGACAATAGATGATGTCACAGCTCATCCTGGCACACTGTCTTAAGTTACTGCTGTGGTAGCCAGTACAGGGCTTAACAGAAGGAAGCGGTTGTAAAGCAGTTAAATGCAGAGAGTACAGAGCACAACAGGGTGAGGACATGCCCTCAGTGCATGTGGAGAAACTCCAATTCCAGAATATAAATCCATATGTTACAGTCCTGCTGCTACGAACAACATACAAAGTCCTGACTACACCTCTTTCTAGGGACAATAACGGACACTGGCTGCAGAGAGCACAGAGCACAGCAGTGTGAGGTCTGATTACACATCTCTCCAGGGACAATACATAACACTGGCTGTAGTCTGTGGTGTCACATCTGACAGGTTATCGAAGTTTAGATCCAGTTATCACCCAGCTTTTCCAGGTTAAGATATAACTAGGAAATGGAACAGAGAGGTGACACAAGGAGGTAGATTTAGTCCACAATTCACGAGGAGAAATGTGAAAATAAAACTGCAGAGGTTCATCTTATCTGATGACAGACAAGGTCACAAAGTGGGAAATTTGGGGTGAATTATTTTATCTCGTCCTCTTCTGTTCTGTAATCTGCCGGAATCCTAGAAGAGTCGCTGACATGCGCTTCTATTACCGCCGTGTAGATATGATCTGGTTAGGTTATCGTAACTGAGCATTTCGTATTGAGATTTATTCTGCGCTCGCCCCGCGGGCGTCCTGTTAGGGTAATAAGACAGTCATCCATCTTCTTGTAGCCTCCTCTTTAGATCCGCATGGAGGTTCCTGAATTTTCTGTAGTATAATGAATGGTTGTGCGGCACGGGAAGGTCAGCGGTGGCGGGCCGGGTGCAGCGAACATGGCACGGGCCGCCCGGTTAATATGCAGATGAATTCCACTGAACTTTGCATAGCAGAGAGGTAATTGCTTCATAGACGCAGAATAAAATGGTTTCCCCGTGCGGGCGAAACCGGCACCGATGACCTCTCCCCCCGCAGCCTTTGTGTACAGCACATGATTTATTTAGCGTGTGACATGCAATTTATTCACATTATGTTTGAAAGTTTCATTGGGAGACAAATTGTGGCGTTTTGTAATCACTAACAAGTCCAGATGAGGATGAGGCCCCCGCACAGCAAAGGTCAGAGCCGCAGAGCGGGAGGTAGAGGAAGGAGCGGATGGGAGAGATTATACATCTAAAGAGGAGAGCAACACTCAGGAGGAACCGGCACCAGATTTACACCATTACACTACCTGCCCCTCATGTAGGGAAGAAAAGTCCCCCTTTTATGTGAAATCTTATAATATTCATAATCTACTATAATACTGCCCCTATGTACAAGAATATAACTGCCATAATACTGCCCCCTATGTACAGGAATATAACTACTATACTGCCCCCTATGTACAAGAATATAACTACTATAATACTGCCCCCTATATAATATTTGAGCTGAGAAGAATTGCATTTGATGCTGAGTCTGATGGTAGCGGTGTGTCTGGCACTGGTACTGAAAAACGCAAAGCCATGTACAGCAAGGACTACAAGATGCTGGGCTTCACTGTGAGTATCACTTCCATGTAACCAACGGCCTGAGAACTGCTAGGAAATAAGCCAATAAAGGAGATTGTAGGTCTAGGTGGAAGGTTTCACCACTTACATATAAGATGAGTTTACACTACAAACTCATGAATAACACAAAGTATAGAAATATGGGATGTAATAAATCAGTAGGGGACAGAGAACATTTAAAGGGAACCTAGCATCACGATTCTAACTATAAAGGTAGATCAGGTGGTAGGTAGATGTATGGGATGTGAGGATAGCCCTTCTTAGAGCTAATCCTCACGTCCCCGCTATCTTTTTAAAATCTTTTAACACCCTAATATGTAAATTTTGTAAAGAGGCTAAGGGGGCGTGGAGTACCCGGACATGAGGCTACATGTCGCAACTACTCCACACCCCAGTAATCTCTTTTCTCCTCCTACCCTGAAGCAGAACTCCGGCTTCTCGGACGATGACACGCAGCTACGAGGAGCTGCGCGCCGAAGATGTTGGGGTAGGAGGAGAAAAGAGGCTACTGGGGCGTGAAGTAGTCGCGACGTGTAGCCTCATGCCCGGCTACTCTACGCCCCAGTAGCCGCTTTACAAAATTTACATATTAGGGTATTAAAGATTTTAAAAAGATAGCGAGGACGTGAAGATTGGCTCTCAAAGGGGCTATCCTCACATCCCATACATCTACCTTCCACCCGTTCTACCTTTATAGGTAGAATCATGGTGGTAGGTTCCCTTAAAGAAAACTGTCTCAAAAGAAAACATGATGTTGGAGCTTATCTCCTCCTCCACTCTACACAATAACTTCTATATAGATAACGCTGACCCATCATTACATCACTACTAACTTGATGATGTCACAGCTTATCTCCTCCCCCTCCCTGTACAATGACCTCTATATAGATAACACTGACCCATCATTACATCACTACTGACAATAGATGATGTCACAGCTTATCTCCTCCCCCACCCTGTACAATGACCTCTATATAGATAACACTGACCCATCATTACTGACCCATCATTACATCACTACTGACAATAGATGATGTCACAGCTTGTCGCCACCTCCTCCTTGTACAATGACATCTATATAGATAACACTGACCCATCATTACATCACTACTGACAATAGATGATGTCACAGCTTATCTCCTGCCCCTCCCTGTCTGACCCATCATTACATCACTACTGACAATAGATGATGTCACAGCTTATCTCCTGCCCCTCCCTGTACAATGACCTCTATATAGATAACACTGACCCATCATAGGTGGTGGCTGATCTGCAATACCATGCACAGCCCCATACAGTTTACGAACTGTTGCTTGGGTAATGACTGATTTGTGTTTGCCAGTGTTGCGCCCTGCAGATCTACATCTATCACCTACCTTAAGGATAGGGTGATCAATATAAATCTTCAATTCCCCCTTAAGTTCCAGCATGATTGTATTGTATTCCTTCCTCAAGTACTACTATAAATTGACTGAGTCGAATTGCTTTGAAGCCCGGGTGGTTTCCTTCTTCTCACTTTCTGCTAGAGATGTGCTGAAATTTGCCTGAGCTGGTACAAATAGGACGACTCAGCACACCTTGAAGGGGAGGTCCAGGAATACTAATGGAGCTTCTGTATACGGCAGCTCTTTGTCCACACCTTGTGTTTGGCAACGTACTTCAATCTGATTCTCTGAATGGGTGGGCTGCAACGGTTCATTCGTTTTCTAGTATTTTAGGTATTTTCTGAATTAAGGGTTCAAACAGGTAAAATGTCACCATTGCCTCCAGCGATGTTGTGCCTGTCCGGCTGATATTTACAGAACTAATAATACAACTTGTCTATTATGGCCTGGCAGGTACTTTGACTCAGTTGACATCTGTAAAGATCCACACGGACTGGCTGAAGTGCGAGTCCGGGCCTTTCCCAACAAAGCCTCGACCCCTGGTACTGTCACATCCCTGACGGTGGTGTAGCGGACTGCGCTGGAGTTCTCACTGTTTCAGGAGGCACAGGTACAAGACCATGTAGGTGAAAAGGAATTATGAAAACTGCTTAGTATCTGATGCAGACGCGCCACGAGATAAACCTCTGCAATGTATAGTTGTGACGGCACACCCACAAGGTACACAGAGTCACGGGACAGTATGTTACATGGGTATCACCACTCTGTGTTGGAATCTCTGTTGCAGATCCAAACGACCCACAACAGACCGTACAGTACTATGGACAGTCAGCAGACCCCATTACTACTAGCTGGGACCAGTTTTGGTCATTGTTTGTGTCAGTCTTTTAAAGGGTTTTCCACTTTCATCATAATAATTAGTATTGTTTGTGTAATAATAGTTACAGAAAGTATTTGGAAAATTCCAATCAATTCTTTGTACTGTTTTCAGATCTCTGCTTTGCTTTCGTTTACTTTTCCCTGTTGATAAACACTGGTCCCTGTGTGCGTCACATACAGGGAACATATCACGAGCTGTGAGGCACCTGTGTTAAGTCCCATGAAGGACATACACGAGCATGCACCTGTGTGACGTCACATACAGGACATAACGAGGCGTGCCCTTGTGGACGTCACTGACGCAGGATATACCTAGCGCGTGCACCTGTGTGACACAGCATGACCCAGGGACGATTTCTATACACAGGATGTAAACAATGAAGCTTCCCTGTTGATGACAGAGATCTAAAACAGATAATGTAGATATTGGAAATGTCATAATCATCAAGTATTTGCTGAAATCAGACACACTCCTTAATGAATCTGTCCCATTTATTCCCATATAGTAGATGTAGAACAACATAAGATGGACTAGGCACTGATTGGTACCTCGTAACACTTATAGAGTGATATCGATATGTTGACTGCATTTCATAGTATCTTTTAGAATGTTGCTATACAATGTATGGGCATGGGTAATTCCAATTTCTTTTAATAAAATTATTTATACAATATATATCAATCCTTCATGGTTCTCCAAGATCTGAATGAAAAACCTTAGAGTCTAAAAAGTCATGTGACGTTCACACAATACATTTAAGAGCAGTTATCACGCCTTGTCTTGTTTGTAGCCGTTCAGCTGTGTCCCTACACATCAGAGCCAAACCTCTGGAGACTAACAATTAATCTCCTCTTAAAGGGGTTGTCTAGAGTCATTGCATTTGCTCATTTAGACCAATGCAAATACCAAGACACATCCCATAGAGGGCACTGTGTTTTTCTTAAGTTATCATTGCACACTGGTTGATGGCCTGTATGTCCATAGACGATCTGACACTGTGGACAGTCCCTTACTGGACCCTGCATCATGGTTTTTGCCGGCCATCTCACTGGCGGTACAGGGAAGTTATGTTAGGACGACTGATGGCACAGCAAAAGAGCTTGGAAGAAATTTGTAGGATGCGATGTATGCTGGGGAGCCCGGAGAATACCGGCCGTAGTGTGTTGTGCCTTCAACACGGCACACCCTTGAACCTGGGAGCATCACTAACGTCAGGTAGGGCACGCCGCCATGATATATATGTGGTCGGGTTATATGAGATCTGGACTGGATGACTCTTATCTTGTTTTTAGCGTCCAGTCCCCACCGGTATGGATAAGTCGCCGTTCCGCTCCAGACCCCATGGTGTAACTTCTTGTCCTTTATAGCGTCCAGGCGTCATGGTTGAGCAGTGGAAGCACAACCAACAACGCTGGCGATGCATATCCTGCCTGACAGGACGGGGGCAGCGACACGAGTATAGACCTCCGTGATATTTACTCCTCTCTCAGACACATCGATACTTTCATTATTTCTCACATCAGTAACTTTTTTTTTTTTTGGCCGCTTCTTTCCTGATCGTCCTCTGTAAGGAGTCCTCAGTAACCTTTATTTGAGGTGCCCTTTATCTCCTCTGTCCACAGGGTCGGGAGGTGTGACCTGCTATTATCTAAACACACGGATGGGCCGGGCTGATCGGGTGTAGAAAATCGCCATCCCCATCTTTTCTGCACATCCAGTGCGATTGCAAGACAGCTTCATGTTGTGTCCACACGAGCAGCCTCAAACCAGCGACAAAGTGTCCCCTCTGCACCGAGGTGAGCACTGCCCCTTCATAGTCTCCAATGCTGAATATACTTATGGACAGGAACATAGATTGGTTTATTGCGCCATCTGTATATAACCATTAGTCAAATTCTTGGCTTCTGACTGGCTGCCTCCATACATTCTGCTCTGGTTGGGTGGCAGAAAACCATAACGGAATGCAGCTCAACGTCGGCAAGACCCTATAAACTATTCATGCATTGTATGTCTTACGCCTTCCTCCCATTTTCTCCAATCCCGGCAGGTGCTGGGTTTTGTCTCAGCTGGAGGGAAACGCTGGCTTTTCCATAACAAACTCATCGACTCCAACATCTTAAAGCGAACCAAGCTTCACTGAATGACTGGATGTTCCACCAAAGGCACCCCCACCCCCGCTGTCTGCGGAGGTGTCCGGCTTGCATGGTCGCCCGACCTCTCTTGACAGCATTCCCGCAAGGAGTATCCCCTGTGAGCGGGCGCGATTGCCATGAATCCATGTGGGAGCACTTTTACAAGACTATATGAAATCCGGAAATTACACTTGAAATCTACTCAGACCTTTTACCTGTTGTAACAGTGGACCCTATCCCCCGCTACCCTGCCTCATTTTTGTTTTTAATTACCACCACTTACATGAAATCGGACTGTCCAGAAACAGTCTATGCCTCAAATTACAGCTGTTGCCCATATTCACAGCCCGTCAAGTTAGGCCTATAAATATAGGACCACCCATTTGTCTGTCGGCACTTGTAAGACACTTCATCCCTGTTCAGTTTCCTACAACCGTACAATAGTAAATACATTGCTTCTTTATGATGAATTTTAATCATTCTTGATTTTCCGTAACAGGATTGCCATGCTGCTAGATCCCTTACATGACCCATAAATTCTTACATATGCATGGACGCGCAGCTTTAACGATCCAGATATGAGAACAAGACTGCCCGGCATCGGCTCCTGTCGCGCCACATTCTTTATTTTTAATCCTACCCCAGCCTTAGAAAGTCTTACGGTCGCTACCCTACAAATCTGAAGAGGGCAGTTGTCCACCCACCGTCGTCAATAACCAGAAATGGGTCATATTTTTCTACATCCTGTAAGGAAGATGCAGCCATTTTGCCAGAGAACATCCTGCCATTGCAAACAGTAAGTCTGAACGTAATCTAGTATCACCGTCGACTACGTCCACTGTTCAATTCAATTTCTTTTAAGGAATTATGGCTTTAGCCACACCCTGCTACTGCACTCGTAGTCATTGAAGCTTATCGTAAAAATCTCTTACCAAATGACTAAAACTTAAATATACTGTGAAGCTTTGCTGTTCCACAGCAGCCTGCACTCAAGGTATTTCCTGTACGACAAATAAGTTTTTTTTTTTCCAATGATTTTAAACCTCTTATAGGAACGATCTTGGCTTTACATATAAATTTAACCTGTTTAATGTTCTATGTACCTTTTTAACCAAAATTGCAATATGCCCATTGTAGCCAGTACTAAAGAGCTGTGTTTAATCCCCAGCCCTTCCGACTCTGGACACATATCCCAGTACCCCCACCCCCCAAAAAAAAACTTAACTCTGAATCCAACAATGTAAACCCCACTATTTCTATACCCTACATAGAATGGGAGGTTTGCTGCTTTCAACTTTAAGTCTCCTCAGGAAAGAAGGCGCTCACTCATTCCATCCATATAGTCCCCCTTAGCTCCTTTATAACATGCCTGAAATTCAGTACACTGGTTGTTTTTTTTATAACTATTTATGTCTCATGTCTAAAGTTTATGCTGGAGAGGATTGTATATAATGTAAGATTTGGTGTGAGACGGCCAACGTTGGGCACTGGATCCATTGCATTTAATTGCTGTTGATACTGGGACTGACTGAGTGGACCATACTTTTCCTTTTTGCTAATATTGATACTTTTTTGACCATTGGTCATTAAGGACTTGCAAATGTCATGTCCACCTCAGTGCTTACTCGCATCTGGCATCTGGGTGGTACTGCTTACGGCATAATAAAGGGCTTATAGGAGCCCTGGAAAGATTGCACCCCCTAAAATCTCACAAAAACTTATGTCCATAAGTTGTCCTTACAAACACTAACTCTAATTTTGGGTACACTAACTGAGTTGCTAGACAACTCCCATATTTGGTTGTCGACTTGACACGCTTTCGGCTTCAGTACGGGACATGTGCTCCTCTCTGCTGTGGGAAGTCAAGGAGTCGCCTTGTTATTGATATTCTATTGCGCGCATCAACCCATCCGTCTATTGTGAGGTAAAATGTTTATAACCTTGGGAGCTGTAATATCAGTTACATTGTTTGCCCACCCACGCTTTCCCCAGAAAAAACAGTATTATAGATGGATGACTAAAACCCATCAGTTATTATACTAATGTTTTCCAAGCATACAAACACATCACTGCATACAACATATAATATAATATTGTCTTAAATTCATTCATTAGAGGCATTTTGCATTTTTATAAATGTACTTAAAGGCGTCAGGACGCTTTCTGTTTCACAAAATAAAAGGCTCTGCCTTTTGCGTGTTTTGACAAATTCTTCATTGAAAAAACGTTATGTTAGTGAAAACACTTGTCGTCCAAAGTAACCAATCTGAGCTCAGACTTTCTCTCTCCATGCTGTGGGGTAAGTGGAATGAGAGCCAGTCTGATGCTCATTCTGCTCTGAGTAGATGAGGCCTAGTATTTTCGAAAGCCTAGATCCGACCAATTTGTTGTAACACTGTGTCATTTGGCGTGCATTTAAACAGCTGTCCTGTCATTTCTCCAAACTGCTAAATAATTGCTTTTCGCTTTTTCTAACACTCCATTTTTTTCATTTTTATATAAATTTAAATATTTCAGTGCAATTACCTGAAATGTAAAGCCTCCAACGGCCCCTCTTATAATTTGTAAGGAGTTTCTCCTCATTCACTACAGCCATAATGGGGACCCGTGATTGTGGCTGCAGCATTTGCGGCCAGATCACACGCTCATCTAGAGGTCTATGCAACCCCTCGTGGTGTTGGTGTGCACATGGTGTCCTCACCACACCAGTGACTCAAAGTACATTACCCCCTCCCTTCTCCACCCAGCCGTGTGCTCGCCCTGGGATCCGGCCGACCACCCGGCTGTGTGACATAACCTGAGTTGAATTGCTTTTCTTTTTGGCCTTTTTTTTTTTTTCCTTACAAGGATTTTCGCCTCTCTAAAAAGTGGCCTAAAACTTATGAGGAACTTAAAATTTGTTACCATCTCTTTGCTAAAGGTCACTTTTTTAAAAGGTTTTTTTTTAAGTTGGAGTCCAGAAAACATTTAACAATAACTGGTCATAAAACAATGCCTAGTCCATAAGCAGCCAATTTACGTACAGCTTCTTTTGCCTCAGCCAACGGTTTCCTAAAATGGAAGCTGGTAATGGTTGGTAAGGTCAGCCACATCCTTTTCTAGGCCTAACCTCTTAACATTTCCTACCAGGCCTTCTTCTCTCAATCGCCTTCCCTCCGCACCCACTCCCCCGTCTGTACCATTAGGGGTCCCGTGTCTCTCTGCCACACTGGGACAATTTCTGAAAACTTGTATATATTTTCAGCCTGTACTAAATCAGAATGTTTTTTGCCTATTTTTCAACGTTATACTCATATTGTATAGATAGAATACATTTTGGTGGCGTAGTCGCTCCCATCTCGGTTCTTTCGCGACCAAATAAGATTTGTTTTTTTAAGACGCGTCTCGTGAGTTTGTGTTGATCTACAAAAAATAATGGAAATGGGGCCCTTAAATGGGTTGTTCTTCTCACTAATTGATTACCGATCCATCAGGGACTCATGAGTATCTGTCGAGATCCGATAGCGTCCTCCAAGGGCAAATTGACGCATTAAACAATTCACTTTTAAACTCAATGCTTTAGATTTACGGTGCTGACTACCCTCAGACCCCGTTCTACTGTATTTTTTTATTGCAATGGTTCAACAGAAAATTCCTTAGAAATACTTTTTTTATTAGTTTCTTGTGTGGAACTGGTTCTTCTGGATAGCTCGATTAGCTAATTGCTAAATCATCAATAAGGGTTTGTAAGTATTAGGAAAATATCTCCTGGCTAGGTACATGCTATCTGGTATAATCTCCACAGCAACATACTACGGTAATTTAAATAAATACCTGCAACAGCAATGCTAGCGGCTCATTCGGTTAATCGCATATTTCGAGACTCGAAAGGGCAGCAGCAGGTCACCCTCGCTTCACCCTACCCATTTGCTTGAATGAAAGGACGAATTTAAATTCTGCACTAAACCCCTCATGTGTGTCAACCTGGGAACGTAGAATTTTGGGAAAACTTTTATTCTATTCTAGTACATTTTTGTACACAAAGTTGTGACAGGTAGAAGCTGAGGGGTGAGGTTAGCTACACTAAATCTAAACCACCCAGGCAACGCGCCTCTTAAGAAGGGTTTTTTTTTTTTGCTTTTGCAGAAAACCCTTAAAGGGTTAACACTTATGGGGTAGTTTATGTAATTCTATACATGCTCCTCTAGAGGGTATCCATATCTAACACTCCTGGTGACCTCTGCCCCAGACGGCCCGGTGATGGACCATCCTAATTATTGCGGTATGTCTGCACCATCCCGGCCTCAACCAGTCTCATGGATTTGGCCCTACATCACATCATGATGAACGTATCATCATCACACCAAATACTAGGGAAAGAAGCACCAGGAGTGGTTAAGTATGAGACCCGCCCCCACCCGAACACTGCCCTTTAAATAATTAACACATTCTTTACTCCATAGCAGGGGAGCAAACCGGAATTAAGAATTGCTAGATGATACATCTCCACATTTTCAGGTTCGTGATTTAAAATGTCTTCGCGAAGCCCAAAAAACCTGTACAACCGCATCCTTCTCACTCAAAGTTTGTTACAATGTATTTCATATATTTCGATTGATAATATTGTGTTGTCCCACTTACTTCTCACCAGTAGGGGGAGTATTTCACCACAAATTTGTTAGACAGCACCATAAGCAGTCACACGATACCTAGTGCGCACATAGGATATTACTGGACTGATGTGGGTGTATGTAACCTAGTGTAAGGGTTAATCCCTGTAGTGGCTATGGTGTCCACGTATGGCTGCGGCCAGTATGGTTGGAGGAAAAAATAATTGATTTTTAAGAAGCTCTGCCCATGGGAGCGACTGCATCCTGGCAGCGCAGCAATTATCAGTGCGGAACTTAGGAATGATCGGACCCAACCTAATGGCACAATTCACGGGGTAGACTGTTTAATGACAACGGAAACAGTTCAATAAGGGATACACTGTTTGCTTTCTGAGAGAATGTGTCCTGGAATGTGATCTTCGTTTGCCCGCGGCACGCCCCACCGTAAATGCCAAATGTGATTATCTAAGTCTTGGCCGCCCATGGGCAGCAATCCCCTTCCTCAACTATTCTACTAATATACCAGTTCAAGTACCCACGCAAACCCTGGCCTGTTTTCTTCCAGAAAAGCTGCCCCCTTTTGTCTATAGTTTGTCTCGGTATAGCAGTTCAGCCATAGTCATGGATAATCGGCAATTACCAAAACAAGCTTAGACAAGGAAGAGCGCTGTCAAGGAGATGCTCCGATGAGAACAACATCCTGTTTGGAATTTCTGATTTAATGATTTTGAGGCTTAACACCCTCCATACCCCCATAGTACACAGAATGCTCCGAACAACCCTGCGTCCCAGTACTACAGTATCAGCGTCGGAAATAAGAGGCGAGACTCCATATCATTGGTCTCCTCGGAGTCTGTAGTGCGGATGATGAAGCGGCCCTGGGTCCCATCTTATTGATTACTGACTGTTCCGGGGCTGTGATCTTTTTTATGGTCTGGCCATAGGGGGCTGTATTATTAATTTTGTAAGTCTGTGTCTCCTTTAATAATTCATTGTGCGGGGTTTGGTTTTTTTTTTGTCTATTTGGAGGTCTCTATTTTCATTGTCGGGTCTGGAGTTGTCCCGGTCCAGCGTTACAGTTTGGAGACTCGCAGTTGGGTCCGGATTGGCACCACCAGCTTCTGTATGGCATTGGAATAGAAGCGCCATCGAAGTGAATAAAGGGTGCGTTCACACGGTCAGGTGCTCACCGTGCTTAGGAGAGCGCTGGGGCTCTTCACCCCTCCTCCCCCCCATAGGCAGAGAGTGAACTATACTCTTGCGCGCGGGTAACGGTGTGGTGATCTCACCTGTCCTCACTGCTCCAGTCACCGCGTCCCATTAAGTCTATGGGGAACCGTGATCCCGGTCACAAATCATACGTACCACTTCATGGCCCCCATAATAGCCGTCCTAAGATTTCCTATTACTTTATAGCTCCCCCCCCCCCCCCCTTTCACCAGCCATCATATATCATAGCAATAATAAACTTCTTGGCCTCGTTCGAACTAGGCCGATGTTTTACAAAATATTAATTTTAGAACTAAATTTCCGAGACAAGCTCTTTAATTATTATCCGGGTCTGGAGTCTATAGTATTTAATCATCAGTTTTGGATTCTGGTCCCTGTCTCGGTCTTATTATTCATTGTGGGTCTTTGGTCTATATTATTATTTCATTGCCTGGATTGGTGTCTATTGTTTATGTATCGAGCTGTCAGGTCTTGTGTATTATAATGCTTATTTATCTCTGGTCTGGCATCTCATTAATTCATTTCCATTCTGGATTTCTGTATATTATTTTATTGTCGGGTCTTGTGAGGTGATTATAATTGGGTCCGGCTCTGGGGTCTATTTTATTATTCCATTGTCAGGTCTGGGGTCTGCTTTTTTATTATATTCATATAGGTTCTATGTTCTGTGTCGTCGGGGTTTAGTATTTCTCATACTCAGGTCTGAAGTTTGGTATAATTTTATTTATTGTCCACATCTGGTGGTCTGTTTAATTTTTCATTGTCAGGTCCTGGGCATCTATTAGATTATATTCATTTTGGGTCCTGGTTCTACATTATTAGTCTTGTCAGACTAGTTTCCTGTTATTATTCATGGTGCTCTGTTATTATTCATTTTCAGGTTGGGGTCTATATTATTTCCCATAGTGCCCCCCCCAGGTCTGAAGTTTTGTATAATTATTTATGGGTCTGTAATCATTGTTGGGCCTGGGTCCATAATATTTATCGTCAGGGTCTGGGTCTGTTATTTTGGACTGCACTGCAGTTGTGCTGCTTTGGGTTTTTTGTTCTAGCCCTTGGCTAGTCTGTGGTCTGGGGTGGTGGTTACTTATACTACCCTTTGTGCTGTAAAGGGTGTTAGGGTAGCAGTGAAGCTGTAACTTCCCCTTTAAGTATCTTTAGTATATTCTACTCGGTCATTGCTGACAAACAATCCTGTGTAAGGATTTGGCTGGTAGACCCAATCGATGTCCTAGTCAGAACCTTATGAATTATTTATACAGCAATAACTGCACAGGTCTTGAGACCCATATAGAATAAGATCACTCAAAGGGAAGAAACACCGTCTATAATCCATGAAAGAATAACCCCAGATGACCCTTTCACAACTTTAAGAGGAACCTGAAGAGACGCCAAGAAAAGTTCTAAGAGAAATACAGATGTACGGTCAGAGAGTTTGTCCTGGCATCGATATCATGGACTGGGCTGAATACCAGACATACCTGAGTACACATAGCGCTGTTACTACTCCATGCACTGCTGCAGGGGCGCAATTGACACTCCGCTCTAACTGCAGGGCCAAAGGTGTCAGAATCATGTTCTACATCAATGTGATACCAAGATTGTAAGACTCAATGAGAATAGGACAAAAGTAGCTAACATTAAAGACCATTGCCCCTCACTTACATTCACTACTGACAATATATGAATTCCCAGCTTATCTCCTCCCCCTCCCTGTACATGACTCTATATAGATAACCTGACCCATCATTCATCACTACTGACAATAGATGATGTCACAGCTTATCCCTTCGCCCCCTCTGTACAATGGACCTCCTATATAGATAATACTGACCCATCTACATCACTACTGACAATAGTGATGTACAGCTTATCTCCCCTCCTCCCTTCACAATGACCCTCTATATAGATAACAGTTACCCTCATTCTCACTACTGCAATAGATGATGTCACCGCTTATCTCCTCCTCCTCCCATGTACAATGACCTCTATATAGATAACCAGTGACCCCTCATTACATTACACTCGAGCAATAGATGATGTCAACAGCTTACTCCTCCTCCCACGTACAATACCTCTAAAGAATAGATATACTGACCCATCATTACATCACTACTGACAATAGATGATGTCACAGCTATCTCCCTCCTCCTCCCTGTACAATGACCTCTCATATAGAGATAACAGTGACCCTCATTACATCACTACTGCACGAATAGATGAGTGACTAGCTTATCTCCTCCCCCCCCCTGTACACATGCCTCTATAACTAGATAACCTGACCCTCATTATCATCACTACTGACCAATAGATGATGTCACAACTACGCATCTCCTCCCCCTCCCTGTACAAATGACCCTATATATGATAACACTGACCCCTCATTTACATCACACTGACAATAGATGATGTCACAGCTTCTCTCTCTCCTCCTCCTGTAATGACCTTATATAGATAACACTGACCCATCAGTACATCACTCTGCACATTATGATGTCACAGCTTATCTCCTCCCCTCCTGTACAATAACCTCTATATAGATAACACTTGACCCATCATTACATCACACGACAATAGATGATGTCACAGCTTATCTCCTCCCCCTCCCTGTACAATACCTCTTATATAGAAGCACTGGACCACTCATTACATCACTACTGACAATGATGATTTCGACAGCTTATCCCTCCCCCTCCCTTACAATTCCTCTAATAGATAACCCTGAACCCATCATTACACACTACTGACAATAGATGATGTCACAGCTTATCTCCTCCCCTCCTGTACATGACCTCTATAATAGATATACTGACCCTAAATCATTACATTACATCACTACTCCTAGATGATGTCACAGCTTATCTCCTCCTCCTCCCTGTACAATGACCTCATATAGATACACTGACCCATCATTACATCACTACTGACAATAGTATGAATTCCAAAGCTATCTCCTCCTCCTCCCTGTACATGACCTCTATATAGATACCGTTGACCCTCATTACATCTACTGACAATAGATGATGTCAGCAGCTTATCTCCTTCCTCCCCCCTGTAAGACCTCTAGATAATATACTGACCATATTACATCACTACTGAAATAGATTTAGTCAGCTTATCTCCTCCCCTCCCTGTACAAATACCTCTATATAGATAACATTGACCCATCATTACAATCACTACTGACAATAGATGCTGTGACAGCTTATCTCCTCCCACTCCCTGTACAATGACCTCTATTAATAACACTGACCCATCATTACAACCTCACTACTGCAATGATGAGTCACAGCTATCTCCTCCCCCTCCCTGTATAATGACCTGCTATATAGATGTACAACTGGACCCTCACTTACTCACTACTGACATCAGATGATGTCACACTTATCTCCTCTCCTCCCTTACAATGACCTCTATATAGATAACACTGACCCATCCAGTACACTCACTACTACATTTTGATGGATGTCACACAGCATTAAAATCTATTCCTCCCCCCTCCCCTGTACAATTACCATCTGATATAGATAGGCACTGACCCATCATTACATCACTCTGACATAATGATGTCACGGCTTATCTCCTCCCCTCCCTGTACAATGACCTCTATATGATAGCACTGACCCTCATTACATCACTATGACAATAGTGATGTCACAGCTTCTCCATCCCCCTCCCTTACAAGTCCTCTATATAGATAACCCGACCACATCATTACAATCACTACTGACAATAGTTGATGTCACAGCTTTCTCCTCCCCCTCCCTGTACAATTGACCTCTATATAGATCTCAATCCTTGTGGGGGACTTGGTTCTCTTGTCTCCTAAGTCTGAATGTCGGGGATTCTATGGTGATGATTAGATTGTGATTACTGGGAGGAGTCAAGGCGGGCTTCGGGTATGTACTGTATTACTTTATTTGAGGTTAGGATAGGTGCAGAGCAAAATAGATGTCTTTATTAGGAGTGTTCAGTCGGGTGTGAAACGTTGACGTGTTTTGTCTGTTTTTTTATTGGGGATGTGGGATGGTGCCCTCTTTATGCTGTAAAATGAGTGTGGTACTTCTGGAGGTGTGAATTGAATAAAGGGGTACTAAGAAGTATTGAGATAATCTATTGTGGGTGCGGGGTGGAGTTCAGGTGATTGTGATGTCTAGGTGGTAGAGTAGCTACTTGGTTGGTATGTGGGGGGATCTGGGACCCTATAGCCATGTACTGAGGGTCTGAGGGGACCTTGGGATGTCGTGGGGGGGTGGGAACAACTTCGACCTGTTGCTTGCTCAGTCATGAGTGGAGGTGAGTCGTGGCGTAAGAAGGATTCGTTACATTTGATCTGTAGGAGTAGGTTAATAGGGCGAGAGAAGGGCTACGAGGTGTATACCATTCTCGGGAGAACTTAGGGATGTGCGTATACCTGTCGTAGAGAGGGGGAAGGGCGAGAAATGTGAAGGGTGGGGTGGCTTGGTGGGGTCGATGCGTGGTATTGTAGAATAAAGAGTTGTGGGAGTGATACGGATACAGGGGGGGAAGGGTGGTGATGAGGAACAGTTGAGGGTTGCGTTTTGCGTACTTAGTTCTTTTGGGGACTGTGTGAACTTAGTTCGGTGTATGGCGACCCCTGAAGGTCAGGCATAAATAAAGAGAAGAGTGTGGCTGATGGTTCCCCATTATTAATCACGACTACATAGATGATGTCACGCTTTCTCCTCCTCCTCCCTGTAAATGACCTCTATATAGATAACACGACCCATCATAACATCACTCCTGACAATATATATTCCACCGCTTCATCCCCCTCCCCCTCCCTGTACAATGACCTACTATTTAGATCATACTGACCTATCATTCATCACTACTACAAAGATGAGTCCACAGCTTATCTCCTCTTCCCCTGTACAATACCTCTAGAGATACCCTGACCCCTCATTACATCACTACTGACAATAGATGATTCAAGCTTATCTCCTCTTCCCTGTACAATGACCTCTATCTAATAACACTGACCCATCATTACATCACTACTGACAATAGATGATTCACAGCTTATCTCCTCCCCTCCCTGTAGCAATGACCTCATAAAGATATCACTGACCCATATACACCCTAGTACAATAGATATTCACATCTTTATTCTCCTCCCCCCTCCCTGTACAATGACTCTTATAGATTAACAACTGACCCATCATTACATCACTACTGACACTAGATTGATTTCACCTTATCTCCTCCTCCCTGTACATAACCTCTATATAGAATATCACTGACCCTCATACATCACTAACGACAAGAGATGATGTCACAGCTTATCTCCCTCCCCTCCTGTTAACAAGGACCTCTATATAGATAACACTGACCCATCATTACCACTACTGAACAATAGATTATGTCACCGTTTATCTCCTCCCCCTCCCTGTACATGACCTCTATATAGATAACACTGACCCATCATTACCTCACTACTGACAATATATGATGTCACAGCTTATCTCCTCCTCCTCCCTGTACAATGACCTCTATATAGATAACACTGACCCATCAGTACATCACTACGACATTTGATGATGTCACAGCTTATCTCCTCCCCCTCGCCTGGACAATGACCTCTATATAGATAACACGGACCATCATTACATCACTACTGACAATAGTGAATGGTCACAGCTTATCTCCTCCCCCTCCCTGTACATGAACTCTATATAGAAACACTGACCCATCATTACATCACTCTGACAATAGATGATGTCCAGCTTATCTCCTCCCCCTCCCTGTACAATACCTCTATATAGATTAGCACTGACCATCATTACATCATCTACAATAGATGATGCAAGCTTATCTCCTCCCCCTCCCTGTACAATGTCCATATAGATAACCCTGACCCATCATTACATCACTACTGACAATGATGATGTCACAGCTTATCTCCTGCCCCTCCCTGTACAATACCTCTATATAGGTAACAGGGCCCACATTACATCACTACTGACAATAGATTGATGTCCATAAAAAACGCTTATCTCCCGTCCCCTCCCTGTATACAATGACCTCTATATAGATATCCTGACCCATTATTACATCACTACTTACAATAGATGATGTCAAGCTTATCTCCTCCTCCTCCTGTACAATGACCCTATATAGATAACACTGACCCATCATTATACATCACTACTGACCATAGATGATGTCATAAAACAGCGTATCCCCTCCCCTCCCTGTACAATACCCTCTATATAATATACGACTATCATTACATCACTACTGACAAATAGATGTCACAGCTATCTCCTCTTCCCTGTACAATGACCTCTATATAGATAACACTGACCATCATTAACCATCACTACGACAATAGATATGTCACGCTTATCTCCTCCTCCCTGTCAATAACCCGTTATCAGATATCACTACCCATCATGATGCGTACCTCACTCCTTACACCTATCTTCTGTCACCGCTTATCTCCTCCCCTCCCTGTACTGACCTCTATATAGATAACACTGACTCCATCATTACATCCCTACTGACAATAGATTAGGTCACAGTTTATCTCCTCCCCCTCCATGTAAATGACCTCTATATAGATAATACTGACCCATCTTACATTCACGACTGACAATAGATATGTCACAGCTTATGCCTCCTCCTCCCTGTACAATGACCTCTATATAAGAAATAACACTGACCCATCATTACATCACTACTGACCTAGATGGATGTCACAGCTTATCCCCTCCCCCTTCCTGTACAATTACCTCTATATCGATTAACACTGACCCATCTTTACATCACTACTGACAATATATTATGTCACAGCCTTATCTCCTCCCCTCCTGTACAATTCCAACTCTTATAGATAACACGACCCATCTTACTCAATACGACAATGGATGATGTCACAGCTTATAGTAATAAAATTATACTTAGAATCTTATATATACCCGAAGCGCCCCATACACTCCTAAGTTCAGCTCCCCCATTCCCGCCTTCCTTTCTCCGCTTCCCGTTTCTCTCTCTCTCAGCCGCCTTCCCCCTACGTTTGTCCTCCCTGCCTTCCCCGTCGCTTCTTTTCACCTCGTCTCGTCCTCTTCCCTCTGGCCGGGTTTCCCTTGCCGCCTACTCATCTCTCTCACCCTTACCCCCTCTTTCCACTCCCTCCTTCCGCAGACTTCTAGTGTCTGTCACCGTCTTATCTCCTCGCCTCCCTGTACAATGACCTCTTATATAGATAACACTCTTTGACCCAGCATTACAATCACTACTGCCAATAGATGATGTCACGCTTATCTCCCCCGCCCCTGTAAATGACCCTCTATATAGATAACACTGACCCATCATTCATCACTACGACAATAATGATGTCAAGCTTATTCCCGCCTCCCCCCCCCCCCTTTGGTAGAATATAGGGGACCCCTACGTAACATTTTATTCTGTCAGTAATTGAAGAATTATGTAAAAGTTCAGGGAGAAAGCGGAATAAGGAGAAGATGGAGGGAAGAATCCGGGGTCCATCCTGGGAATGCTTGCGGGGTTCAGCAGACGGAGCGATGTCCTGTCTGTCTTAAAGCAACTTCTTCCCATGTTGTCTTCTTGAGAAAACAGATTTCCCGTCAGAAGCCTCTGTCATCTCCAATTATGATTAGTGCGAGAGACGTCCAGCTGGAGCGGCCAGGCTAGGACATGGCGAGTCTCTGTGCACAGTGTGGCGGTATATTAATATCATTATTATGCTCTGTGCTTACAGTGTATCATGGCCGGTGAAGACCCCATTGATAGTCACCTCTAGTAAATGGGATTATCATTTCACATCGCAGCAGATATTATTTCTTACATACAACATCCCGCCCCAAAGAGCTAGCAATCCAATTATTAACATCTGCTACATGGGGAGAGGCTGAAGTTAAAAAATTCAAGCGGTTTCAGCAAATCCAATCCAAATTGGAGAGAGACACCGCCAAAGATCAGCTGATAAACAGAGAATGGAACAAGACAGCGCCATCCTCTGTATAGTGGCCAAGCTGAGTGACTGCAGCTGAATCCTCATTCAAATGAATAGATATTGAACCTCAGATAGAAGGTGTTCTGTTCTCTGGTATCAGCTGCTGAGAACACCTGATCAACATCGATCTGATATCAAGGTCCAGCAGTATACTATGGATATATTATCAATATTTTATTGCCCTGGTATAAGACTGGTATTCTTTTACTTCAGTCTTAAATTTGGCGCCTTTTGTTCTGTCCTTAAGAAAGACATGTGTCTTATTTACAGGGATGGATTATAGGGTGGGCTCCTGGGGCGTGTGTCAAGGGCCCTCACCCCTAAGTATGCTCTTTCTGGCTTTTCTGAACCAACTGTTAAAATAGAGAAAATACAGTGAAGAGGTGACGGCCTATATATGTGTGTTACTGGGGGGGGAGGGGGGCTGTGTATATATCTATGTGTTACTGGGGGGGGGTATATATCCATGTGAAACCTGAGGATTACTGAATATATCTATATGTTACAGGAGGAGGCTGTGTATATATGTATATGTTACTGGTGGGGCTGTGTACATTTCCTTTTCCTTTATTAGTCCCACAGTGGGGAAATTCAAAAATTTTCATGTGTTACTGTGGGGGGCAATGTATATATCCATGTATTACTGGGGGGGGGGGGCTGTTTACATATCCATGTATTACTGGAGGGGCTGTGTATATATCTATGTGTTACTTGGGGCGGCTGTATATATCCATGTGTTACTGGGGGGGCTGTGTATACATCTATGTGTTACTTGGCGCGGCTGTATATATCCATGTGTTACTGGGGGGGCTGTGTATACATCTATGTGTTACTGGGGGGGGGGCGTTTTGAGTATATATCCATATATCCATGTACTCCTACGGGGCTGTGTATACATTCATGTGTACTGGAGGGGGCTGTGTATATATCCATGTGTTACTAGGGGGCTGTGTATACATCCATGTGTTACTGGGGGGGTGTGTGTATATCCAGGTGTTACTCAGGGGGGGCTGTGTATACATCCACATGTTACTGGGGCGGGGGTGCTGTGAATATAGCTATGTGTTACTGGGGGGGGGGGGCTGTGTATACATCAATGTGTTACTGGGGGGGCTGTGTGTATATCCATGGTTACTGGGGGGCTGTGTGTATAGCCATGGTTACTGGCGGGCTGTGTATAGCCATGGTTACTGGGGGGGGGGGCTGTGTGTATATACATCCATCTATAAATATCTATTTATTATTGGGGGGCTGTTTATATATCTATGCATTACTGGGAGAGCTGTGTGCTGTATATCTATGTGTTCGGGGGGGGGGGCTGTGTATATATCTACTCATTAGTGGGGGGGCTGTGTATATACATCTATGTGTTCCTGGGGGCCATGTGGGTGCTGTATATATTCATTATATTACTAGCAACATTTACTTTATTGAAAAGAATTGGGGGGGGGGGGCACCACCAGTTTGTGCCCCAGGGCCCCCACCACCCTTGATCCAGCCCTGCTTATTTACATCACTGTTTGTCTTTGAGAATGGCAAATATATCGAAAAGACTTTAGCCCTGTCCTCTTTCTATTTGCCCTACTCACTATTCTCACAACTTTCCTTGTAAAAGTACAGATAGTGCTGCCTCTATTTCTCTCCTAGATTTTAGATACAATAAATGATATGTAGCAGATAGTACTTCCTCCTTCTCTCTTTCTGTAAATGATGCAAGCGAAGTTAACCCTGCCACATATTTCCTGAAAATGTGGTGGGCACAG